>CM046847.1:21050511-21650511 GCA_025618425.1 Heliocidaris tuberculata
CTTCTCTCTCTCTCTCTCTCTCTTTCCCTCTTACTTTATCTCTCTCTCTCAGTGTTACTTTATCTCTCTCTCTCAGTGTTACTTTATCTCTCTCTCATTGTCTTCTCTCTCTCTCCCTCTCTTTCCCTTTCTCTGTCTCTTCCTCTTGCATTGTCTTCTCTCTCTCTCTCTCTCTCTCTCTCTTTCCCTCTTACTTTATCTCTCTCTCTCAGTGTTACTTTATCTCTCTCTCATTGTCTTCTCTCTCTCTCTCTCTCTCTCTCTCTTTTCCCTCTTACTTTATCTCTCTCTCTCAGTGTTACTTTATCTCTCTCTCATTGTCTTCTCTCTCTCTCCCTCTCTCTCTCTTTCCCTCTTACTTTATCTCTCTCTCAGTGTTACTTTATCTCCCTTTCTCTCCACTCTCCTTTTCTTTGCTGTCTAATCTATCTATCTCTCCCTTTCTCTGTCTTCTTCTATCCCCCCCTCTCTCTTACTTTCATTTTCTCTTTGTTCCTCTTTCTCCCTCGTTATACAAAATAGATCTGCCTCATTCCAACACACATACACTTTCTCTTCCTTTACTACTCTCTCTCTCGCTAGCTATTTATTCCTCTCTCTTTCCCATCCTTACTCTCTCTTTCTCCCCCTCTTTATCAATATCTATCCATATTTACATCTCTCTCTTTCTATCTCTCTCTCTATATATCTATTTTCTCGTTTTCTCTTCAACTCTCTTTTTCTCTGTTTCTCCAGTTAAAAAAAAAAGGTCCGTTGATACTTGCTTTTAGCCGCTCCTTCATTAATCATAGCTCGGGTTGCTGAATATTGCATTAGTGATAGTTAGTTTTTTTCTTGGAATAGTTCTTGGCATCAATAACACGTGTCTATGAGACATGAATTGAAATAAGCAGCGTACAATATCTTCTTTACCTTTTCATGTGGAGGGGACCAACGAAAGTATTCATATTTTTAATCTAGTGTTTATTACTGTTAGCATCATATTGCTAAATTTGCGTTAAGGTTCTTCAACATCAATCAATTACGTATTTTGTATTTATCATTTCATACATTTGAATTACTTTCAAAGAACCAATATTTATTCAGTTTTATAAATCGAAGTGAAATTCAAGTTCATCATAACTACAGATAGGTGTAGAGAGAGGTGGAGAGAGAGGTGGAGAGAGAAAAGAATATTCATGAATAAAGATGCAGAAAGAGAGAGATAGACATAGATAGATAGAGCGAGAAAAACAGATAGAGAGAGAGAGAGAGATAGACAGATAGGGAGAGAGGGATAAAGAGGACAGAGAATGAGAAGAGGAATTATCATGATTATGAAAGATCGGTTAGCACCATCCTACGCAACTCTGTCTTTAATTATACACACATTTATAACCACACCCTATTTCACTGCTTTGTTGAAACAGAACTACCCCTGATCATGCTACATAACCCACTGCAATATCCTATCGGCATGACGGGCCCGAGATTCCATCATCCAGACCCCGGAACGCGGGTGAAAAAGTGGCGCGAATCTTGGCGCCAAAGCGAAAGGTCAGCCAAACATGGTCTGATTAGTCCTACCCCTATCATGTCATGCTGGATATTGCCTTGAAATAGAAAGATATCATTATTATAATCCCCCAATATCTTCCATCCTCCTTTCTCGTCCGAGTGGAAGCTCGTTTGGTCTTTTAAGCGGTCACGTCGCTCGTATATTTTGATACAACATAGGACATGGACGGTATTCTTCAGCACAACAACAAAACGTTTATATATAGAGTTTGTAAACATGATATTTTTCTTGTTAGTATACTGCGTTCACATGTACATGAATGTTAAACTATAATCATGATAAAATTTGTGATTTATATCTTAAAGAGAAGTTTGAGTTCCGGGAAAGGTAAAAGATAATTTGTGAGCTTTCTCACTCTTTTCATGTCAGTTTGGAAGGTTATCATAGTAGAAATGTCCCCTGAAAAAGGATTGCTCTTCAAATGCCCTCACATTCAAAATATGACAAGAAACAGCTGAAATGTTCGGGCCGAACATGTGTATATAGTCCCATATACACATTTCTGTGTGCAGTGCATGTGACTCGCAGCAGGACTGAGTCAATTTCTTCTCATTTTGGTGATACCAAAACCTTACAGCGTACACCAATTCTTATGTACTATATAATTAACCTTCCTCAATTGTTTTGAGACAGTTTCTTGCGCAGTATATTCGAATGACCAGAACTAAACTTTATCTTGAAGCTTTTAAAAGGAGAAAGGCAAGTATTTTCCAACAAAATAATACACATGAATAATATGCATTTACACCCACAAAAGACAAAAGTTATGGCATTTGGTCATAAGAAAAAAAAAGGGAAATGAGATTTTGTTAATAAAATTTAGAAACTTACCTTAAGAAAATGTAAAGAAAACCAAATACTTGGGTGTTATGCTTGACTCCGGTATGACTTAGGGTGAACATGTTTCTACTATTGTTCGTAAAATCTCTCGGGCGACAGGTTGTACGGAGGATAAAACAATTTTCATTCAAAATACTGAAGAATCTGTATTTCATAAGATTTTACCTTATATTGATTATTTTAGTACATCTTGGGGAAGCTGTGCAAAAATCCATAAGGATAAGATACAAAAACTCCAGAATAAATATGTTAGAATGATTTTGAATAAGGATTATCATACATCTCAGCATTCCTTGTTACTCACGCTGAAATTGTAATCAGTAGAGCAGCGTATAAAATATCAATATTGTGTTCTTATTTTTAAAATATAAAATAATCTGATACCGACTTATCTAGAATCCATGATATGGAAACGAGTTGTGACAAGATATTCTTTAAAATGCCAACTCCAACTACCCCGCCAAAGAACAAAATATAAAATAAATTCTTTTGCATATGTTGGAGCCAGTTTGTTTGATGCACTCCATGGTAATGCTCAGATGTGTACATCCCTTTATAAGTTAAAACAAAACTATGCAAAGCTTTAAATCTTGACTCATTGGAATTGTAACATTTCTATTCAAATATGTACATTTTATAATACCATTTTTTTTTTTTGGGGGGGGGGGTAATTTACCATGTTACCTGTCATTGTTATGTATTTGTAGTTTCATGTAGAACGATTTGTTAAACGTCAGGCGCCTTTAGAAAGCAGTTTTGCATAACTGAACAGGCCAACCCTGCAGTATAAAATAAAGAAGACAAAATAAATAAATAAAAATGAATAACAAAGTTACATGCATATAAAGAGGAAATAGGATTGAGTAATTTCTATACAAAAAGCGCTAAATTCACAGCCAAAGGCATTGCAGTAAATGATCCACCCACAGAGAATGTCTATAAGCTCCCCGTAGTTAAACAGTCCTTTATACCATCCGTGCCATCCGGACAGGAATTTTCACTGATCCGGACAAGGAAGATGCGGTGAAAGGCTTGAGAAGGATTCACGTGTTTGATACCCATCCTTATATCACGCTCTCTCTCCATCTCTTCTCTGTGTGTTGTCAGTTAACTCCGCCGTCTTTCTCCGTCTCCGGTAAGCAAAGATATCCTCTTTCTCACTCTATGCTACCCTATCTCTCTCACCCCCTCTTTATCATCCCCTCATCTCTCTCTCTCTCTCTCTCTCTCTCTCTCTCTCTCTCTCTCTCTCTCTCTCTCTCTCTCTATTTTAAAATATTTATATATATATATTCATGCATACCCCATTCTTTCTTGTCAACGTTTTCTCTATCTCTCTAGCTATGCGTCTCCTTCTCTCTCTCTCCTCTCTTTAACCTTGAGCGATATATCGATTTTACATTTGTTTACCTGCAAAAGTATGCCACCAGATCTTCCTTTTACCCTTTTTGATATCAATGACATCATCCTAAAAAAAAAAGTGTTTACAAAATAATCTCATAGGCAATACCCTGCTCGTATAAACAGTATCGAGATATTTTGTATTCCAATATCGTACGTCGCCTTGCGCAAAAAAACTTTGCTGACGCTAGGAAACCCGCCAGTAATTGCTTAATGAAAATCTTCCTACTTTCTTTAATTTCAAGATTGAAGCCCAGCCGCATCTGAATAAATATCCCCTATAACTAAACTATAAGTAATCTCGGGTTCTAGCCCGAGGCGAACACTTCACATTGTTTTACTCCGATGGGTTTTGATATAGCGCCGAGCCATGCAAGAAAGAAGCTCCGTATTTTTTGGCGTTGTATGCCCCGAGGAGTTGATTAACTGTATTATTATTGGCCCAGCTTCTTTCATTTTGTTAATTTATTGGAACCAACAGGTTGTGGCATACCGATGCAACACACAAGTTACCAGAATATACTGGTACATTCTGGAATGTACTTCTGTTGTTTTAATATTTCCGATAAGGGGAAGAAAGTTAACCTCTAGGAGGCAGATAATAGCTTTAAAAACCATTAAATCTCAATGGAATGTTTCTCTTTTCACCCGCTGATTTTGATGAACACTGTTTAATCTTTGATATCAGAAAATATAAGGATAACCCCTCTTAGACCTTTGCATTTTATCAACTGTCTCAAATACTATGTCCCTTTCTACAAGCGTGTTTACTCATCTCTCTTTAAAGGCATAATCTTAGATTGTTACCTGACAATGCTATAAAAGCTCAGAATTCATGATTGACCCCTATTTGAAATTTGCCCCAGGACGCTTTGCACACTCCTCACTTTCAAAATGTTGGTTACAATCATGACAATGTACCACCAACTGCAGCAGCAGCAGCAGCAGTAGTACTGTAGTATACGAAGTACTTACCATTAATGTAGTGGAATACTACATTCATTTTGTTTACATTGAATAGCAGACTATAATGAATATATTAATCTATCATATTCCTCATCCTCTATTTACGTTGGGGCTTACCATCCATCGCCCCACATTTCGTATTCTTAGATGAGATATATACATATAGAGTTTGACCAAGGAGTTATCACAGAACTCCTTGATTTGACTAACGAGTCAAACGTGGCAGTTCCTATTCCTACTATTGGTGGTGTCATTCGGCTGTTTACAGCCCGGTTGCTGCATCTTTTTAGCACTGTCCATCCATCCTAAAATTAAGGTATTCTTTTCACGTTCCATTCGCCCTCGTTCCCCCGTTAAATTTGCGACGGAACACGAGTGGAGATAATGTCTCTCCTACAACCGCCCCCAAAATAGCGAAGATGTCGCAGATATGCAGGCAAAGGAGTCAACTCGTCCTTTTAGGAAATTCGAGACCGTTCCCTCACCCCGTCACTCGCTGGCACACACAGAGTGTCTTCCTGTTTTAGAAGTGCCAGGTAATTTGTAAGAACAATCCCTCACTTTGCTTGGCTTCTAGCATCCCACCTCTTTTTTGGCATGACAGAGTGCGATGGCCGATACGTAGAAAAGAGGTTGAAAGATAATTCCTCTTCGGCGTTCGAATCTTTCAATGGTTGAGCTTCGTGTATATAACGTTACGAAATCACACACCCTAGCAGATTACTTCTCCATTTATTCTCAATGTTAAATTGGCAGTCAAATAAAGAACAGCCGTTTATCTGTGTCAAGAGAGACCGGCAGACTTCAATCGTATGAGTCCGCTTTCCTCATGTCTTTCTAACTTCATGTTCAAAATGTCATGCTATATATGATTTACAGAAAAATAAACTGCATGAATCAGTTGAACCAAAACGGAAGTATAAATGTAGATGAATGTAAGCATACGTATTCGGGAAGAAGTTGCCAAAGAATTCTCGTATGACTGGTGTAATGCATTTTGAATTCGGCGAAAAACGATTTAGTGATGCATTGTCTTATAATCTCGTATCAGCAGTCATTAAAAAAAGTTACAAATAGTAAAAAGGTTTATATTTGCTGCCATATTTGTGTGAATGTGCGTTGCATGAATAGCCCAAAATAATCTCTTTCTTCCATTTTCTTTCTTCCTTCTTCTATCTTCAAATATTCTTCCTATTCTGCCCACCATTTTCTATTCTTTATTTTTTTCTTTCCTCAAAGGATCTATTTGTTGTCCCTGTTTTCCTGTAAAGTCTGACATTCTCTCTTCCCCTCTCTTATTCGATTTCATTTTCTCTCCTCTCTGTAGCTCTATGGATAACCAGGGGATACTTCATGACAATGCTCTGGGATAACTCTCTTTCTGTCTGTCTGTCTCTAACTTTCTATCTTCCCTCTCTCTCACTCTCTCTGTCTTTCTGTCCCATCTCTCTTTCTTTCTCTAATCCCCAATAATCTCTGTGACCCACATATTACCCAATGTAGGCAATTGCGCCGATTTCGTTCCAGTCACAATATCACTCCTTCCCCATACGACCAATACTTCTCAACCCAAACACAAGACTCACTCCCCCTAAAAACCGGCAATTTTTTCATGTCCCACTCCCACGAACTGCAATTCTTGCAGGTCCTGACTTTCTAACCTATCTTCTTTGAGGGGCTGTATGTGAACAAGACCAAATTTCCAATGCATATGGCTTGTGATTCATGTTACGTCGTTAGGCATGGAATAATGAGACGCTTCTGGCAGGCCTCGCACCCATCATGCCCATCCATGTTGTTTTCCCAGATCAGGCCAAACAGTATGCGCTTAAAAGGCAACGTACAGCACTTGGAACTGTTACGACTTCCTCTCTGGAATTTCAGTGTCTTCGTGACTAAATTACCCTATTTAATGAAGCAATGAAGATTTGAAAATAATCTGAAACAAAACGAGTGGTCGTAATCTCTCTTTTTTTCACAAAAGGCATCAAGTTCTAAAACTGAATTGTGATAATTGATTAACTCATTACAGGCTAGGATCGAACATTCTAGATAGCAATATTTATCATCAATAAAAACAAAGGATTCGTGGATATGCTCTCTTTGTAGTCGAACTTTGATGTGAATCAATAATTAAATTACAACATTTTCTAAGAGGGTGAACATCAACAATTCTACTTTTACCAAAGAAGAAGAAGAAATAAGTGGTTGGTACTTTATTGTAAATCAATAATTGATTCAAACATTGTCTAAAAATGCGGGAAAGATAAATAGGCCATTTCGTGCTTTAAAAAGGAGTATGAGTGGATATATTTTCTAGAGCAATCTGATAACTCAGCCCAAATAAATGACGATAAATGATATGGCAAACAAATCTCTTGAATATAGATGCCAATCAAGGGATTCCAATATGTAATAAATATGCATGAATTACTTCTTATAAGGTATTAACTTGCAAATTTAGTACACACCTTACATAAGGACAAAAAAGAATAAAAGAATATGTACACAGTATAAGTTGAAGAGAAAGACGTGCCTGTGCAGTCCCATATACCCACTTCTGTGTCCAGTGATTTGATTGTTTGTCATTTTTTAGCGCGATTTAATCAATATGTATATTTCGATGATTCACAAAGTTGACAACCGTTCATTTTCACTACATATATATAAGCAACCATTCTGAATAACTGGTAGACTTTTTGCATTTGCATGATCAATAACAATCAACCTTCCCTTTAAGATGACATAACGTATTTTTTTTTCTCAAAAATGCAAAAAGTAGGAAGAACACCAGGAAAACACTGCGTGAACAAATTTCTCCGACAAATGAAATTTGTACATAATTACTTCACGTTTTTTCGCCCTCGATTCTGTCATGTGCGTGTGCCGACATGATGTCGAAAACAAACAAAGGCAAAATTAGATGACGAAAATTTTGTCTGAAACTATCAGCAATTTGATAATGACTCTGCATCAAAATGTAGGTCTACGTTCAAGAAACAATCGACGCGCAGTCAGAAAGCAAAGCTATTCAATTCAACACTCGGGGTAGAAGCACTCGACAGTAACAAATGTTGATAAAGCAAATGTTCACGTTATGACAATAGATTTAATGAATCATCAGACAACATAGTTTCCTCTTTCGTAACAATATGAACTATCAAGAGTGCACTATATCAAGTAGGCTCCTTCTTCTCAAGAAACATATAATATGATTTTATAGTTGAAGTTGAATCTGGTTCTGCAAAATTAACCTGTTAACATTTTTACTCTTTTCCTCTCCAGTGTATTGCCAAAAAAATATTCCTCTCATGGATACTTATCTTGTTTCCTTAAAAATCTTCTTCTCTTTCTTCTCTCCCTTTCTTTATTGTAAACTTCCAAATTATATTTTGTTTTCCAACCAAAATGCAGAAAAGTACTGTTGTTCTGAAGATGATGAAGAGGTTTTTTATGCGTATGATTACTGTTTCGTAATGATGTCTGTTATGTCATATTGTACGCGCAATTGTCATTTGAATGTCTCGTTGTCATCTTCACGTTCATGTATTTCAATGTCACTTCATATAGTCGAAAACTGTAAATTGTGAACCATTTTTATTCCTCTTGCATAAAATTCAACCAATGGTTGCAATAAATGAATGAATACGACTCCCGGAAAATCATACAGACGAAAGCAATTTCCGAGTATCATAACAGAATGGATGATACGATTGATCGCAGATCAGTGAGATAACCAAAGCACGTGTAAAACTGCTAGCCCTAGTGTGAGCATGCTGTGGGGGTCTAAAGAATTAATCAACATCTATATAGACAAGCAATAGATACGCAGGCTTATTAGCTCGGTATATATTTGGATCGAAGTTTAATGAACATTTGCCAAGGGCTATGGAAATATTGGTCGATATCTGAATACTTTATGGCATGACTTCAACGTTCATAATGAAATAAATTACGGTCAAGTTTATTTGTGTGTAGAGCTTTTGCTCCATAACTGTCCATAGTTATCAAGATTTATCAAGAACTATATAAATATATGTACATGTATTGGTTTCAGAAAAATGTATTTTGATCTGCCATCAAAACGTGTGACGAGACCCTTAATGAACTGTCATCAAAAGCCCAACACTTCAATTAATTAATTGACTACTACATGTACTGCCATTATACCTTGCAAACGGTTGGTTTATTAATTTATTTCAATTCGAAATACTATTGTTAGAAACTGTGAAGAAAGAGGTATACGACTGACCTTGTTATGACGAAAAGCAAGTGATAAATTGCATAAATGATATTGTTTACCTCTTCAAAGTCGAAATCATTCCAGGGGGTTAATACATGTACTTAATTCGGAAAATTTATGGACTGTACACCTAACTTCTCCAGTGAACCATAAGTAATTTCGAACTAATGTTTCCCTGTTACGTCTTTAAATAAAACTTATGTATGGATCGGCTAATATATAAACTCGCTCACCACCGTGACCGGTAGCAAACTACGCTTCACGGTAGATAAAAATCACTTCAATTAATTAATTGACTACTACATGTACTGCCATTATACCTTGCAAACAGTTGGTTTATTAATTTATTTCAATTCGAAATACTATTGTTAGAAACTGTGAAGAAAGAGGTATACGACTGGCCTTGTTATGACTAAAAGCAAGTGATAAATTGCATAAATTATATTGTTTACCTCTTCAAAGTCGAAATCATTCCAGGGGGTTAATACTTAATTCGGAAAATTTATGGACTGTACACCTAACTTCTCCAGTGAACCATAAGTCGTAAGTCATTTCGAACTAATGTTTCCCTGTCATGTCTTTAAATAAAACTTATGTATGGATCGGCTAATATATAAACTCGCTCGCCACCGTGACCGGTAGCAAACTACGCTTCACGGTAGATAAAAATCGGGGTATAAAAATGTTGATTAAAAGAGAGCGGTGCTTGCTGAATGAATCAGGAAAGACATTAACATTGTGATAGCTCGGCACAGATGAAAGCAGTCAGCTACAGGATGTATTCCAGGCCCATACAATTTATCTCATTCTGTTAGCATTTGTCGTTGCCTTCCTTGAGAGATGTAGTTTGTCATTCTCCATCCGCTATGACGTGGCCTAAAACCAACGCCGTCGCCCAAGGATGGAGGGGGGGGGGGGGGGGTAAGGGTTGATGGGATACCAATTTTAAAGATACCTCTCTGCCAAATTTTTAAAAGCTGGGGGGGGGGGGGTGGAAGAATCGAACATTCTGTCTCACCAAAGGTGTGGTGGGTGCTAAAAAATACAGCCATACGTCGGGGAAGTGAAACATTAAAAGAGTAGATTTCTGCCAGTTATGGGAGGGGGAGGGGTTATCGAAAATATTAAGCGTCATGCATGCCGAGATGGTGTAATAAGAAATAAAATAAGAAAAGAAAGTCTCATAAAAGGTCGGGAGGGGCAAAATATGCCAACATAGCCTCAAAGGGGGTGGGGTGCATAATCGATAAACATTCGGCAAATCCTGATGCTTACACTTTCCAAAGAAAATAGTCTCTGACGCCATAGCTAAAGGCAGTTTTGATTCATAGCATCATAAAGTGCACTTCTTCTCCTGTTATGATTTATGGAACAATACGACAGAAAAGTCTCTGGCATTTCGTCCACATCATACATGGGAAACTTTGCAGCCCGAGTTGGAGTTGAGGGGAGGGTGTGGGATGGAGTTTTTTCCTCTTTTTTTCACGTTGTCTCTCTTCCCTTCTTTCTTTCATTCTCTCTATCATTTTCCCCGTTTCCTTTTCCCCTTCCAATATTTGGAGTAATTATGAATACAGTGATAACAGCAGCTCCTAAACAAATTTAAAAAATATATAGGAATAACCTAAATCATAATGTAAGTATAGTATAGGTGCTCACTAAAAGACATTTGCATCATCATCATCATCATCATCATCATCATCATCAACATCATCATCATTATCACATCATCATCATCATCATCACCACCATCATCATAGTCATCATCATCATCATCATCATCATCATCATCATCTTCATCATCATCATCATCATCATCATCATCATCATCATCATCACAACATCATCACCACCACCACCACCACCACCACCACCATCACCATCATCATCATTATTATCATCTTCAACATCATCATCATCATCATTATTATTATCACATCATCATCATCATCATCATCATCATCATCATCTCTGCTTCTTCTACCCCTATGCTTATTAATGGTACGCAGTGTAAATACAGACATCATACAGGAACATTTGAACTTGAATGGCACCAGATACTATCTCGGCTGATAAGCCAAAGTCAATATGCAAACAGACAATTAGACATCGAAGCTCTCCCTCATCATCCAATTGTACTCTTCCTTCTCCTCCCGTTTCTTGGTCTTTTATTTACGATGCGATATTTGTCTCATTTCGAGGCCATTTGTCATATAGTTTGCCGCTAAGAGCCATCCACTGTCCACGTTTATACCGCAGTCACACCACCAAACCGACTCCACATCGATTCCAAACGGACTGATTCTTGGCCATTGGTGGTAATGTTATTTTTCGTCCGGTCTGTTGTCGGTCCTGGTATCGGTCTTGTTGGTGTGACGGAGGTATTATTTGATAAAGCGTTTCCTAAATCCGGTCTGCTTGGGACAAATGAGGACTGGTGAGAAGCGTTGCAGCTAGTAAACAATGGTGATTTTATCCGACAACAGAATGTCCAGTGATTCATGTTCAGAGGACATTCCTTGACATAAGACATTTGTCACAGAAAAGAGGAGAGAAACAGGGAGGAATAGGAAAAAATAGGGAGGGGTAGGAAGAAAGAGAGAGAGAGAGAGAGAGTAAGGGAGAGAAATAGGGAGGTGGAGGATGGAAAGAGAGAGGGAGAGATAGAGAGAAGGAGAGGGAGAGAGGAGAAGACAGACAGACAGACAGACAAACCGACAAGGAACCTTTATGGGAGAAAGTTATGGCCACAAGTGCGAGAAAATATCCGACTAGCCCCCCCCCCCCCAAAAAAAAAAAAAAAAAAAAAAAGAGAGAGAGAGAGAGAAGAAGAAGAAGGAGGAGGAGAAGAAGAAGAAGAAGGAGGAGGAGGAGGAGGAGGAGGAGGAGGAGAAGAAGAAGAACAAGAAGAAGAAGAAGAAGAAGAGGTAACTGGACTTTAAGCCTGTACCATCCGTGCTATTCCTATTCCAAGTTATATGCATGCATGCATGCTTGTAAGGAACTGGCAATGTAGCTATCACAATGGCTTTCAATCTTCACAAGTACCCATTCTCTCTATCTCTCTCGGGTGAGAGTGGCACATGTAGATTAATGTATTGGCGAAGGACATTAGTGCTCCATTTGATCCACGGTCCGGTGACATGTCCACTAGACTACAACACCTCCATATCACCTCTAGAATGTACAAAAAAAAAAAGAGTTTGAAACAACGAGAGGTGTAAAATAGGCGATTAAGCACTTGGATATGGACAGAGCACATTAGTCGAGCAAACTGTGCAATGTAGATGAGATGTCGACCCACTAATGTTCTTAACGCTAATGTACTTTTCTTTTCATTTCACGCATGAATTTTTTAAAAATCTGATTGTTTTTTTCTCCTTTCATTCTTCTTCCTCTTTCACGATATTTGTCTTTTGCATTTTATCTAAAGATTTAATACAAAATGAAACAACAACAGCAACAATAATAAAACTAACAAACAAACATAAAATATGCATGTATATCCAATTTCGTGCTTAAAATTAATTGTGAATACTTATATTGCATACATAATCAAGAAAGGGATAGAAATTGAAGAATGGGCGACCTTATGGGTATTGTAGAACTGCTTGGATACAAAATACGTGAATTTGTTTTTTTATAACTGCGGTCATACTAAGTTTATCGTAGTGTGGAATGTGAATCATTCAAATTTTGCTTGTATACTCTAGTAACAATCAAAAGTCCTTTGGAAGAGCATGTGATATGCGCCAGACAAGAACGAAATGTTATCATCATTATTATCAATAAAGAGACCGGAACGATTGATAATAATAATTATAATGTGATATGCGCTAGACAAGAACGAAATGTTATCATCATTATTATCAATAAAGAGTCCGGAACGATTGATAATAATAATTATAATGTGATATGCGCTAGACAAGAACGAAATGTTATCATCATTATTATCAATAAAGAGACCGGAACGATTGATAATAATAATTATAATGTGATATGCGCTAGACAAGAACGAAATGTTATCATCATTATTATCAATAAAGAGACCGGAACGATTGATCTGGCGAGTGTGTAATCCTGTGGTTTGTAGATTAAAGATAAATTTGAGTTCTGGTCATGCGATTACACTGTGAAAGAAACTGTCTCAAAGTAATTGGGAAAGGTTGATCATGTCTACATAAGAATTGGTGTATACTGTGAAGTCTTAGAATCATCAAAATGATAACAAAATGACCCAACCCCACTGAAAAGCATATGCACTGCACACAGAAATCGGTACACGGGACTGCACACACATGTGGCATGAATGTTCAGCCGCAACACTTCAGCTGTTCCTCATCATGTAGAACATGAGGGCATTTGAAGAGCAATTCTTTTCAGGGGACATTTCTAAAGTAATATGATGTTCTTCCAAACCGACATAACCGGAATGAGAAAACTCACAATTATTATGTTTCTCCTTTCCCTCAACTCAACTTTCTCTTTAAACTACCTGTACACGTAGGGTAGATGCACCACCCACTAAGGTTGGATATCAGTAATTAAATGTAAAGAAAAATAGGTGAAATTATAAGTGAAAGGTCTCGTTTTTATCTAAAGTCTCGTATCACCCGCACATGCCATTTTTACCTCTAAAAGTATACCACCGTAAAATAGACATTGTTTACTGCAGCTCCGCAGTTAACCTCCACATGTGTGAACATTAATCTGGGGAGTGGTAGGTACACATCCCATGCTCTCTGCTTCTAATTGCCGAACGTGTTTGAAAATACAAGTCCCTGTTTACGCCCTATGTCAATGCCCTGGGCGTATTAAACAACAGTTCAGTAATAATACCGCATGCAGTCACACCGGCCAAACCGATCTCAAACCGACAGATTCTTGGCCATTGGAGGGTAATGTAATTTTTTGATCGGTCTGCTGTCGTTCTAATATCGGTCTTGTCGGTGTGGCTGGGGTAGAAGATGGGGGGGGGGGGGGGGGGGGGGGATGAGGAGAGGGGGCACACCGAGATGCTGTCAAAGAAAAGTACGGGGTTTCTGTTTTGTTAACCCCGGTATACCAATGTCAGTCAATAATCAATGTATATTCATGACATACCTCTTTTCATATTAAATATATAAGGTTAAATGACAGGGAGAGGCGATTGTTCTATTTTAATGAAAGGAAATGTTATCTGACATTTTGCCAATAAATATTTGATTATGAATAATGACTTCTGTATAACCGGAGGCTTGGCCATTCTATGCAAATAGAGTACAGGGCCGGTCAGATATCAACAATAAGGATTACGATAACTTTCACTATAAAATGGGTCTATATAATAAAGGTATTGGATACCGGATGAGGAGTTGGTCCAGTGGTTAGGGAGCAAGAATTGGTCTAGTGGTAACGTCGGGCAGCTCTTTGTATTCGCCTACAAACTGGCTCTGATCGGATCGAACCCAGGTTCGAATCTCAGTCACGTCTTTCGGACGGTGACTGGTCTTAAGCAGATAGTAACAAAGGGGGAACAAATTGCGTTTGTTGTGCTCTTGCAAAGGACTCCTTTCTGGTCGTAATATTCATATCGTAGAGGAAGTGCACATAAATTCCAACAATGGGATTTCAATTGACCTAAACGTTGTTAACATAATCTTTTGAAATAGAAATCACGGTAAATTCGAAAGCCTATACCAAAACTAACGAGCCGAAAGTTCATTTTAGATTCCCCAAGACGTAACCCCCGCCCTCCCCATATAATTTTGTTAATATGGTCCACGTGCGCGCAAGAGGTCAATTTCGGAAACGCAATATTTTTCAATCTAATCATTCTATATCATAATAAGAAAAAAGTGTTAAAAAGTACAAGAGCCTGGTTACGACATTGCATCAGTGACCTCAAGTTCTGCTGGCTGGCGTATAAATCTGGCTCCGTCATACTTGCGGCGCCAAGGCGAAGAGGAGGGGAAAAAAAGAGGGGTTTGTCCTTCTGTGTTTTGCCACCGCATCTGTTGTACCGTAATCCCTTCATGTCTGACCTTGTAACCCCCACCCCCTGTTACTCAACCCAAAGCGATACTGTATTATAACTGTGTTAGAAAGATTGGCTGCCATCCCGGGGGAGATTTAAGGTGAAACTTAACCCCTATTCCATTAACCCCTTTTCCATTGGTTGGCGTGAATACAGTCATGGCTGTATAGAGTATGGTATACCGGTTTTCTTATACTTCTCATTTCTTTAACCCAATCAATTAAAAGAAAAAAACAACAACACAATACTCTTAGAAATATCTGGTATATCTATAGATAAACATGCTTTCAAGTTGTAAGGAAAACATCAGAGATAAAGAAGAGACAGAAAGATTGAAAAAGAAAGTTGGAGAGGGGAAAAGAGGGGGACAGGATGGGTGATTTGATTTGATTTGATTAAGCTTTATTTGTGGCATAATGAATGAGAGAAAGTACTCCTGAGAATGAGGTTGAGGTTAGGGTTGAGGATGAGAGATAAAGAGAGAGAGAGAGAAAGAGAGAGAAAGAGAGAGATAGAGAGAGAGAGAGAGGGGGGGGGGGGGGGGAGGGCCGGATGGGAATAAACGAATGGTAATTCCGAACTGAATGTTATACAGGTGAAAAAAAAAAATCAGTGGATAGATTTCCTTTATACTGATAATCATTTCGGTCTACATTAATATGCTGACATGTAATTATGTAACAACCAAAGCATGAATATCACTAAAAATATCGATCACTCTAAGCACAAGCTCCTCCTTCCCCCCCCCCCTTCATGACATGAGGACACCCTTCACCGCTCTATCCCCATCTCAATATATTCACGAGTCATTGCCTAATATCCCCCTCGATCGATTTTCCAGCTTGGCGCTTCAATGTCAGCAGACGTGACAGTGTTTGTGCTTGGCGATTAAACGGTGCGATCGATCGTCACCAGCAAATTAACGAATGTTCGCGCCATATTGTTGCTAATATCTTTGTGATCAATCGAAAAACCACAAGGTCGCGAGCACCCATGTGGGATGTGGTGTGGTATCGTTTCCCCGATATTCTCATCGCTGTAGATGTCGTACATGAGGTCGCACCCCTGATCGACGCCTTGCAAGGAAAGATGGTTTGGGAATTAGGGAATAAAATGATTGGTTTGACATGTATTTGTGTGTTTGTTCGGTTTGAATGTCACCATTCATTAAATGCCCTTAGTTTAAGTTCAGTTGGTAAATCACGAATGAGATATATTCACTCTTTTGGTAAAGAGGTGACATGTTGCTGCGTAGGCTTTTTTTTATTTGAGATGTCATGGTGGAGCGGCATGGACAGTGAACTGGAGACGCAAAGGTCAAGGGTTCGAGATCCTACACGGCATGTATGTCCTTAAACAGCGCATTTCATTAACATTGTATCTCTCTAACCAGGTTCTCTACACAACAACAACAACAATAACAACAAATCAGAATTAAATCATACAAAACCTGAATGCAAAAATATCAGTCTGTTAACATCTTCTAAAGATAATAGACTGATTTTTAACAAATATCGCAGTCCAGTCCTAGGCCTGTTAGTGAATGAGTAAATGTGTGACATTTCAAATAAGTCATACATCAGACTCCCCTTAAGAGATGAAATGGCGACGCACATGGAACAAACATAGAATGTGGAATAAAGATGAAATGCTTGAGCGAGCGCTCCATCTTAACATCTCATCATGGTGTTTTGAATGTGAGAGCTCCCTACAGGGTGTTTCATTAATAATTTTGTAAGTAAGGAAGAAGTAGATGTTAGTTGGGGAGAGAATGGAAGATGAAGGAATAGAGAGAGAGAGAGAGAGAGAGAGAGAGAGAGAGAGAGAGAGAGAGAGAGAGAGAGAGAGGGAGGTAAAATACCGATGCTTGTTGTATAGATACACTATCTTTAGAAGATGTTAACTTACTGTGAGAGTTTTTTAACACTCACATTTTGCATTACTTTATTTTTAAACAAAGGTGTTGGAGAAGAAGAGAAAGAGAAAGATGAAACATTGAGACAGAGAGTAAGACAGAGAAAGAATGAGATAATGGAAGGAATTCGAGAATTATCAAGAAAGGATCATGAAAGAGAAAGAGAGAGAGAGAGAGAGAGAGAGAGAGAGAGAGAGAGAGGGGGGGGGGATACCGCTGCTGGCTACATTAATAGACTTATCTTTAGAAGATGTTAACTTTTATACCGTGAGATTTTTTTTTTACCATTAAAATTTTGCATTTCTTTATTTTCAAACAAAGGGATGGGAGAAGAAGAGAAAAGAAAAGCGCAAACAGTGAGACATAGAGGAAGACAGAGAAAAATAGAGAGAAAAGAAGGAATTCAAGAATTATAAAGAAGAGATCGTGGAGGAGAGAGAGAGAGAGAGGGGGAGATACCGGTGCTGGTTACATTGACAGACCCATCTTTAGAAGATGTGAACTTATTGTGAGATTCTTTAACACTCAAATTTTACATTACTTTATTTTAAAACAAAGGGGTGTGAGAAGAGGAGAAAGAGAAAGTGCAAACAGTGAAACAGAGAGAAGGACATAGAAAGATAGAGGGAATGGAAGGAATTCTAGAATTATAAAGAAGGAATCATGAAAGAGAAAGAAACATAGAGAGAGAGAGAGAGAGAGAGAGAGAGAGAGAGGGAGGGAGATACCGATGCTGGTTACATTGATAGACTCATCTTTAGAAAATGTGAACTTACTGTGAGATTTTTTTTAACCATTAAAATTTTGCATTACTTTATTTTCAAACAAAGGGATGGGAGAAGATGAGAGAGGGAAAAAAGAAACAGTGAAACATATAGAAGGACAGAGAAAGACGGAGAGAATGGAAGGAATTCAAGAATTATAAAGAAGGGATCATGAAAGAGAAAGAAAGTGAGAGAAAGAGAGAGAGAGAGAGAGAGAGAGAGAGAGAGAGAGAGAGATACCGGTGCTGGTTACATTGCATAGACTTATCTTTGGAAGATGTGAACTTACTTTGAGGTTTTTTTAGCACTCAAATTTTGCATTATAAGAGAAAAAGAGAAAGGGATATAGTGCAAACAGTGAGACATATTTACAGAAGAATAAAGAAAGATATAGAGAATGGAAGGAATTCAAGAATTATCAAGAAGAGATCATGGAGGAGAGAAAGAGAGAGAGCAAAGCCATGGAGAGAAAATGAGAAATGAGAGATTGGAGAAAGAAATAGCAAAGGAAGGAGAAGATGTTTACAGCAAAAAGGATGAAATCGAGATCATGACACAATTTACATAGGCCAAAATTACTGTATACAATTATGTTCACACCTTCTTCGGAGTAACCAACAGGTAAAAGTGAGATGGCTGCATTTACGTCTGAGACTTGCCCCCCCCCCCCTCCCCCCCCCCCCCAAATACATCTCCCTCCCTTTATTTGTCTCTCTTTGCTACCTCACTTCATTTAATGGCACGAATAAACCGGAAATAAAACCTAAACCAAACAATTAAGGTGTAGACCTAAGTGTTTTTAATTCAATTTCATCTCCCGACAAACTTCTCTCTCAGCCCTCCTTTATACTCAACGAACCCCAAATGGGTTTCTTTTGACGAAAGATTAGATCAGCATGCCCTTTTTGAAAGGCATTTAGGAAAGTCTCCAGTTCCGAAGACTCTACTCTGTTCCATTTTGGGGAAACAATGTTGCCATCTTTACTGAAGAAAATGTACAATAAAAAAACATCCAACGACATAAAAGCGAAAAACACAAAGGAGGAAAAAGAAGCGAAAAACACCACCTGCGTTGTACATAAAGTCACACCAGACAGAATATTCTGACACGGTAGGATGCAGAAGATTTAACTAAATTCGGGCTTCATGTGATATTTATTTCACCGGCTGGGATACATGACTAAGTCATGTTTTTCACCGCCTTCATACGAGCAAGTTTTACACCTCCTTCGAACGGTTGCGTAGATCGAACTCGCGTGACGTCTTCTATAACACGCATGGTGTCACATTGAATCTCAGATAAAAGTAAAGTTAAAACAATGCTTCGGATGCAAAATGCAGGCAAGAATAACATGGTAACTTTTAAGGGCACAGTGATGTCTCGAGCGGTGGCGTACCCAGGACTTTTTAAAGGGGTGTCTTTTTACTCCAAAATTCGCTGACAAGAAAAAAAACAAAAAAACAAAACAAAACAAAACAAAACAAACTTTATCAGCATTTTGGGGTCAAAAATAAGCTTTTGCTTCATTTCTAAAGGGGATTGTTTTAACACCAAAAGGGGGGTATTTGGACACCTAGAACACCTAAAACACCCAAAACACCCCCTTGGTACGCACGTGGTTTCGAGAGTAGATCTGTGAGATTGAAGTAGCAGTTAATGATTAAATTTAAGAAAGAAAATAAATTTATAAATGTATTAATCATGTGACACCAAATAGGCACGAACTAAAATCAAATCTCTTTACCTAGAGCAATTTTTGACATGTTTTGATATGTCAAGAAAAGAATTACGAAAAATACTAATGTATTTTTAATATTTAGCACATACTTCGTTAACAAGGTAGCCCAATCAACGGTCAAGCACTAGTATATCAGGGGACCATGCATACCTTACAAAAAGTATCTCGAGGTGAGACCTGACATAAAAGGATTGTGTTTTCTTTTACAAGAAAAATCAAAAGAAAGTTTTCACATCAGAGGCGATTGCCACACTGTGTGTGAGAGATAGATTTTTCAGAGAACAGGGACACGGTTTGAAAAAAAAAAAAAAAATCTTTGTCACTGACGCTGAGGTCGCAGTTTTGCATCCATCATATAAAGTGGACTAAAGATTTCAATGTGCGTGAAGTAATCCTTCCCAGTGGGACTTTAAGGCGCAAAATATATAAGTCGCCCTGATTTCTCTAGAACTCTAGCCAAAGCGAAATGAATTGAAATGAACAATTCTCAAGAATCCCTGAAGCTGAGGTCACAGTTTGATATCCATCATTGATAGCGGATCGACGTTAGCAACGTGCATGTCGCAACCCTTAACCAGTGGGACTTGAAAGGCAACAATATTTAAATAGTGGTGATTTTTCTAGAAAAAAGTGAAATGAATTCAAATGAAAAATTTACAAAAATCTCTGAAGCTGAGGTCATGGTTTTGCATTTATCATTCATAAGTAGACTGAAGTTAGCAGTTATCCATTAGGGATTTTAAGAGAAGATTGAGTTCTTGTACAGGTGAAAAATTATTATTCTTTTTATGTGTTTATTGGAAGAGTATCATAGAAGAAATGTCACCTTAAAATGCCCTCCTGTTCGAATTATGACGAGAAATAGCTGATTAGTTTGGACCAACCTTTCATGTCACAATGTGTGTGTGTGTGTGTGTGTGTGTGTGTGTGTGTGTGTCCATATACATATTTTTTTTCTGTGTGCGGTGCATGTGACTTTCAGCAAGACATGTGTGTGTGTGTGGGTGTGTGTGTGTGTGTGTGTAGTCCCACATACATGTTTCTGTGTGCGGTGCATGTGACTTTCAGCAAGGCTGAGAAAATTTCTCATCAATTTGATGATTCCAAAACATCACAATCTACACCAATCTTTTATCTACTACATAATCGACCTGTGTCAGTTATTGTTTCCAGACAGTTTCTTTTTACAAAATGTAATCTCATGACCAGAGGGACGTTTCATCAAGTGTCTTGTCGGTGATTTTTACCGACAAATTTGCTCTCAGCCAATCAGAATGATGCAAGGACTTCAGTAGCTTATAACAGTTATTGCAACTTGTCATTGATGACAAGTTTTATGAAACAGGGCCCAGAACTCAACTTGATCTTTAAAGGTGAAAAATATTTATGTAGCGGTGACGTGACGAATGGTGCAATAAGGAAGCAGGAAGCTGGCAGGCTCCCGAAACACGCCTGCTCGTCAATATCTTCACATCAGTCAGAGTGTCTACTTAACCCTCTCACTCTTATTTCCCTCTATCCCTAAATGGCGTGAGAGAGAGAAGAGAGAAGAGAGAGAGAGAGAGAGAGAGAGAGAGAGAGAGAGAGAGAGAGAGAGAGAGAGAGAAGAAGATGGAGGGTAGAGAAAAAGCAACAGGGAGTTTGTTTTTTGCCTGTTATGGTAGAATAGAAATAATTAGTCGCAGGGCGGGGGGGGGGGGGGGGTGTAAACAATGCTAGTTATGAGTTTGTTAATCTGTTGTCTATCTAGCTTGAAAAAAGAACAGGATCAGTCAAATAATTTTTGATCTATACATTTAAGAAAATATTTCGGGTAAATAGAGATTTTTTAAAAAGAGTGGAAAGAGAGAAGGCGAGATGATATCAATCTTTTAAGTATTCATCGAAAATGTATCAGTTATGTTTAATGCCTTGCTGTTTTTAATCCAAGGGCAAACATCAAATTTAATCAATCTGTCATTCTTTGAGTACACATATATACAAGTACAAACATTTAAGTTTTCTACAAACTTTTGGTATTTACCGATTTTACTTTCTTGCAGCCAGCTAAACCGTCCTTGTTCTGCACCAAATGAAACGAAATCTATTTCACCTACTAACCTAAGTGGCAGATTGAATGCTATAAGTACAGTAACATGACAGGCCTGCCAGTAAAACAACGAGGCAATATTGCAAATCCTTGTACATCTCTGAAGATTTGTATTACATAAAAACTTGTCTTCTAGGCCAAGGCCATGGAATGATGTGAAGATGCTTTTGTCATCCACACACGGAAATCAATCATCTTCACGATTCGACGTTGGAAACCCTGGAGTCACAGTATATGAACGAAAAATTCTCATGCCGTTATACTCCAAATTTTCAGGCATTTGCATACGATTACATTCACGATTCTTTGAATATTGATAGGCTCTAATATTCATTTATGTTTAAGAGAATTTATTGATTTTATTATTACTTGAAGAAGAAGAAGAAGAAGAAGAAGAAGAAGAAGAAGAAGAAGAAGAAGAAGAAGAAGAAGAAGAAGAAGAAGAAGAAGAAGAAGAAGAAGAAGAAGAAGAAGAAGAAGAAGAAGAAGAAGAAGAAGAAGAAGAAGAAGAAGAAGAAGAAGAAGAAGAAGAAGAAGAAGAAGAAGAAGAAGAAGAAGAAGAAGAAGAAGAAGAAGAAGAAGAAGAAGAAGAAGAAGAAGAAGAAGAAGAAGAAGAAGAAGAAGAAGAAGAAGAAGAAGAAGAAGAAGAAGAAGAAACCACCCCGAACAGAACCTGTGCTATTAGTCATCAAAGGGTATACGAGTGAGTATTAGATGTTCCTTTTGATGTTTGGAAAAGAAATTCTCTCTTCAGTGGCA
Source organism: Heliocidaris tuberculata (assembly GCA_025618425.1). NCBI lineage: Eukaryota > Metazoa > Echinodermata > Echinoidea > Camarodonta > Echinometridae > Heliocidaris > Heliocidaris tuberculata. Next base: position 21,072,802 of record CM046847.1, read on the forward strand.
TTGCTTGCATGGGTTTAATCAAAGAGGGGGACTGGCCTTTGGGGAGGGGGAGGGGGTTGTGGGTCGTCTTACCGTATGGATGAAACGCGAGGGAATCCGAAAGATTTTAGGATAGGTAGGGGGTCGTATTTCCACCGTCCTTACACCCTGTCCCTTTATTCTCTTTCTTCCACTCATATCCTTTTTTCTTTTGCTATTCTATTTTGGGACATGTGGTCCCAGTTACCCCATATACGCCCATGAATCTCTTTTCATATCACTGATACGTTTATTCCATATACACCATGATTTTCATTTCAATCTGTTGAACATAGAACTAAGATACATATCCGAAAAAAGGGCAACCCATAAAATAGTTTTACGCATTCACTATGACAGCACACACTAATATTTTAGTCTCTGCCTTACGTTCCAAGATCAAAATGATACAATTTTCCCTAATCCTGAAACGGTAAGGTACTACGCCTTGTAAGAAGAATCAAAATCGTTCACATCAAAACCGGCAGCGCGTGCTTGCAACTTCAGGTCGCTCGATAATAGATTCTAGCCAAGAGGTAAAAGGAAATACATTTAAGCCGTCTGAAATCTAACATTTATATTCATTTTGAGCCCGTGTTTGCAACAGCCGTATCGCCTGGCGTATGACCTTTTTGATGGGACTTTATGATAAGCCCTCGTCAAATGCTTCCAATCTCCTTCGCCCTATTCGGTAGAGCTGGTCTGAAACGGGACGAAGAAGCGCACTTTTTAAGGAAGGGGTGCGATGAAATTTCAGTTCAGACGTCATAAATATAGGACAGAAGTCAGCGGGATTTGTTAACCATTTCCCTTGACATTTAGCTTGACAACCGACAATTTTGCCGACTGTGTATTTGAAGATAATGATTTTCAAAAAGAAAAATATTTTGATGTTTCTTTACTTTCTAGGCCAAATATAACAATCATTCTATAGAAAAACCTTTTTGTAGGGGTTAATGCAAGGAGGTGCGAGGAGCCCATTGCCCCTTGGTTAATGTAGAAAGTGAAGGTTATTATGTTCCCTTATTGTAACAATATAATGCAGCTTCAGTTTTTATTGCCCTTTTTTGTGTTAGTTGGTGGATGGCAAATGTTAGATAAATCACCCCAGTATTTCATTTCAATACAATAATGTAGATCACCATACAATCTGGAACTAATAATGACAAATATAAAGGTCATCACAGATCATTTTGATGATTTTTGCAGCACGTGCATCCTCCGTCGCATGTTTCCTTTCCGCTATCAAAATCCTAGCATAAATTCCTGCACATTTTACAGAGGTGGTTAAGTTCTAGTAAAGGTAAAAAAATATTTGTGAGCTTTCTTATTATTTTTGAATGCGCATTTGAAATGACATCATGGTAGCAACCTTCTTTGAAATAGATTGCTCTTGAAGAGCTCACGTATTCCTAACTGGACTAGAAATAATTGACAACTTTGGACCGAATTTTGATGCCACAATATTGTATGTGTACTTTCATATACCCATACCTGTGTGCAGTGCTCTTCATTATATAGTTTTTTTCAGAAAGATTGAGCCAATTTGCCGTCATTTCGATAATTTCCAAAACCTCACAATACACCATTATTTTCATGTACATGTAATTCATTACTAACCTTTCTCAGTAACGTCTAGACAGTTTCTTTTACATTACAGTCGTCTGACTAGAACTTATCTTTATCTTTAATGGATGTCTGTACTGCGCTTCTCTCTACCCCCCCCCGCCTTTCACAGCTCGTACCCCACCCTCCTCCCCACACCCAAATCCAAATGTCAGCCTTCAAACGTAGCTCACGGCTCCCTCGATTGATTCGTCACTCTAGTGGCTGCGAAGCGAAGCTCGCCTCGAGAGAGAGAGAGAGAGAGAGAGAGAGAGAGAGAGAGAGAGAGAGAGAGATGGAAAAAGAAGATGTTCCAATGCATGTGACGGAGAATTCACTGCCAGAGTACTTTTTTTTTGCTCCCATCTCCGATTTGGTCGGAATGTATGTAACTGTCATCAGTGATTAGGGCATGTGATGAAAACGTAGGGACATCTTAAGCTCACCATGCACGTCTATCGGGACGGGAACATCAGAATATATAGACAGATAGGTCTTAGGAATCAGAAATCTGGCTTTGGGGCTGATGGGGGCGTTGGGGATAGTGGGACGGGTTATGGGCAAGCGACTGTGGTCTTTTCTCTTTTCCCTACCTTTCTTATGATACCGTTTTAAACATTTCCTTCAACATGAATATAAAGCGCATTTGCCACAACTCGCCATTGACTATTATATACTATTATAGACTACAAAGGGTAATATTGCTCATATATGTACCTTAAAACCGTGAAGCTGCATTGGTCATACTATAAAAAAGGTGCCTGGTGATCTAAATAGAACATTCTAACCTGGAAACTCTCTACTTAACACAATACCCTCTTCCTTTATTCGGGGAAATTATGGACCCTTGGGTGCTAACAGACACCTCCCACTCTGTTTTGGAATATTTTCTCACCTTGTTACGCCACTTAAGTATTATTAGCTTCTTAATCCACCGCCGGTCTGCTTAGGGTATCAAGATAAGCAGAGGAGATAAACGACAAATACATAAATTGACCTACAGACATTGATGAAAAGATGTTTCTGTACTCACGGTTGTGTGCTGCGTTTAAAAGCAAGAATGAGAGAGAAAAAAATAGAGAGAGAGAGAGAAATAGGAGAGAGAGAGAGAGAGAGAGAGAAAGAGAGAGAGAGAGAGGGAAAGGGGACATGTAACTCCTAACAAAACCTAATGGGGAAAGCAGTGTCGTTTTCTCAATTCATACAACTCAATCTTTCCGTGTGCAGAGCGTTGCAAAACAAATCTATGCCTACTTTTATTTGTCTTCTCTATTTCTTTTAGGTAAAGGCATAATCACGTGTGAACATTTTGTACCTTTTACATTTTCATGGTGGAAAACATCATAAAAGAATAGTTCATGCGTGTTGTATTACTCTAAAAAAGTAATTTTCATTTATAATCTTGGGACGATTTTGTTTTTTACAATCTGAAAGGACCGAATGAATTTACGGTGCAAGTGATGAGTTAAATATCAGTTCATTACTTTTTGTTCTGTAAAGGCCCTTATAAGTGTCAAGAGTCAAAGTCTCAAGACATAAAAAAACATACACTCTTAAAAAAGTTGGGCAAAAAAATGCCCAATTTTTAACCAACACTGGGCAACATACTGTCCACACAACTTTTGGTTAAAATTTGCCCAACTGATGTTGGGCAATCCATTTACTATGTTGTTGGGCAAATTAAATTGCCCATCAGTTGGTGACCCATTAGATTTTACCCAACTCTACAATTGCCCAACTGTTGGTTATATTCTCAGTTGGGTAATTATTGCCCAACCAAACTTACCCAATAGGATTGCCCAACCCTCTATTTGTTCAGCTGTTTGGTAATAGTCAGGTTCACTATGTATTTTTGTTCAAAATTTTTGGAGATTAGCAAAATTATACATTTTTGGAATCGGTAGAACATGGGGAATCCGAAAATGGATGTTGGCATTTGCACAAAACCCTGACCGAGCAGCCATTTTGGATTTTCAAAATGGCCGCCATTTGTAACTAGTATTGAACACTTTTGAAGATATTTTTGTAAGAGAACCTCATTCTATCATTTTTGTGGTAGCATATTAACGGTCATTAAATTCTCTACAACATGACACCACATTCGCTGGGTTCGGTGATGATTTGTATAACAATTTTGGGCCGAAAATGTGATTTTTATAATTTTTTTTCAAAAATATGAATTGCTTCAAAATACGTATTTCTCCATATTTCAAAAGTCCATTTCACTAATGACTTCCAACTTTACAGAAAAGCGTCCATATATAGGGTCAATATCATATGAAAATTACAAGTTCATTGTTTATCTAACAAAAAAGTTATAATACTCTAAAGTTAACACTTTGATATTTGCTAAAACAAAGAAATAATGCCACGGGCTGCCTTCTGGTCAGGTTTAATATGTATTTTTGTTCAAGATTTTTGGAGATTAGCAAAACTATACATTTTCGGAATTGTTAGAGCATGGATAATAAAAAAAAATGAAGTTGGCATTTGCACAAACAATGGCATGATGGCCAATTTGGATTTTCAAAATGGCCGCCATAAAATACATAATATGCCTTATCTCGGCTTCTTTTAAAGGCATAAACGTAATAAAATGTGCCAATCCTACTATTTATGGGCGCAGAAAACAAATGGTGACATCGCTAGACATCTTCTTCTAACGCTTCCTCGCTTATGGAGGCCATTTTGGATTTTCAAAATGGCATACGTGTCATATATAAGTTGCCTTATCTCTGCTTCTGGTCAACCTAGGAACTTAGCAAATATATTCTAATCCTCCGTTTTCTTGGTCGATAAAACAATTGGTGACATAATTAGACTTCTAATCTTAATGCGTCATCGCACACGGCGGCCATTTTGTATTTTAGAAATGGCACATATATATATATATATATATATATATATATATATATATATATATATATATATATACAGCCCTGGAAAAAAATTATTAAACCAGCTCCTAATAAAGGCCTATATGGCAAGTGTTGGCTATATCAGTAATTGAATTTTCAGAATGATTTCTACTAGCTAACTCATAATGAGTGGATGAATACTCCCCAAAACAATTAGCTCGTGTAATAACTAATCCCTAGGACAATTACCGCCAGGGTAATTGCCCCTAGGACAATTAACCCCGGACAATTTTCGCTGAAGGACAATAACTTCTAAGGGCACCCCAACGGACAGAACTTTCAGAACAACTAACAGAATGTAAATATCCCAGATGCTAACTGTCCTCAGGGGTAGGGGTTTTGGAAAAAATGTCCTGACAGAAGTGGTCTGGGGATCGTCCAGGGAGTATGCCTGATTTTTTCGTAAAGCCATGTCCACTCCTTTGGGGGCAGTTTCTCCAGTTCTTGGTGGAAAATTGCTACATTTGATGATAGCAGCCAATCCAATTAGGCTACATGTATACAATTACAATTGTACATGTATGATCACGCCATTACAGCACAGACGGCTAACAACCTTTAAAATGCTTATTTCCTGCATGTCATATTGTTCTTCAACTTTATTTACTTTTATTTCTGCTTTTTAAGGTAAATAGTAAAGCTTGATAACATAAATAAGGAGAAATAAAGATATACAAATAGAATAAGAAATATTGCGTTTTAACCATTTTGTACAAAAACAGAGAAAAAATCTCGAAAGGTCACATTTTTTTTGCTTTCAGTTCTGCTATTTGAGGTACTAGTAAATAGTAAAGCTTATAGTAAGACAATTTTTAAAAAATAAGGTAAACAGTGGTAGCAAGAAATATTGTGTTAAACCAATTTTTACTCAAAACAGGAAATGTCTCAAAAAGTCACCTAAGTTTAGAAGGATCTTTCGTGGCAAAAGATTTTTGCAATGCTGAATGAAGATGAAGAAAGTCAAAATTTAGAGAGGCGTGAAATGTGCTGATTGAGACCAACCGATGAACTTTGTCTACAACTGAGCGGGGGTGGGGGGGGGGGGGGGCGGGGAGGTGCTGACGCCTCTTGCCCGAATGTAAACTTTACTTTCAGCCCCTAGCCCCCTCCCCTCCCCACCTCGTAAGACTATGCTCGTTTTAATACTGAAAGTGCTTGGAAATGTTACAGGGGACCCAATTTGGGGAGTCAACCAGACTTGGATTGATGTTAAAGACTGTTTGGTATGAATATGTTCAGGGGACCTCCCTGTACAACTGAGGTGGGGGGGGGGGGGGGTGCGGGCGCACGTTTTGAACCCCACCACCAAGTATCTAAATGTTTTAGAGTGTAAATATTGTCTATCACGTGAATACAGGTCCCATATTATTTCACTAATGGCCTGAATCATTGCTTCCTTTTACCAATAATACTTGTAGGTATTGTTTTAAGTTAAACTTTAGAGGGGTATAGGGGGAGGGGTGGGATGAATGGTAAGGCATTGACAGATATTTTTGCAGTAACCATGAGATTTTAAATGATTTGTCAAGGCTCACTGATTTTCTTACCATTATGCAAAATACTTTATGAATATTACTTTGTACCAATTTGTCTCGTTTTAAAAGTAGAAAGGGGGAGGGGAAGGCATGGACATGTAGGGGGTGCAAGTTCTGTACCCTATAATTTAGTATATACGTGTGATGGAGTGTGAATCATGATTATCACTTGAAACCAGGTCTCCTCATATATATTATTGGACAGTTGGCCTTAGTGATTTCTCAACACACATCATCGGTTATTAGGCACATTTGTATCATAGCAACGGGAGCTAATAAACAATTCTATATCACTAAAATATGATCGTACTGAATCATCTGACATCACACATCCTATTAAAATATTAATCTGCATGACAATAGCATGTACTACCGAAATTATCCATTTTACGTCTCCCAATGTTACCACTGTAGGGAGAAGGCAGCACTTAGTAACCACTTTTGTTATCGATTCTCTACTTTAGCTAATATCAAAGTGTCAACTTTAGAGCGCTATAAATGTTTTGTTTAATAAGCAATGAACTTGTAATTTTTATATGGTATTAACCGTACATATGGCAAGTTTTCTGAAAAGTTTGAACTAATTAGTGAAAATAACTTTTGAAATAATGAGAAATACGTATTTTGAAGAAATTGATATTTTGTAAAAATTATGTAAACAATCACATTCTTGGCCAAAAATTGTATCGCAAATCATCACCAAACCCATTAAATGTGGTATCATGTTGTAGAAAATTTAATTCCCTTTAATATGATGATAAATACATGGTAAGATGAGGTTCTGTTTAAAAAATATCTTCAAATTCGTTCAATAAGAGTTACACATAGCGGCCATTTTGAAAATCCAAAATGGCCGCTATGCCGGTGATGTGTGCAAATGCCAACATCAATTTTTGAATTTCCCATATTCTAACGATTATGAAAATGTATAGTTTTGCTAATCTCCAAAAATTTTGAACGAAAGCCCATTTTCTTACATAGTGAACCAGACTATAACAAATATCATGTGGTTGGGCAAATTCAGCTGCCCAATTTATTGTTTCCTTTTTCCTCCAACCTAGGTAAAAAAAAATGAAATCTACTTGTTACGTCCTTCTGGGTCTTAACCTAATCAATCCTAACCTATCCTATTCTAAGCTATCCTATCCTATATCTTAACCTATCCTATCCTAGTCCTATCCCATCCAGTTAGTGCAAACTAGTTCAAGCTCTTATATACCCCTTATATTTTTTTATGCATTCGGTGACAGTAAATCGGGCCACCCCAAACCATACGCTACTAAAAATTCATGAATATTCATATAAAAGTTTTCCCCAATATTGGGTACAAATATTTACCACAAGTTGGGCAAAAGCGAATTTCTAACCAACCATCAGTTACCCAACAAAATTTACCCAACTGGCAAAGGAAATGTGACAAAATTACACAACTACAGGGCAACAAGTACCCAACCCATAATTACCAAATACTGTTGGTAAATATATGCCCAATATTTAGGTAAAAAGTATTGACCAATATTGGTTACACCACTCGAGTGTCCAGTTGGTTAATAATAGCCCAGAATTGGGAATATTTTTAACCAACCAGCAGTTACCCAACTAAATTTACCCAACATTTTAAGAGTGTATGTTTGTATAATAAACTGAGCATTAGGCACGCCAAAGGTGTCACACAATTTTATTTGACTTTTTATGTATTTGGTTTAGTTTATCTATATTCTTTTTCCGAAAAAAAATCTGAAAAAAAAAGATGCAGATGGTGAAGTTCTTTTTGTGCTAGTATCGGGATAATTTTTCAGACGTCATGGTCACCAGTTTTAGATGTCTGCAAAATTTGACACAAATCGCGAACCTGTCGTATCTATTCTACATTAAGAACTGTAATTGGCACATTAGACTGATGAGCTCAGTATAAAAGGTATAATGGAGTTTGTCCCAGAAACCTGAATATATGCTCAAAATAATTGACTTGAGCTTGGTTAGATTTAATCAGATTGCCTTTATGGTAAAACAAATCAGACTATCCAGTAGATTAGTATGAATTCCCAAACTAATGGCAAAATCACTGTTACCGTATATGTCGAGTTCTCAAATCCAACAGATTACGCTGCCTGATGAAAAAAAAAAAAAAACATAAAAAAGAAATTACATGATATCTGTAATCGAAAAACCAACAACCAAAATAGTTTTTCATAATGTAAATGTATAATGACAATAATTCTATTTACTCGTATATGAGAGGCAGTGTGAGTGAGTAAGAAATAAGGAAAAGAAAGCAGAAAGCATAAGATAGAGAGAAAAGAGAACAAAGAAAGAAAGAAGAGAAAGGATAAGATAGATAAAGACAGAGGAAAGGAGAGAATAAAAAAAAATAGGCAGAAAGAGACTAACACCTTATGTGTACGTGTGGGTTTGTGTGTGTGTGTGTGTGGGGGGGGGGTGTGGGTGGGTGTTGATGTGTAAGAGTGAGTAAGTAAGTGAATGATGTGTGTGTGTGTGTGTGTGTGTATTTATGTGGGAGAGAGAGAGAGAGGGAAGGAGAAATAGGAAGTGAGAGAAAGATAGAGGAAGAGAGAGAGAGAGAGAGAGAGAGAGAGAGAAAGGGGAGAGAAAGAGAGAGAGAGAGAGAGAGGGGGGACTGAGTGTGTGTGTGTATGGGTGTGTGTGTGTGTGTGAGAGAGAGAGAGAGAGAGAGATTAGAAAACAACAGGAAAAAAAATAAGTGTAGTTGCTATAAATAATGACAAGGGTAGCCTATATCCCCATACCAATGTATTACGTCTACCTTAATGGAATAATATTTCTGGCTCTCATCAGCTGGGGCTTAATATTGTTTATGTCTCTCTAAGCTCAGTTTCTCAGAAAGATATATCTCTAATGGCATATTGATTGAAGCAATATTCCTTTATGGATCAGCGTTACTTATCGGCAGAGAGGGAAGGAGAAATAAAGTGTAGTTTAAAAGAGCTTCTCTTCAAAAAGCAATAAATCGTCTACTTTGTATTAATATAAATTACGATGCTGAGGAGGAACCAAGCTCTATCAATGGTGCAGTTGATATTAATACTAAGAGTAGCGCGAACATTCCCTCTTGAAGGATAACAAGCTTAATAAAATCAAAATAATGTTTTGTTCGTCTATATAGTTTACTTCAATTCACCGGTTCCTTGACTCTGGAATAGTTCTGGCTCTGGTGTTTAGTGAGAACAACTGATTTTGATAACGCACGTGCAGTACACGTAATATTTTTCTCTCTCATACTTGACGTCTTTGACTGGTATTTCCAAGTATCGTGTACATGTATATGGCGTAAATGAATTCGATGTAGATCTGAGTAACACGATCTCTCCGTCCCCCATTTTATAAATGACCATCAAAAAATTATTACACCCCCTGGATTCGTTCAGGTTTCTCGAATGTAAAGCGACACCGATCAGAGATTGCCGAACGGTGATATAGTCCCTTTCATTCTTACTCGGAAAGTATGTAATTCTTACTCAGAAAATATGTAACACGAATTTGATAACCCTTCACTTTTCATTTTTATATAATTATGGATATGGCTTAAAATATTAGTGAATGAATTTCCATCTCCATTGCGTGAGGAAACCATGATGACGCAGGCAGAACATTAAAGGTCATCCGGCAGTACTTAGCCAATCTTTTACGTCTTCTTAATGACGAGGCCAAGTTCGGTTATGATTTCAATGTCACGTTTCTAAGATGATGAATAATGCGACAAAGATAATGAAACACGGAGATGAGATTAAGGTAGGATAATGCCATTGTTGAGATGACGGTAATGGCAGTGGAATTTGTTTAGACTGTTATATACTTAGGAAGCAATTATCATGTGCTTGTTGTTAAGTGACCAGGGGATCTAAGGATTGAATCGTAATCAAAGTACTTGGTCATTTAGGAGTAAATCCAAGAAGTACGTCTAGGGCATTGGCTTGGTTTTGACATTTATCGTCTTTGTCTCTTGACATTTCTTTCAACGCAATTCAAGAAATATTCATTTTCTTTCAGTCATCTTTCTACATGTAAGAATGTATTCAAATAATTTGTAAAAAAAAAGAGTACATTTCAAAGGCATGGTAACATTATTAAAAAGAAGAAATCATAGAATCCGAAGAAGTAAGGTCTTTTTCAGGAGTTTTTTTTACGAAATATGATTTAAAAAGCTGATAATCCTAAGAGCTCATCTTGCGGATCTAATCACTGTATTCGTTGTAAGTAAATAATTCAGACAGAATGGAAATATCAATGGATCACCATTTTTCTTCCCTTTCATTAACTAATATCACCAGAGTCATAATTCTAGAGACTTTGCAAACATGTATACGAGGTAACTGAATCAGATTCACCTGAAGACGTCACCTTCAGTCATAGTATCAGCAAGATCAAGGCTTGTGGGTTTAGGATCAAATGCATATTTAACAGTTTGTATAATCACCCAGAAAATCCTTCAGAGAATAAAGTGAAACGGGTCCCCAGGTGTAGGTAATGTTAACTTATCCACTTGCACGGATCGGGTTCTCTCGATCTGACACTTAACAAGAGTGTCTTTTTATCTTCCTTAAAGACACCTGCAAAAATGTGTATTGCCAACCCTATAATAGGAAAGAAGGAATTTACTCAACCCCCCTCCAAAATTGCTAAAAGGAATATAGAAATAACTGAATAACAATGAGCAGATGGTCACAAGATCAGTGAATGTAAATCATTTGTAAATGAAACAAAGTGCTTTTATGCAGTTCCAAATCAATCATGAATGAAATTTGAAAATTAATTTATTTTAAAAAATTCTTCCACGTTTTGAATAGATTTAATGATTAAAAGTTGAGAGAAAGGGAGAGAACAAGTGAGAGAAAGAGAGAGAGTGAGAGAGAGATAGAAAGAGAAAGTGAGAGAGAGAGATTAAGAAGGAGAAAGAAAGAGAGGTTGAGAAAGACAACAAGTGAGAGAGGGAAGGGGTGAGAGATGGAGAGAGAGAGAGAGAGAGAGAGAGAGAGAGAGATGAAGAGAGAGAGAGAGAGAGAGAGAGAGAGAGAGATGGGGAGAGAGACTGTATGTGTGAAAGAGGGAGAGGAGTATACGAAAATCGGGTTTTTTCCATTTCCACAATCCACTTGTCTTTGTTGACATAACACCTGTCTGCCGCCCACCTGCGCGTATCACTGATGGCGCCACGAGTAGATGTAGAGCTTAGATGACCCGACAAAGCAATCAATCAAACCACCATCTAGAGAATCAAAGGTAAGATTGAGGCGCTCCTCGGTCATTCGAGATTCCAGCTTAACTGTGCTGACTTGCTCCAAAACAGCAAACTATTTGACTATCGTTCAGTGGAATTCTCGAACTGTTCAACCCCCACAATAGTTTTCGACTTTTCAATTATAATTTTACCCTGACATGGCTTTATTCTTGTCAGTGCATGTCTCGATCTTTAACATGCATAAAAAGCACACCAGCTGTGCTGTAATTTATTCTACACGGGATGCCACAAAAGATTTTGCATGTATTAACAGAAATAGAATGGACTTAAAGGGTACCCATCACCAACATATATACTGCTCTGTATGTTATAGGGGCTCCATGTCGCCATATGATATTCAAAGTATGATATTTAGATATTAACTCTATAAAGAGATATTGCCAGTTTAAATACTCCCTAAATAAACATTACAGCGACTTGCCAGTAGACTAATCGACGGACCCGTACGCGCTCACACAAAATAAGGCCCGCGCAGAACCGAACTCGGAGTTTGGTTCCGCGCGAGGGTGTTTTATGTTTTCATTTATTTTCTTCATACTCCTTAACTGTAACCCATTGAAGGTTAGGTAAAGTGTTTTGAGGTTAAAGGGAAATCCAACCTTGATAGCAAGTTGCTTTGAAAGGAAGAGGAAAAATCAGAGAAGCAGATTGCTGAAAGTTTGAACGAAATCGGACAAGCAATAAGAAAGTTATGATTTTTTGAAAGTTGTAATCACTATGCTTATGGGAATTTCAAATTGGCCGAATAGGTATTGTCACTGTGATGTAGCTGTGGACAACTCCCCCATTCGCTCTAACACACAAAATGACTAAAATGTCACTTTTTTCAAAAAGCATTACTCAGTAGGATCTTTTCATTCATGAAGACCTATAACAATATGCTATCTCCAATATATTATGGTCCCCTCTTCAAGGCATTTTTTCCTAGCTTATGATAATGATACTGTAAGAGCTTTGGTCGGTTACGTTTTAACTGGTAAAGCGTTTTATAAGAAACAATCATTATAATTATTATCATTATCATATCCATAGTGTAAATGTAGCTGAAACTCAGGCAAAGCCCTAAGAGATTGAATTTATTTAGAGCTAACGTAAGGATGAATGATGTGTGATGCAAATAATTTCAAATTATGAGAAATTATTTCAGTAACTTAATTGTTCTTACCAAGAACTTGAAATGAGCATTATAAATATTCTCAAGGGCTAAAATCGTTGACTTTGATCAATTTTTTTTTAGGCAGCTATAAGGATCAGTCACTGTCTAAAAAGTCACACTTGTATGATATGTTATAATGTAGCAGTGACAACATTAAAACAGAAAACTAGATTAACAGTCATTTTTAATAGATTAAGAGGACACGAAAAGCTTCAGTATCAAAACGAGCCAGGAAACCATTCTTAGCGTTAACATATCGCTCATCATGATATTAGGTTACAAGGCCAGGTATGGCACGCTGGCCCAACACGAAACGGAGCACCTTCCACCCCCGGGGGCACGGCCCGCCATATCCTTGCCTTTCACGCTCCCACACCTCCGCAGCTTAATATCAGCCTAAACATGTTTAGGGCTTTTAATGCACAAAATTATTACGTTATCTTGTCTCATTAATCTCATGGTAGTTGTAAAATGAAGGAAAACAGGTAGCAAAGAGCTTTTATCGGTTACAGATTAAGGTCAACTCTTTTTGAGGGCGTGCTTGCATGCAGGTCGCTAGCGTACTCCATAAGTACAGGAGCGTTTTACATATTATGACTCCAATTTAATTTTTATCACGTCCTTCTCCTTGAGTTTTCTGTTGCTTTAGAAAACTTTATGTCAAAGATGATTTTTGATTACTAGAGGTTGATTTCCACTCTAAAATGAAAGGTAAAATATTTTGAAAGGTTGATTATATAAGAAGTAAGAACAATTGTGAATTTTGAGATTAGAAAGATCGAAATCATTGAATAATGATAATGCTAACATAGAATAATTGACCATAAATCTCAATTTGACATACTGACTAAAAGTTGAAATTGTGAAACATTCAAGAGCGAGCGCTATTAGCGCTATAAACTTAAAGGAATAGCATGAATGAGAAAGTGGATTCATTTTTCTAATTCATTTATTTTTCCAATTTATGCCATGTGTATAAGAATCTTTCCAAGTCTATCAATGACAGAACGCGGGGGAAGGAGGATGAACTTAGTCCGTCTGTCTGAATGTCTACATCTATATTTCTCTCTAGTTTTCATTTCTCCCTAATTGTCTCTATCTCATTCTGTCTATTAGCGTTTCTTCTTCTATATTTCTATCTTCCTCTCATCTTCACTTCTTTATAGTTTATATCCACACCTTTCTTGTTTAGTTATTTTCATAGCAGCTGTCCCTGTCTCTATGATTTCAGCTTTTTAAGCACTGATCATTTCTAAATTGACAAGATCTCTCCCCCCTCTCTCTCTCCCTCTCTCTCTTTCAACAACCTTCTTTCTCCAAGTGAATGCTTTTTTTCTCAAGTTCTCCTATCGACTCTCTTACTCTAGCCCAAGCGCTGGTCTCATCTCCCGTTCATAAATTCTTTCTCTCTCTCTGTGTCTCTTTCCGTGTCTTCATGGATGCTGTCTTCGCTTCTATCTCCCCCTTTCATCCGACTCCCCCCTGTCCCTCTCTCCCCCTCTCCCTCTACTGCTCAAAGGATCGTAAAATATCTGAAAAAAAACATCAATTAAGAGACATAATTTATTTCCCTCTCTCAAACTCTCTATTTATCTGTTTCTTGTTCTATCCTTCTGTTCTCTAATTGACGTTCCGTCTCTTCAATAACGGACGTTTTCTTTAGTTCTTATTTCTTTTCTGCTGTATATGTCTCCATTGCTTGGACACATATGCTCATACTTCCCTTCTTATCTCCCTCCTTCTCGTCCGATATATATTCCTATTTCGCTTTCAGTCTTCCTCCTTCCATTCCTCTTTCTTTTTCTCACTCTCGATCTCAGTTTTATTTTTGTTTCACATTTTCTTTCTTCCACTGCTAATACACTTGACCCACCAATCCGCTTCTCCCATCCTCTCCACCAGTCATCTGTTCATATTCTATACTTTACCTCATAAGCAACCTACATAATAGATACCCCTTTTTTATGAATTCACGTCATCATCGTGTAATAATCAATAACTGGTTTAGAAACTTGGTTTTCTGCACGTTACACCAGTAGAATGCTAATTACGTGCTTGCGTTCCTTTCAGCGGAAACATGTTTTCAGTGGGAGAAGGTGACATTGTAGTAGCGCCTGATCAGACGGAAGGTATTAATATAATCCGAAAATATAAACATCATACTTCAAGGTTTTTTCTACCAAGGCAAGACTGATGAAAACAAGATGGCGTCGATAACATCGAGTACGTGAAACAGCATATATAGTCATCCCATTCATTAGCTTAGTGATTTGCTCATGGGTTGGATGGAACACCCAACCAGCAAGAGCGGATTTTCCTTAGCAATTTTTAAATCTCAATTTTTCGTTCATTATATAAAATCAAATGTACTTGCTGGCGCTTTATGTGATTTGGATGATATTTGCATCATGTTCATAGGAGGTAAACTTGAAAATGATTATTTCAAGGAAATTCCATAAATATCACCTGTATTTAGCGAATGTAATAAAAAAGATATTCCAACAGGAATGATCAGTGTGCACCGTTTGAATCATTTTTTGTTGCATGTGTTTGTAAATAGCTAAAGGGTCCTCTATAGGGTTCTCCCCTCGTTCTGTAAAAAAAAAAAATTAAAAAAACAAGTAGTTAGAATACACATTTGTTAGCAGGCCATGGACCGAACTATTCAGAAAACGTAAAAAATAACTATTAATAATAATAATAATAATAATACTTGGATTTACATAGCGCCTTTTCCATAGGATACAAGGCGCTTGTCAATTACAAGGAAGCAAAAATGGTTGTTATGATTTTTTTCTTCACATTACTAAGCATAATTCGAAAAATCAGTGAAGAGACAAAGAAAGCTGTCAAGATGAAGGCAAAGTCACAACTCAGGCTACGCTCAACGTTTCTTTTATTTTGTTTTAAAAGCAAAATATTTCATCCATTACATGTTTCACGCAGTTGCTATGATTTTTTTTCTCACATACTAAGCATAATTCCAAAAAATCAGTGAAGAGAAAAAGAAAGGTGTGAAGATGAAGGCAAAGTAACAACTCAGGATACGCCCAATGTTTCATTTATTTTGTTTTTAAAGCAAAATATTCCATCCATAATACATGTTTCACGAAGTTGTTATGATTTTTTTCTCACATTACTACGCATAATTCGAAAAATCAGTGAAGAGAAAAAGAAAGCTGTGAAGATGAAGGCAAAGTCACAACTCGGGATACGCCCAATGTTTCATTTATTTTGTTTCAAAGCAAAATATTTCATCCATTACATGTTTCACGAAGTGCTTTACCCGACATCTTACATGAACCAAGCAATGACGTCTTATTTTTTCATTTTTTTATGCTCGGCGTGTTGTTACTTTACAGCACCTCCGTTACCATGGTTATTCTTTTCTTTTAGACTGCATCGAATAGTGATTTCCTGTGGATTCGCTCATTCCTTTCCAATCAAGCCATTGATTTTTCCTATATCCGCCGCTTCCTCTTTCACAGCAAGACCTAAAATGACCCAGCACTCAATACCCCTTCTCTATTTCACGTCATCCACCCACAATTACTTCCTGTAGCCACCCTATAATGTGCCCGTCTTCTTTAAAGAAGTACTGCTAGTCTGGTGCACCGGAATCATGGTAGGGGCAGGGGGGACGGGCAACACTCAAGGGGGCGCATTACATTGTACAAACAAACACATTCACACATTAGCGACACCCGGACCAGACGAGCTTGCACACCCACCCACACAGAGACGGTGGAATGATTTTTTGAAGAGTGTCGGGGTGGAGCAGGGTGTGGGGCAATGACATAAGAGGACACCAAGATACTAAGGTTGTAATGTCGTGGTGAATTTTTCAAGGGAAAATGGAAGAAAATTCAGAGGCTCCAGATAAGATTATCCTTGGTATATCACTAGCCATCATTCACAAAAGACTGACATAGAAGGAAAAAGCAATACTTAAAAGTTTACTTCTGAACAAAAGTACTTGCTATTAAGATGTTTGTATGTCTTGGAAGTTTTCAGCAAAAATATTTTGACGTAAAGTAAATGTTGGCAAATGACAAAAGGTACTTTCTTTAATGAAGACAGATATCACCATCATGAAGGAAAGCCTTTTCCTTATTCAAAATGGTACCTTAAGAAAAAAAAATTCTTAGAGTAAAGGATACAAACACTAGAGTATTCCTCCATCGAAATAGTAAACACCTGCAGGATTAAAACAAAAGTATAGATGATAGACCAGACGCAGATCTAAATGTCTCAAAAAGAGGTTTTTAATCCTGCCTGGATATCATCTTTCTAGTCTCGTAGATACATGTATTTGTTTTGACGCTCTTCGTGGTAAAATGATTGAAGGGTGCTTTGCCCCCACCTCCATTCGCCTGTCCCCTGCCCTTTATGGTGCGCGCAGTTAATGCTGAAATGACATTATTTGGTCTTCTTCTTCTTCTTCTTCTTCTTCTTCTTCTTCTTCTTCTTCTTCTTCTTCTTCTTCTTCTTCTTCTTCTTCTTCTTCTTCTTCTTCTTCTTCTTCTTCTTCTTCTTCTTCTTCTTCTTCTTCTTCTTCTTCTTCTTCTTCTTCTTCTTCTTCTTCTTCTTCTTCTTCTTCTTCTTCTTCTTCTTCTTCTTCTTCTTCTTCTTCTTTACCTTCTAGTTCTTTTTTTTCGTATTCATTTCTTCTCTTTTTTCTTGTGCATCTGTTTTGGTTACCTCATAAGGCTATGTTCATCTAAACTCTTATAAATAGATATTGAAATTGTAAAATTATTCTCTTTTTGTTGTTGTAAAATAACTATTTCACGCTGTTCTCTATTTCTTAATTTCTTCAATAATATAAATCACATTTATTTTTTTTCTATTTTTTTTTAACCTTCAAGTCATTTGTTTCCATTTCTGTATAGTTATACTTGGATTTCTTGTTGATTTTTTTCTACTTCTAGCCGGTAAATCACTAAATAATGCAGAATATTCAAAAGTCTCTTTTTAAAATTGTCTTTTTCGGTTCCTTTCCAACAAAACATTTGTAAATAGCAAAAAGTGCATAATTCAAAATGCTATCAACATCCTTTTTCTGCTTTGATCCGAAGTCGTTACCATACAATACATGAATGCTTTGATTGCCCCAAACAATAAATTCTCTCGAACCACACTCTTGCAGTATTTGTGTTTAGGAAACATCCACGAAAAATTACTCTCATTTAATATCATATCCACTTATTCTATTCCGTTACTTGCATATTCTTCAAGCATGGCCATTCATTATTCTGTTCCAATTGTAGATTATTGATAACCATGCACCTGAATTCACGACTTCATCCTTCAGAATCACCCTTCAACATCATCCTTCACCGAGGCAACAAAAATCGTGTTCATTGTTGTTATTATGTATGCAGTTACCGGAATGGATAATGAATAGCATGTATTTTTAGACGATGCTAATCAATTGAAAGACCTACAAAAGAGTTAATCCCCGGTGTTGTAAAATGCCTTACTTTTTATCAGAGTTCATGGAAAGCAGTGTGATGCGTGTACAGGGGCGTCCCTTAATGGGATTTGGTTGTCAAAATTTCCGTGAGCAAATCCATAATAGTTATCGGCAAATTCGAAATCTTACAAATCTTTTTTTTTTAAAGTATAAATCTTATCGACGAAAGCAACAAATCTGATTACCATTTGTCATTTGTTCACCGGAAAACTTGATCCCAAAAGGGAAATCTTAGAATCAAAAGACCCTGTTTACCCCTGTAGGCAATGGTTAAAATCCGTTAGGCGGTTTTTTTTATTTTTGGGCCTTTTTTGACAAGTTTTACTTTAACTTGAACTAGACATGTCTGCAGATCATGTCTGACATATGAATGAAAAAAATGAAATAAGAATGCCGCTACACACACACACATACACCCACACACGCACACATATATATATATGTATATATATATATATATATATATATATATATATATATATATATATATATGTGAGAAATGTTCTTCGAACACAACGCTGGTGGTCACTCATAGTTATTTTAGTAGAAGGTATAGTGAAAGAAATGATCACTATGAGACGGTCGTAGCTTTTATTATCCTCATTTATTTGTCAAGCTTTCGATCTGTGATCTTCATCAGGACTGTATAAAAACACAAAATGATGGCTGACATTTACAGCGGAACAATAAGAACAATATAATGCCACTACTACTACTACTACTACTACTACTACTACTACTACTACTACTACTACTACTACTACTACTACTACTACTACTACTACTACTACTACTACTACTACTACTACTACTACTACTACTACTACTACTACTACTACTACTACTACTACTACTACTACTAATGATAAAAATATTAACGATAGCAATAATAATAATAATAATGATGATAATAGTAATAATAATAATAATAATGATAATGATAATAACAATTATTATAATAATATTAATATAATGATAAGTACTTAACAATTGTAAGAAATTGAAATGTATATGCCGTTGTAAATGTCAGCCATCATTTTGTGTTTTTATACTGTCCTGATGAAGATCCCAGATAGAAAGCTTGACAAATAAAGGAAGGTAATAAAAGCTACGACGGTCTCATAGTGATCAATTCTTTCACTATATATATATATATATATATATATATATATATATATATATATACACACACACACACACACACACACACACACGCACACACACAATAGATACACAGTTCTTAGTTTTGATTGCCTTTTTGACCGAGTTTCAAGGACAAGAATATCACTTTCTACATCTAAGTTCCAGTTATGTTCTGTCAAGTCTCATCTATTTCTCATTTTACTGTATAATAAAACCATTTTGAGTTCTTATTGCACTTAGATATTTTCGCTGTAAATAATACTGTGAACGATGATCAAATCAAATGAACATGAACTGCAAATGATATTTATGAACAGAGCCTCAGCCATAGAGCCGAATTTCTAAACCCGGCATAATCAAAGCAATTCAATTGCTAGCAGATAAAAGTAACAACTCTTTTAAGGCTTCCTTTAACATGTTTAAGCGAATGTTGCCAAATGAAGGAATTACTTGCTTGGATTGAAAGATATTACTTTCGTCTTGAGTTTTTTTTAATGATCCTCTGAGGGTAGTTTGGAATTCATTTATCTTTTACTCACCAGAGAAGAGCGGCCATTATTTTTGAATCTATAATTGTCTCTTTTTATTTTGGAGGCCATAAAATAACACCCATTTTACTGAAGTGCAACAAGAAATGTGCCCATTATTTGTCCTCCGGCATACAGCAACGTTGGACACAAAACAGCACTTGAATTTTTTCCAGGGAATCCTGAATCCGCCACTGAATTCTGAATTTTGAAAGTGTGAGGGACTGTAAGATTTCTTAGACTCAGCGAACATACCATTGTTAAAGTTTCAAGTGCAGTAGCTCGTCGCATAATTATCTAGATGAAGGAACAAATGTTCACAACTTCAGCATTTGCTCGAGTTTGAAATTTTACTCCAAAGCAATTGCTGATTTCCTGAATTCGTCCTAATAAGATCAAGTGATAATGAAAATGAAAGGGAACGGAAATACACAGCTAATTTTATTCATTGGTGTTGTTTATGGTTTTTAAAATAGTGCAGGCTCTGAACATCTTCTTGACTGTAAACGTCATAGCACCCCTTTTCCGATCCATCTCTCTTTTCTCCACTTTCCTTCTTCGAGTTTAATTTCGCTGAGAGCTTTCATCAACGCAGTCACACGTTAATAAAGCAACCAGTCACGAAGGACAGGTGGCAGCAAATTAGATATTACCCACCCCTCCGAGTTTTATTGCAGTTTTCTCATCACTCACCACAGAAATCGATTTCTGATGAGTTCGTATAAGTGTTTATCTTCAGATGGAACTCCCTCCATACTTTCACGTATACACCCTCCACATAGCTGCATGGAATCGATTCGAACTTTTCCCTGGGATAAAACATGAAAATGTGAGGTCAACGAACGCTCACTGATCTAATTTCTACGCGTCGTATCAGTTATTACATCATGTTCACATTCAATGTGTGGGTTGATTTAACAATGTCAAATAGACCTGAAAGTAACATGAACATTTATCAAATTGCGTGTGAATCCGACGAAAGGGACGCCCCCAAAATAAATACAAAAAACAAAGCAAAACAAAAAGACAACAACAAAAAACAAAAAAAAAAACAAAACAAAACAGACAAGAAAACAAAACAAACCGGAGATACTTCTTGTGAACCTGACCTCGTAAATATATATTTGTAAACGTTCGTACCGACCTTATTGTTTTCTTGCGATGATTTTTTTTGCAGCAATTGATTTAGTAGATTGCACTTTATTTTTAAATGTTGATATAAAATTTAACACGGAGGAGCAATGGCTGAGTGTTTGGAATAGTGGTCGTGAAACCATTGGGTCCCGGATTCAATGTAGGCACCCAATATTGAATAGAGTTCTCAAAGATTTTTCAATTTCTAGTTCAGTCCCTACTTTAAATATTTGCCCCTAACGCTTCGTGGTGGATCGAGCATTCAGATTGATATTCCGATAACTAAAGTGGCACAGGATGGTTGTCTCATGGCAGGACCTGTGGGCATGTGATATGCTGTCTAGACGGCAAACGAATTACAATATTTACGGTGCAGGTAAATTTTCTTTAGGTGCATGGACACTAATCTGAATATTGCGAACACCAAGATGTGATAACAAAATGAAGTAAGTGTTTATGCTTCACACCAGTCTGGGCGGAGAGAATTAAAATAGAAATAAAATGAAAAAAGGGGAATAAGGAATAGGAGATGGAGAGGTGTGAGAGATGGAGGAGAAGAAAGAAGATCGAGAAAAGAGGGCGACAGAGACTGAGAAAACAACGGGAATTGGCATGGATGGATTATTCCATTCAAGGGGGGGGGGTGGGGTGAAACGGTCGCCCTTTCACGTAAAAAAAGAGAAAATGAATAAGAAGAAAAACATGTTGGAATTTTGTTTTGCATACCCCCCCACCAACTGGAATGATTCTTGGATGGTCCGGTTGGATTCTGCCCCCCCCCCAATTACTTTCAAACCTGGATCAGCCCCTGGGCCTGTTCCGGATAAAATTAATGTTGATCTCTGGTTGAGGTTATCTTTCAGAGCAACGTCTTTTTACCACAATATAAACAATTCTGAATATTTTTCGTTAGGTAACATTGGTCTATCAAAATTATCGATGGAAATGGCATACTGCACTAACGTGAATAATAAAGGAAATGACACATTATAGAACCTGATACAATGCGGTGATTAATTCAAAGTGTCACGGATATGGAAAATCACATTAAAGCTCCAAGGGAAATTATCGGAAATTGAATGGAGTTTCATTGACGCAATACAATCTTTTCAAGTACAAGAGGAGCTGCCATCGAGCTGAGAACTGTGATAATGACGATAAAATTAGTGATCAGAATAACAAAAAGAATTGGGGGGGGGGGGAGTATGAAGAGCAGTGGTGTAGCATGGGTCCAGCCATTGAGGGGGGGGGGGCGTGTAATGGCATCAATGGGGGCACCGATCGTGCTTGGGGAATGAAATGCGAATTATCAAGGCCATCGATTGGGGAGAGGGGGTGCGGAAGGGGTCCTAAGATTGTTCTTTTCTTGTCCTTTCACACCCTCCTCCTGACCTTTTCTCTTCTTCCCCCCCTTCTTTTTCGCCATCCGATTGGGGGAAGGGCTCGTGTTCCTCGTATCCCGGTAGCTACGCCCCTGATCAGGAGGTAGACGAGAAGGTTGAAAAGAAAGAGAATACCACTCCGGGACAACCACCCTCTAGACATACTAGAAAGAGGGTAACCCCCCCTCTCATTACCTTTGATCAATAACGCCTGAACAATTACCCTCTGACAACCATTCCCCCAAAAGACTACTCCCAGACAGAAGCCCCCAAGACAATTACCATCCGACGTTAACTCCCACCATGCCCAAAATGATTGCAATACACAAGTTGTAAAGTTGTGGCTGTCCATGTGTAATTCACTAAGGGGATAGTAGTCCTGCTAGGGATACTTGTCCAGGAGGTGTTGTCCGAAGGGTAGATGTCCAACTTTTTAGGGACACGGCCCATAGGTATATATGAACGTCTGCTTATTAGATCCTAAAGCACATCAGTTCATAATATCTAAGACCATAAACTTTGTCTAGTACGAAAAAAAGAAAGAATTTTTTTTGGAGGGGTCTAGTTCGAGTTTCTTCCAATGGCATTGGCCTCAACGATAAACCAGTATTCTTTTACATATGAAACAATATCAATGCCTCTTTACCATCGTAGACAATTGACCACATTTTGTGGTTTGGCTCAATAACTTTTTATTTAGAGCTCTAAAAAATATACCAGATATATGAGTAGAAAGAGCAAAAATTTCTGCGCGCACTATGTCCATTTTTGTTGCATTACCATATTGCGTTTGATGCCAGGAATTTTGAGTAGGAGAATAAGTTTTAAAATCCTTAAATTGGCAACACATTGAGAGATTCAAAATCCTTATTTTTTATCAAAATTGGCAATTTTTTTCAACTTTTCAACAACATTCCTAACCATGTGTATTATTTTCAAAGACATTACACCTTATTAGAACCATGTAGCACTAAAAGAAAAATATTATTGTTGCCAATTTGAAGATCATAATGTGATCAATTTAGCCCTTAAATAATTCCTGTCCTGAAAGGGTTAAGGTGTCATCATTTTGCCTATGCTATCTCAAAGATGATTTCATAGATAACACACTCTCAATTTCACTTTCATATTTCATTTTGTTTTCAAAACCCGCACGTAAACCGTACAACTATGCCAGTCATACATCGCGTTGACGTCATCATAAAAGACACTGTGCATGTATACAATCTCCATCGTAACGCATGGTCGTAAATTAAATCCTGCATTATAGATGTACTTAACGAATTCATTCCATTGAAAAAAAATATTTTCATAATACGAGATAACGGCCTTTTCATTTAGACTCTCCTCAAAATAATTCAGCTGTGATAATTAATTTTATGATCGTTCACTCAATATTCTGCAAAAACCAATTTGATATTTACTCTCACCGTCCCCCTTTCTCATTCAGTCTCTCAAAATTTTATGGGAACATATTATACCCCCTAAATGTTTTGTCACAAGGAACGTCGATGAATCTCTTTCCACCTCGCCCCCCCCCCCTCTTACCACCACCCTCTCCATTTCTAACGTAACGGATTGAATAGAAATTGAATCATCAGTTAGATGAAAAGCCGCCTACAGTAAAAGCTTAAAGGGGTACACTGTAAAAAAATTTGCCTTTTTTCACGGGAAATTTCCTGGCAGTCAGGATGCCGGGAATGCCTGTTTTTCCACAGTACATGTAAAATAACAGATTTTCGTGTTTTTTTTTTTGTTAAATAGTAGAAACTTTAATTTCTAACTGGAAAATCTATGTAAATTAAAACGGAATCATGGAAACCATTTGTAATTTAACAGGGTAACTTGTTAAAATATGAGAAAATGTTTTTTTTAACAGTTTTTTTTATGTCGGGCGATTGTAAATATATGCTGATTTCCGGTAAACCAACAAACTTGCTGTTGTTTTACAGGAAAAAGACTGTAAAATTGAAGTAACGGCAATAACCTGTAATTATTTTCAAGGGCCAGAAAACCTGTAGTTTTATAGTTATTTTTTACAGTGTAGTCCCCTTTGTCCTATAACATTAACGACAACGAGATTTTTTTTATTAAAGGTACACCCTACAGCTGCTCTACGATTGACAGACACGCGCTTACTCACACGTACACACCATATAATAGGGTGTACCTTTTATTGAAAATCTCGTTATTGTTATCGCTATCGGACAAGATATGTCACCAGCCCATAAAGGTCCACCAACACCTCTCCTACTATTAACATACACGAACACACAACATAGTAAGGAGTATCTTTAATTGAAAATCTCGTTATCGTTATCGTTATCTAGACATATGTGACTAGCCCTTTAGAACGTTCGAGAAAGAGGAAGGAGATAATCTCGAAGCGCATAATGCTAACATTGCATACAATATGGTTTTCACTAAAATCATAACGACCCTGCTGGAAAGAACACAGTGTCCCAGAGTGTGTTCTAAGTGTGAAACACAGTGTGAAATCATCTTCACCCTGTTAAATTCGAGCGTTTTAACGTTGTAAATCACATCTTCACATTGTGAGCGAGTAAATTCACACTGCGAAATCAAACATCACTATGTGAACACTCTGTGTTAAACCACACTGTGGCGTTGTCCACAGTGTGAAATCGTCTTCACACTGTTAAATTCGAGCGTTTTAACATTGTGAATCACATCTTCATATTGTGAGCGAGTAAATTCACACTGTGAAATCGAACAGCACTATGTGAACACGCTGTGTTAAACCACACTGTGTAGGTGTCCACAGTGTGAAATTATCTCCACACTGTTAGATTCGAGCGTTTTAACATTGTGCATCACATATTCACACAGTCGACTATGTGAACACACTGTGAACACACTGTGGGACACTGTGTTCTTTTCGGCAGGGAAGAAATCAAGATTACTCTGGTGTTAATGAAAACATATTCTAAGCCCCCCCCCCCCCCAAAAAAAAATAAAAATAAAAATAGCACCTAACCGGGAGTACCGTTTTGGCGAGGACCTGTATGTTTATCAGTCATGACAACGAGAAAATTAAAAAATTCACAAATAACCAAAGGTGATTGATCCACAAGAAAGGCCATAAAAGCCCATCTCTTTCTCTCTACAACGCCCTTATATTCATCCTAGCTCTTTCATTTATATTATCCTCCTTTTATTTTCTCTTCCCTTGGAAAGTTCTCGAGTTCATTGTGAAAATATTTTCGTTCATTCCTAACTCTTTATTTTTTTTCCACTACTCATTGTTCCACTTACCAATGCATTTTTGTAACTCCTCTTCCTGTCTTCACCCTCTGCACTCTTCATCCCTTACATCTATATCATCCAGGCACAATCCAATATCAATATGTTCATTCTAGCACGCAAATTCATGCCCGTGACCTTGATTACGAAACCATTGTTTGCTTTATATTTAGAAGGCAGAGGTTTTATAGATCTAATTCATCCGATCGTGAGCAGATTGACGCAAATAAGATGACTATCACTATTATTGATTTTTCTAAAAGTATGCAAATGCTACCGGGGTATGATTTCCATCTCTATATTGCATTTCTGAACGTAAAATATTTTTAAATGTTTATATTCTCGTTTTCTGATAGAGATATGGTGCAGGCATATGTGAAACTCTCAATACGGATAGATTAAAAAGACATACGAAAGAACAAAATCATGGAATTGACGAGAATATCCTTGAGAATTTGCTAAGTTTGTAACCTTATTTTTGGAATATTATTTTGGTATATGATATTAGAATTCTGTGACCTTTCTGGAGTAATTTTTTTGTTATATTAAAGTCGAATATGAATTTGTATTAGAGCTATTTTTAGTAAAGGAAAATATTATTCATACCCATAAGTAAATGAAATATTCATGATGTAAGATAACTACAAAAAGTACATAAACATTTAGAAACTGCAAAACGTAAAAATGGGTTTTTCAGTCTAGTAACGTGTTGAATTTCTGTACACGAACACGCAATGTATGATATGGCGAAGGCTTTTAAAATCTGCTGGTGGAGAGCGCGTTTGATTGATTGTAAGTCTCTGACGAGAATTCAAGCCCTGTTATGATAACATTTAGAGAAGATACACGCTCTATCTGTGATAGCATGTTTTGGTATAATTAGGGTAGTGTCAGGTACATGCGAGTAAAGATTTAACGGCCTTCGAACAAAGTTGTGCATTTTTCCATTCATTCTAATATTCGCTTGCAGCCTTCAATATTTCTGACGGCAAGGATTTAATTATCTTTTAAGCTGTTTAATCATAGATATTAATTACAAAGCCCCTTGAGTATTTTCTTACATACTTATAAAATCTTAATGTGCGGCTACTGTCTGAAGTATAACGTCTTCCACATTTTATTTCATTTAAATAACTCTTGATGTGACCCTGTTTTATATTGCTTTGAAATAATTGGGGTATAAAATTATAGAATCTTGTTTTCATTAACCCTGTAAAAGGGAATAAAAAAGAGGGTGGTTAAATAATACATTGAAAGCGATACCCCCAATGCAGGACTTTCGTTCTTACATTACACAATTATGTTTAATTATCCAGACTTGGGGCGCCCTTTCATAAAACTTATTATCAGTTACAAGTTACAATAATTGTTATAAGCTACTGATATCCTTGAATCTGACTGGCTGAGAGCAAATTTGTCATAGAAATGGGGCAGTTGTTATTGATAAAAAGTTTTATGAAACAGGACCTTGGTTCTCTTACTTCTCCTTACTATTGTCTACGAAGTCATTCTGACCAAGCCGCATATACATTGCTAAATTCTCTACAATATTTTTCGTAACCAACCATCTCCATCCCGTTTCTCTTCACTTGGACTTTTCTTCTCCATTTATATTATTTCAGGGGCCTGTAACATAAAGAAATACAATCAATCTTACGATCAATTGTAACTCTTCAGTACATGGTTTGCCATAGACTTACGATTGATATCAATCGTAAGATTGATCTCTTTATGTTACAGGCCCCTGCTGTTATAAACAATACACAACACAGCATTTGTATAAAAGTCTAGTTATCACGCTTTTATCTTCCTGTCTTACTCTGCCATATTACATGTACACTTTTTTATTTTTCTCTCTCCTTCTCTTTAAATCCTCCTCTCTCTCCGTCAACTACTTCCTCCTCACTAATGCTTTTTTTTTAAATTCAATTTTTATTTGAACTATTCGCTTTCTTTCAACAGGCCTCTTTTCTCTTCATCATCTTTTGTTATAGATTAAACATTTCCCATAACTTCCTGGATATGTAATACCTCTTTCCCATGATGTGCCTGTTTTGTGTCTGTCTTCCTCTTTATCACATCCTCTCTCTCTCTCCCCCTTTCTCTCTGCCTCTCTCTTGCTCCTCCCCCTCCCCCTCTCAGTTTGATGTAATTGTGAAGTGTTTGCACACCACTTTGTACATTCAAATCCAATGATGTTCTGTGATCTAAACAGAACGTTATATATCGAGCTAAATTAATGTGTTGAAAATAGGAGATATGGTTTGTAGGTTTTTTTTTAATACACCATAATGTATTGATACAAGTCCTTCAGAACGTTTACTTTTATCTCTAATATATCAGACACAGACACTCGATGTCACCGAGAGAAGAATATGCTTGTCTCTCCCTTCCGGGCTTTGGTACGATTTTTTTTATATTAGGTACAATGAAGAGAGAGAGAGAGAGAGAGAGAGAGGGGGGGGGGGGGGGGGAGAAGAAAAGAATAGGAAAAAAGAGGAAGACACAATCCATATTCGTCATTTACATGAATAATGTGAGTTAAAGATAGATATTCATCCTAAATGATCACCAAGTAAATGTAAGAAAACCACCTGTACTGGCTCATTCGCTCATCATGTAGGAAAGACCTCGCTATGGTTACGTACAAAACCAATCCACCACAGAGCTGTTTGATTGTACCAACTACCGTGGCGCCGCAGATGATTTGGTCACGTGACACGACCATGGATGAGGGGCGACGCCACGAATTCATCTCCCGTTTCACAAAATCACGCGGGGTCACGTATGTATACCATTATACTTATAAAACCACGAAGGTTATAAATCTATATACATATAAATATGTGTACATATAAATATATTTCATAACACACACGCGCGCACACACACACACACACACACACACCCACCCACACAAATATGTAAATCACATGAACCTTATATTAAGTGATTTATTTTTAGCATTTCTACAAAACCATTTCCTTATAAGCCAAGTAAAGTTCTGCAACCCTTATATAACCCTAATACAAATCGATATTTTTATGGTTGAGCCATCAGAAAGCTTGATAAAGGATTTTTTTTTTGCTGAATAGAGCAGCTGCATTGCGTGGTCAAGCCAACATAAGCTTTAGATGAACGTTAAAAATAGACTGGACATGAGGGCTCAGGGAACGATTTTTTTGTTCATTTGAGATGCTGTTTGTTTCCCAGGGAAAATATCTGACAAGAGCTATCTCCCGCGACATAGTTCTGTTAGCTCTGTTAACCCTTTCATGACAGGAATTATTTAAGGGCTAAATTGATCACATTTTGTTCTTCAAATTGGCAACAGTAATATTTTTCGTTTAGTGCTACATGGTTCTAATAAGTTGTAATGTCTTTAAAAACAATATACATGGTTAGAAATATGTTGAAAAGTTGAAAAAATTGCCAATTTTAATGTAAAAACAATTATTTTGTACCTCTCAATGTGTTGCCAATTTAAGGATTTCAAAGCTTATTCTCGTTTATAAAATTCCTGGCATCAAACGCAATATGGTCATGCAACAAAAATGGACAGAGTGTGTGCAGTAATTGTTGCTCTTTCTACTAATGCTTCTGGTATATTTTTTAGGACTCTGAATCAAAAGTTATTGAGTCAAACCACAAAATATGGTTTATTGTCTTGAAAGGGTTAAAAAAAAAAAATCCCTAACACGCAAAAAATAAGAAGAAATAGGAAAAGTTTATCACATTTTCTGAGGCATGTCATTTATATTTTTGATGGTTTATTATTTTTTATCTGACTGCTAAGAAAGCAAGTGTATGCTTGTGAGTAAACAGCCAGGGGCCGACGGCTTTAAGTCCCTTCCGATGGACTTGGTAATGAGGATTAATGCCTTACCAAAAGTGACTAGCGCATCCACTTGGTTTCGAACCCGGGTCCTCCCAGTTACGAGACCACTGCGCTACCACTGAGCCATTGCCCCTCCTCATTATCTCTAAAAAACCTCTTGATCCACCACTTTGTAAATATGTTTTGTGATTAGCAGGAAGGGTTTTTTTCTCACTTTTTAAAAATTAAAACCGTAAACTATGACGTTTCTATGTTTTATGTCAGAGCTTCCACAATCAAGGACTTGCTGTAGCACACCCACCAAAAGACGCTTCCATGTTTAATACCTTTCCAAGTACTGAAGAAGCGAAAAAAAAGTGGGACAGCTGCAGGATCCCCAGAATCCCTCTTCCCGGGGGCCTGCTGGACATTGAAAATGAAAGCATGGATCAGCATCATCATCATCATCATCCCTCTTTTACGATCGATGATATTGGCTTACTTCTCACATGGCGTAGAATGTCTGCGTTTATTGCACGGCATCAACTTTTCAACTGCAGCAACTTCCTGGGTCGATCTGTTACTATGACGGATTTAGTATGGTGTTTACAATGTTGTTCAGGATTGGCAGGCCTTTTGTAATCATTTTCACCATACGATATAATTATTGCTTATATTGATAATATCTTTTAAATATCTATTAAAGTTACGTTATCATTATTGATATCTTCTGAATCGTCATATGGGTACTATTGTGTAATAGAAATTATTGTAAAAAGAGGTAGCCTTTTTAATATGAATTCCTTTTTTGTAATGAATATATTTGCTCATCATCAACTCACCCATAAACAATTTTTTTTTTTTTTAATGGTTAGACTCTGACATTATCTTTATTATAGGTTCCCAATGATTATACAAAGATGTTTCTGCAAATTCTGATTGCCCAATCATTCCAGTTAAGTTTTCAGCACACCTTTTAAACTTCTAGTGAATGTTGTAGTCTACCACAAAGACATATTGGATTTCGTTCTTTTATGACGTCAAATTCTTAATATCAGCAAAGCCAAAGAAATCTTTCTTTTGATTTGCTGATATCATGAAATGGCATGTTCGTTAGTGATTAAGAGTTCCATTGTGAAAAAAGCGTATTTCTAAGATTCAGAGCCAGGCGTTGGCGTGACATTTTGTCAATTGACAGATTGAGATCAGATATCTTTGGACACGTTCGAAAAAAATGAAATAATCTCCTTTTGAGAAGGAAAGCTATTGATAACAGAACTCGAGTGGTCTTCTTATCTTTGACACGCTTTCACCAGCCCGAGTGACATTTGTGTTACAAAATCACAAACTGTGTGTCGTTGCCCTTTCTGAATATCAGCTCCCCGTTCTTTTTTTTTACTGATACAAAGGAAATTGGGTTACGGAACTACACGATATATTCCTGGATTGCGCTTAAATTATTAGTTTATGGTAATATGCAATCAATTTTTCATTTATCGCGCTGGAGGCTAGGGGTATCGAACTAGTACAGAACAAATTGTGATTGGATGTGAATGACTTGGTGAAATCAAGAGAAAGAAAGAGAAAGAGAGAAGGGGGAGAAAATGAAGACGGTGGAGGAATAAAAGAGAAAAGGAGAGATACAGTGAGTGAGTGAGAGAGAGATAAAAAATAGAGATAGAGGGAGACAGGGAGTGAGAGAAAGAAAGAGAGGATTTCTAACTGATAGTAAATACTCGTGGGAATTAGAAGTTAAATGGCAAACGGCTTCATTCATGTAAGTTGTGCAGGTTATACATATGTACGCAGTGGTTATTTTTTATCATTGCATTTTCATGTGATGAACTTGAAGCTCGGTGAAAAAGGAAAAGGAAATGTGTATTCATTGTTATATGAATATATTGCTATTTCCAGTCTCACTCTCTCTCTCTGTACATCTCTGTCTCTCTCGCCCTCTCTGTCTATCATGTCATTTTAACTCTCTCGCTCTCTCTCTATTTCTCTATCTCATATTATATATATATATATATATATATATATATATATTCGATGATTCATTTGATCATCGTTGATCGTAAAATATGTGAAAAAAATTAAACAAACAATAGCAGAAATCGATTGCGAAGTAACAACAATTTTAAACAAATATAGGGGGCCTATAAATAAATATTCTGTACGATTCAAAGTCGCACATCCGCACAAACACCTACACACACAAACACACACACACACACACACACACACACACGCCCACACACACATTGACTTGTGGGGAACTGTATAGTTTTCTCCTTTTGTACTTTGTACCCCACAAGCACTTCTCCTATTGTATTTTGTACCCCACAAGCATGACGGAATAAAGGCCATCATTGTGCTCTTTTGTTCTCTGTACCCCACAAGTGTATCTATGTAAGGGCAAACACACACCCACACACACACACACACACACACACACACACACACGCACACACACACACGCAGCCTACTCCATCACCCTCCTATATTGCAGATATACATTCACTTTACCATACTACTAACATTTCATTCAAAATCTCGATGAAAAAGGGCACCTGACAGAATGTTGATATCGATGTATTTCAGATTTTATTCGATAGTTTTCTCTCATCTGCACGTTCAGATAAGAAGATATATTAAAGTCAGTCAATTTTAACGAACTTTTGTTCGTATTAATTTCAGACATGTGTCGAAGATCCACTCATATTAACACGGTTCTTTTTACCAGACACGCTTCTATGTACTCGTATGCAATAAAAAAAAAAATTCTTCTAAATTTACATAAAAGACTTTAACTATCTTTTGCGTCTGACTAATGTGTCAAACTATTTTCTGCGTGATATCTATCTACTGAAACTCTGACACAAAACAGTTGGGAGAAAATTATGAGAATACAAATTAAATTATTAAAAAGCAAAAACAGGAAAATATGTATAGAAATAGGATTCATATATTGTCAAACGAGAGGAGCAGTTGTAATAGAAAAATGCAAATAAGAAAATGACTGCATCTATGGTTGCGTTTATCAAAATGTAGAAACGCAATCAGGACCATACACTATACTAGAGTGATTCACAGAGTAAATATTAGCAATTTAGACAAATTCTCATTTCAGTGATATTGGTCCAATTCAAATACAAGGTGCAAATTGCAAAGATGTGCTACAATCATATAATTTATCATGGTAATGAATACATACAAGAGACACAATTAACGAATGAATACCTGAAAAAAGCAAAAAAGTAAAAACTCAGTTAAAAAACATTAAGCATACTCTCATTAATTTGGAAATATATTCATTTTGAAAGGGAACATCGTACATCATATTTAGGAAACCGACTGCATGGATGTTTTTTTGAATTCCCTTTTATGTTTGTCAGTATATCCAATTCCATTATGATAATCACCATGATAATATTTCGGTTCTAACACGACGCTTGGCATATCATCTTCCAAAATGCTCTGGAAATTATCAAAACGGCAAAAGTATTTCTCAAAAAAAAAAAAAAAAAGAAGAAGAAAAAAAAAGAAGGGATCTTGTCAAGTATTCAGAAGTCCTGGGTTGAGAGAGGCAAATGTATAAGAATTGCCTCAATGACATACACATCGAGATAGGACTCGAAATTCTAGTTTCTCAATTGAAAGTCAAGAGACTGAACTACTATACAAGAGTGCTTTCACTTCTCAAGGTCTTCCCACTTAATAGCAAGATAAGTTCCCTTCCTTCATTGTCATGCGAATTCTCATGATATTCTAATAGGATGCATTAATGTATTTATCTCCTGGCTGAGAAAAATTCCTGCTAAACTAAAAGAATGACATTTACGCACACATTCGGTGATGATAGGATTTTTTTTCATTCATTCTATGAGAATTTGTAAAAGAAAGAAAGAAAAAAAAGAGCCTAGATGGGCCCCGCACCTCCTGCCCCCCTGGATACGCCATTGCGCACACGAGAACACTTGATAAGTAAAAACCCTGTAGTATTGGAGCGAGACAAGGACATGTCTGAAGCCGTTTTCGTCTAGATACTCGGGGCAATATAGTCTGTGATGTTGCATGTACAAATCAACAGTGTTAGAGAGGCACCGTTTTCCAATGCATTTCTCCAGTACATCAAGGGGACCCCGTTATTGCATGTTTTCATTTATTAAACCCGGTCTCCTTTCATAACTCGGTTATGATCACGTTGACCCACATAAGTGCTGGCAATGATATGGAAGTAAACATATAGATTAATCTCTTCAAATAGAAATTGTTTAACCTTTGCTAAACAAATATAGTCCTCTTGTATAATCACTGCCCATTATGAAAGCTTGTGCTCACCTTATGAATACGTTCTGTCCTCCCACTCAATGCATTTTAAGATTTAAAATTGACACTCATAATCTGCGCCAGCTTTAAGATGGTAAAACAATTGATTATAAACACCGACCCGGGTTTGTTTTCTTTTTGAAGGTTTGAAATTCGAGATAGAATATACAGCATAGGGAATTTATAAAGAGGGATATATGGATCACATATGAAGGCGTTCTACATGAAACTCATCTTAGAGGATACGCGGGGTAATGTTTATATCATGGATAGCATCTTGACATGTCGGCTGCAACGTTGCGACGCAGCATTCATCAGGCGTTCGCAAAACATGCAAGCGGAGACAAAAGTGCCTCTATTGAAAAATACATTTATTTCCCTCAAGATCAAATCCATCTTCATTACTCAAGCAAGTGTTCATATTTCATCATCTAAAGTTTATGAATTAACTTTCACAGTCGAGGAGAATACTGGTTATTCCTGGAATATTCATTCGTTCAATCTATCTAATCAGCGCGTGCCTTCCAATATGATTGCAGCAAATGGGTATATTCTGAAGCGAAGGTATAAGGATTTCATGAAAATCAATACATATTCGATATTTCAATAAAACATCAATCACATTTTGTAGATAACGAAAGAAATAACAAAGTGGTTGGCAAAAAGAAATTGCGGGACATTTTTGAATGACTTTCCGAATCTGTAATTAAATTATTCGGAAGAAAAGGGTCGTATTTCATCGTCCGATTATTGTCAGTCACGTCCTGATGTAATACAAAGAGTGCGTTTATAAAGACCAACGTCTTCTGTAATTGATGCAGTATACTTGAGCTAACTTCCGTGTCCTTGTCCGTCGACAAAGTCAAAATGGGCCAATGAGGAGGAAGCATATATTGTTATATTTCCTTTTCATGAAGACACCATCTCTAATGGCGTCATGTTAAACATGTTAGAAGTGACCATTATTCCTGCAAACTGGTTAATGGACGGTCTACTCAAGTGCGAATTCAACTCAATCACGTATACTTTAATTCTTACGCCTAGGTTTTACTTTAGGTAGACAACATGTGAATAGGTGCAAATATACTTGCAGTTGTTTGGCTAGGCTTTTGTTAGTTTTGTGTATTTCAGGCCACTGTCTTCATGGAACATATTGATAATATCAAAGGGTATATCATGATAAAGATGTGATCTATGTTGGTCTGTTCCCCTTCTCAAAGTAAACATCAATAATATCAAACTGGTCCACTGAAGAATGAACTTAAACAAATAAAACCATACTTTTTAAGGTAAAAATCCCTATGTAAGAATATTACGCTCCTGCTGAAAATACTTTATTGCTCTATATAAAAAACAACAACAACAACAACAACAAGAAAAAAAAACCCAAAACAAAACTACCAACAATTCCAGGCTTTGATATTCAGGTGTTTTTTTTTCTAGGTAAACACTAATCAAATATACCTTGCACTGAGAGGCTCCAGTTGAAATTATGGATTACCATTTTCTTCGGGGCTGCACCCCTCAGAAAATAGTGCTATGCCAGTCACCGAATAATTTCAACTGGTGCCTCGAAAAGAGTGTATGGTATATTTGATTTATATCCTACAAGAGTAAGCCTAGAAAAACTAAATGTATAATTAAAGTAGACCTACGTACACTGAGAGGCTCGTCACGCACATACATTATCGCGATGCATTGTCGAGATATCGATAGCTTCGAAATATCAAAAAGAAAGCGAAAAGAATAACAAAATATCGGTATAGCGAAAAATATACAGAGGTCTGACTCGTGCGATATCAATTTTTTCTTCATGGTAAAAGTATTTTATGTCACTTGAGACATTCCTGGCCAATCCTTGCACGAGAAAGTTATGATGTAGGATATAATAATAATTCTTCAATCACGTAAGTCTATTTGATTGTTTAGGGTCTACTATAAATTTGATTTAGTGAGGTAATGTCGATGTATCATTTCCATATAATGTGTAGCAAATGACTTGTCGGTCTGTTATGTCAAAAGTTTTTTGTCAGTTCAGCATGTACATGTCTTAAGTTGAGTTTTCTTTCAACATTGTAGGTAAATGGAATTAATTTCAGAATACAATCTTGTCAGATTGAAATAGAAAAAAAAAATGTTTTCACAAGTCTTCAAAAATATAAAGCGGTTCGAGTCTGAGCCAACGTAGTCCACATGGTCAACTGGCATACAAATAAAAAGGAAGTTGCGTTGCAAAGTCATTTATTAATTTTATTCTGCGAAGTCCGATGTCAATTTCATTACCCATTTGGTTTTTTCTTATTGTAAAAGGGTCAGTTTATTGTCGTTTGTGTACTTGGCACACAGTGTCTTTCAAGTCCACTACAATGTCTTCTAATTCTATTTTTGGTGAGTCGACAAATCACGTCTTGAATCGTCCATGAATATTGTAGTAATTGGCGACAAATTTTACGTCCTGGTTTCTATATTGAAACGGATTACAGTCAGTCACAAGTTTGTCAAAAAGTTTTCAGAGCAAAAAGTTTAGCTTCCGATAAAACAAAGAGGCCGAGTCTATAAGCGAAAAGATCGAAAAATAATTTTAAGCATTGTTTATTTTAGGGACAGAACAAATATTTGTTAGTTTTATTTTCTTTCTTTTGAATGCAGTGTCTGATTCTCCACGATGTCAAAGTTGTCAGAATCTACCATGGTATTTGTAAGTGAGGCCCTTATGATAGGATGTCACTACAATGCTTAGCACCAGGTCTGGGAGATGTAAGTCACTGGTCACCGTAACAAGCCTAAGTCTCACAAGGCGTACGACTGGTTGCCACTGGTCAATAGGCAGTTGTCAGAGATCGCAAGGAGGTTTTTGTCAGTATTTAAACGGTTGTCGGTGGATGGCGGCTGGTTGATTTTGGTCAGCTGGAGGCTGCATCGAAAACCTTTTGCCGACCAAACTGGTTGTGAAGAGGTTTTTTTCCTTGGTTTTCCAAGGGTGGGCGACAGGTCTCAGACTGATTGAAGACTGATCTTTTAGTGCTCGTCGACCATCGGCAAGCAGATTTTGGTTGAAAATGAGGTCGATGAATAATTTTCGAACGTTCGCTGAACACCGTCAACCAACAATAACAAAAACCATCCCAAAGACTTTCATGAAATCCACTCAAGGGTGATTTTGATTGTATCTTATCTAAGATGCATCTCATCTAAGATGCATCATCCGCGAGATAGAGAGCAAAAAATGTCATCCTAATTCATCCACCAGTGTTCACAGAGAATCTCTCAACTGTTTGTTCAGCCAATGTTAGCTAAAGGGCCTAGCAAGTCATTTTCATGAATGCATGTAATGATAGTTTACGTCAAATGAGCAAGAGGCGAATTGTCGAAAATGCCACTAGCACATTATGGAAAGACATCAATCACCGCGTCATTTTTTTAAACGTCATCCCGATGAAAATTTGGTCGATGTGTCTTCACAAAAATGTAGTGACGGTATATATAGGCAGGTCGCTGAGTTTGTCTTAAGGTTGGCTCACACGAGGGGATCATTTGCTCAGTTAAGGTCGCGTCAGTGACTGTTACTGTCTTTATTGCGTCATGAAAGAATGATATCGTTTAAAAAGTGATTGCATAATAAACAATGCAAACAATACTTTTAATGAGTGGCGTATTGGTTAATTCCCTTCATATCTCAGGCTCGTATAGTGCAGATACTGACGCAATCGAAAAGACGCCTCGTGTCTCGTTTCTAAGCATTGTCAATGGGCGCTGTCAATACCAATATCATAATGAGTTATGGTTATGATCAAGACTATTATTATTGAATGCCAACGAATAAGTTATTTAACCATTGACACTTTAACAATATCACTATTAAAATGGTATTTTTGTGCGAGTTATCACTTGTTTGTCTGCTTACTTGTAAATTTCTGCGTGTTGGGTCTTAAAACGTCTGCGGTAGATATTGTATTAAGAAAAGTTATGTCCGATAGGGAAACCTTGTAAGCTTTTCAGCAATAACATTCTGCTTGATATGAATACGATATGTTATTTCGTGCAAATACATCCTCGCTCAATAAAGATTTCCAACCCTCATACAACATGTACAAAAAATGTCATGTGTAATATCACATGAGGCAACCGTAATATAACATTGAACAATAAATGCCTTTAGAAATCCTCGCAAGGGACTCAATTATTAGAATGTATCTGTCAATATAGGTTGTGTCATGACTAACGTCAGCTAAAGTAAAGTCAGGAATAAATTTTCTGCCGATTAGCAATGTTGCCGCCAGATGATGTCAAATGTGAAAGAAAGACGAGTTTTTTAGTCTTTACAGCACGGAATGTTTGTCACGTTTAGCATGTTTAGAAGGGCAAATGAAATAGTAGTCGTGGAAAGTTATGGTCATAGTACCAGCGGTTGTTGTTGTTGTTGTTGTTGTTGTTCTTTTCTTTTTTTTGGGGGGGGGGGGGTGGCTGTGATTGCCTTTGTGTCCGTGTTTTATAGTATCTGTGTCCGTAAGTGCAAACGTTGTTTTACCACTGAAACGCTATTTACACACTAAGATAAGATTGCAACCAGCCAGAACTTAGCTTGACTTAGCTTAATTTTTGTCTGTTTTCTGGTGTTAATTAGTTGTGTGTTCATGTCAGTGTCATACCGTTCTCGTGGTTTGGTCTGTTTTGGTCGGGGAGCAGGGTGGGCTGAGTTGGTCTTTGTCGCCGTATCTCCATTGTAAAGTCAATTAAAAAACAAAACAAAACAAAACAAAAAAAAAAGTCTTCCGCTCTGTATGCAGAAATACAGGCCTATGTTAAAAAGCTGGATGTAAAAATACCATTGTTAACCCTTTCAGGACAGGAATTATTTAAGGGCTAAATTGATCACATTTTGTTCTTCAATAATAATTTCCCTTTAGTGCTAAATAGTTCTATAATAAGGTGTAATGTCTTTGAAAACAATATACACGGTCTCATCTTTGTCGAAAAGTTGAAAAACTTGCTGATTTGGATAAAAACCAATAATTTTGAACCTCCCAATGCGTTGCCAATTTAAGAATATTAAAGCTTATTCTATTTTTAAAAATTCCTGGCATCTAACGCAATATGGTCATGCAACAAAAAATGGACAGAGTGTGTGCATAAAT
The DNA here is from genome assembly GCA_025618425.1 of Heliocidaris tuberculata. NCBI lineage: Eukaryota > Metazoa > Echinodermata > Echinoidea > Camarodonta > Echinometridae > Heliocidaris > Heliocidaris tuberculata. Next base: position 21,111,519 of record CM046847.1, read on the forward strand.
GTTTGCTCTTTCTACTCATACATCTGGTATACTTTTTAGAGCTCTGAATAAAATATTATTAAACCAAACCACAAAATGTAGTCAATTGTCTTGCAAGGGTTAATGAACTTAAAGGACTGAGGTTTATACCTTAATGAGTCAATTCTCTTGCAAGGGTTAATGAACTTAAAGGACTGAGGTTTATACCTTAATGAGTGATGCCATTGTCGATTCAGTTGGGTCATGTCCTGTCAGGGAAGGTACATTTTGCTACCCAGTATTTCTTTCATCTATATAATGGCTCACTGTAAACCAACGTATACAATACAGTGATTATGAAATGATTAATTAATTTAGCAAATGCCCCTGATCTGATCTTGATATATGATCTAGTCTGTGTCTTCAGTTCAGATCAATATCAAATTATGAAAGAATTAATTTTATAAATCGATTCTTTGGAATGGAATGGAAATAATTAAAGTTATTACTTTACGGATGGTGAAGAGATTTTTTTTTAACAGACATGACATCAAAAGATCAACATCCAACGTTTTCTTTGTAACACTATAAACCATAATCGGACATATTTTGTTGACGGGGAACTAATGAGACATATTATCCATATTTTGTCTTGTTATGACGTAATATGAACTGGGCTGAAAGGCAGTAGTCAGTCTAGTCTGCTATAGATTCTCATTGTCGGTGTGATTGGGGGCTTAACGGGATAATATCGAGTCTGACGTAGTCTCGGTTCGTATCGATGTGTTTACAGGGCGATTGGATAGCAATATGATGTTTTCTTAGACGGTAGGTAGGCTATTGCGAGGAAGTAAATAGGAAAAAGGGTGAAAGAGAATAAAGGGGGAGATTAGAGAAGATAAGAGAGGGAGGAAGAGAGAGAGAGAGAGAGAGAGAGAGAGAGAGAGAGAGAGAGAGATGGAATCTGGAAGAGATCGCAATGCAGCTTCGAAACATGAGATAATAAAATGGAAATAGAAGAGGCATAGGCACAAGGAGAGTAGTGAAGATATATTGAAAAATGAAAGATATCGAGAAGGAGAAAGAGACAAGGAGAGGAGGAGGGAGAGAAGTTGGAGGGGTGCATTACGGAGATGGGTAAAGAAATCGCAGGTCATTAGGTTCAATTTGTCACAAGCGAAATTTGTGAACTTATCGCATGCGCAACTGAGATTCACCCCGCGCTATTTGAGACTTGTTTATTCTACTTCAACAGAAATTTAGTTTAGCCGAATGCAATTTGTAGAAAACAGTGGATCAGTACCCAGGTATTATTTTGAGGGTAATTCTATAATGAATTTACATGAATCAAGACTTATTTCAAGAAGAGTCAAGGGTGATTCGAGCAACGATACAAACAAATCGACATTGGTACTAGATATTCGCGATTTTTATTGAATTACACGACCGTACAGGGCGCAGTTTACCCTTAATTGCAAAGGACGTGATCTGCTTGCACCTCATTTAGCAATTTCATGTCGATAATCCCCTCCTCAGTGATTCCTAAATAGGAAATAATTACGTTTACCTTAACATTGCCCGCTATTTTTGACGTGCAACTTCCCATGAGAATCAAAAATGTTTTTTTTAAGCAAACGTAGCACCAATATCTCCCCGGAGAATTAGCCCCCGTGGCCCCTGTGCCGCATCTATTTCGATGAAAATATGACGGCGTACCTTTTTTCTCTCTCTATCCCTCGCCCCTTTTTGATGGATCTATTTACAAAGCATCGACGATCAAAAGTGCTTTGAACGTGATACATAGATGATGGCTGACTTGAAAAAATACAGAGCATGTACGGCCTCAAGGGTCTTACGTTCCACAATATCAGTGGATGTAGCGGATCAAATTATCTTCTTTTCGTATTTACCTCACGCGATATTTTCAGAGGACGGAAATCTTATTGGATTGCGTACAATGAAGGTTTGGTTTGGATATCCTGCGGAAAATATTAGAGGATGTGGCTGTTTTCATTTGTTATGCTTGCCTAAAGATGAGAAATGCTTTCCCATTTTTAGGCAAATTTGTAAAGGCAATTTATGCTTCGACAGCTTTATTAAGACGGGGAACGGATATTATGAAGGAAAAATGTGATTTATTACCAAAGCATGTGAAAGCTAAAATGTCGGGACCACGTCCAGGTTAAGAGAGATGAAGTGCAGATTTATAATTACGTAGTAAGGTGTTTAAGAATTTGACGCAATTTTAACTTTATCATCGCATTTTATTTGTACTTTTACACTTTAGATCTGCCATTAAAAATACGCGCTCTGAGCACGGATGTGTGCTCGTGTAATCTATCAAAAGGACACACTTTGTCATATTGCCCTTTGTAAACTAATCTCATCTCGCGATCACTGACAGCGAAACTCGGACAGAATCAATTATTAAAAGGATGTTTCTCATTCCTACCACTCTTGAATGTTTTATCATCTTGCTCCATTTCCACCGTTCCGCCCTTTATATACCGCCAAAACGCATTCACTGAAATTCATCTCGGTTGACCCATCTCCTGCTTGTGTTTTGACGAAATACGACTCATCATCTCTTTCCTCCGCCCATGTTTCATCATGCCGCTCTTCGACTTTCGGCAACTAATCCACCTAATTTTCTCTAAGTTGTGCCGATCATCCCACAAGCAATGGGACGGTCGAAAGGGTGAATTTTCGTCTCTCAGATTGGCGCACATAACCGTAGGAATGGCAGCTTCCATATCAATTTGATAATTCGATTGAAGTCTAAATGATTCTTTTTCGTTCAGTCGGTAATTTTTTTTTTCATAGTGGATAACATCAATAGCATGAAAGTTCGTATTTGTCACTTATTCCCTTTAAATCTGCTGAGTTTATTGACTATCAGTATTCATATCTAGTGGTGTCCTATTACCAAAGATTTGTTTTTCAAATGTATATTATATTGTGATCAATTTTTGGTAATAAAGTTCTTTCAAAATAATTGCGGTAATAATCCCCATGTATATCTATGCAATGTGAAAATTATTACACTGGTTTTTGCAACGTCGACGATTATCAGCGCACTGTGAATTACAAAATTACAAAAGAAAATCCTTCCAAGTACCAATTTAATGTATACAACTTTCTCAAGAAAGACAAGTGTTTAATAAAATGCATTTTCTAAGACATAAGCACTGGGCAGTGATTCGAACCCAAATCCCCTCGATCGAGAGTTGATGAATGAACCACTATCAAAATATCATGTTAGTTCATCAAATATTATGATAATAACAATAGTTTCGGCTAAATGTCACTTGTTTGTCGGAAGTCTCAGCCAGTCATCAGCACAAGTACAATAGATTGATTTGACAAGGGTTATTTTTTTGCATACAAACAGCCAATTTTCTACGAAATTAATGTTTTGAATTCTATTTTTGAGAAAAAAATTGAGCAAATATCCGTCTATCTCCGCCTTGTGTTTGTAAGGTTAACTGGGTGTGACCCCCACTATAGGTGCATTCGGTCCATGCTGGAGAGATCGGAAGGGTTGGTTTGATTTTGAAAGATGGGGTGAATAAACTATCAGTTTCAAGTGCAACATGAAACTTCCAGCAGCACAAAAAGAATCATTGAGTAATTACCTGGACATTCCTCTCTCATATGAATTAACAAAATTTCAAATATTTCGGAAGGTGGCTAGCTTATTAATTACTTGAGGATACAGAATACGTTTTCTGTTATTCTGCATTTTCTTTCCCAACACGCAATATTCATAAGTTATCTGGATAAAATGCCTTGTCTAAAGACATAAGCACCGGAAAATGATTCGAACCTATATCCCCCAATCATGCCAATTGAGAGTTGGTACAGCAATTAACATTATGATTATAACAATAAATATAGTATTCTGGAAAAGTTTTTACAAGCATCAGACGTCGTGAAGGGTCACTTTAAAATAAATCTTGCTTTATGCTTACCAAATGCATACTATACTTCTTGCAAGGTTAGATAACTGATATATGATATTCAAGCGAGAATCCCGGGAGTTCTGGAACTTATAAACAATCGGGTAGGACTAAGTTTTATCCTTGAAGGTGTTCTTTGTAACATTTGTATGATTACAAGATCACCACATGACATACCATTAAATGCGCTATGAAACGTTTGTAAGCGTGACTTTATTATTCATAATCAAAGTTTGATATCGTAAAAGTTTCCATTCGGTAACAAGTATACCCCTTAGACTACCATCTCTGGACTACTCTCCCCGTCCTCGAGTGAAGTAGCAATTGCTGCAGCAATTGCTGTAGTGGGTATTTGTCCGAAGGGATAGTTGTCAAGAGGTAATAATCGTCTCAGGGGATAACTGTACCAGGGATTTCTTGTCCGAGTTTAATTGTCCAAGGGATAGTAGTCAGGGGGGGGGGGGGGTAGTCGTGTGGAATGTCCGTCCGTAGGTTTGCTGTCCAGACACCAATATCTCTAAGGGTAGTTTTTTCAGTAGAACCATTTGTAGAAATGGAGACAACAGAAAATCTTGTTATACGCATATCGACTACCACTGACCTTGGTTAGTATAAGTGTCTGTAGACAAAGATACATCCTCTCAATCATGAATGGTTACGTCATAAATTCTTCGTTCTTCCATGTTGTAAAAAAAAAAATGGGATGGTAAGTGACAATAGAAACGGGAACCCTACGCATTAAGAAGATATAGGTTCAAAAGTTCACCTTTCATCGATACAAAAGCAGCAACACGTGGTTGAAAAAAAAGAAGAGAAACTCACAGGGTTCACCCCTGTACATGTACACCCTACGCCCTTAATGTTTGCACCTCTTGAAGTTCAGTGCTGCACCCTTCTCTTCCAGAGTGCAAATTTGAACCTTTTGATGTTCAAACTTGTGCCCCTTTTTAAGGGGTGGTGCTACTGCACCGTTTGGGGTGCAAATCTGAACCATTATATTTTGGTGTTGTACCATACATGTATAAAGCAAAATTTGTCTTAAATCGGTAATGAAGGATTGAAAGGTACATCAGAATTACGCGACCTATTAGTGTATTTTTTTTTTATAAAGTAGAATTTAAATAACGCAACCTTCTTCCAAACTCCAAAGGGTTTAGGAATTTACATAAAATTCTGCCTGGGAAACAATTTTTGTTAACATCAATTTTTTGTCCAGACAGTTCAGACATTTGACAATGGCTATCATCAAAATAACGATTTAACCGAGGAAGGTACCCTCCATAATATCTGAAATACAATGGAGGACAAGTTCGATCTTTTCTCGACCTTCTTCTATCTACAGCGTAACCTCGCTTTTTCAATTTCTGTTTTCTTTACCGATCAATACTGGAGCTGACATGCAGGGATAAGGGAGTATACCTTAATGGGCTTCCTGTGGTTATCTCGTTACGAGAGACTAGATTAATTAACATCGAATTCCTTCACCGTCGATCTTGCGGTGAAGTCCTAGACTGATGTACAAAAGATCAACACATTTTATCACAATATCCTGTCATCGGATGACCTATTTTTGTTAATTATTTACAGTAATGAACCTATATACATTTGACACAGGTAGACTTATTTTTTTATAGAATGATAGATACAAACTCTGACGTTAATAATTTCTTTTCGAAAAATGAAAAATGAAGAAAACATTTGTAATACATGCGGCCTCGTAAAGTAAAACCGTTGTGACGATATTGTTTTCATTCCTTATTCTCACGTTGGGGAAATTTTCTCGCGTATTGTCTCCAGAGAGGTATCACTGGTGTTCGTCTTTCGGTGAGCGCGTAAACCGTAAGCTGGGGTGTCAAATCTCACTCGACCGTTTATGTCGCTCGGTCTTGTCCTTTTGGTTATACTCGAGTGGTGACCTCGGTGGCGCTTTTTCGGGCGACTGCCCCAGCATGGGCAGAGGGCTCCCCCGATGCGATAAAAGAGGATGTTCTTAAACGCGTTGCGGAAATCGCGATTGAAAATACTGTAGATGACCGGATTGAGGCAGGAATTGAAGTAGCCTAACCAGGTTAATATCTTAAAAGCTAGTTCGCTAAACAAACAGGAGGCGCATAATGGAAGTACGATGTTGTAGATGAAGAAAGGTAGCCAGCACATCAGGAATACACCCATGATGATGCCCAATGTGGTGGCAGCTTTATGGTCCGAGGCAGCTTGACTGTTGCAGTGATACTGTGTGTCGGGATGATGGTTCTTACTACTGCCGAGGCGGCCGAGCCGAGCGTTCCTCATCCGCTCTCTCACCGCCTTGAAAATACACGCGTAGATACTGATCATAATCAAACAGGGAATGATAAAGCTTATTAAAGAGGAGAAGACAGCGTATGTAGCGTTCAGACTCAGCGCACACTCGAAGTAATCATCTCTCGAATCCGTGTCAGGGGGTTGAAGATGAGAGACGGTGATTGAATTAGGGCTCAATGTCTGCACGTCAGGATGGGTGATGTTTGAGAGGTTAGCGGAGAGAGGGAACAGGTGCGATGAGGGGAGGAGTGATGCACTGGTATCTGAGGCATCCTTATGCCAACCAAGATGAATTGGAATGAATGAAATGAGTGCAGACATACCCCATACAGACAAGATCATGGCTATGACCGTCCTTTTTGTCATCCAGTGGTAGTACTTAAATGGTCTTTTGATATGAATGTAACGATCCACGCTGATAGCGCATAGATTCAAAATGGAGGCCGTACTGAACATGATGTCAAAGGATACCCAGACGTTACAGAAGCGGTGGCTGAACACCCAGTTCCCTAAAAGATCATTGAACATCGCAAACGGCATGACGAGGAATGATACGAGCAGGTCCGCCATGGCTAGTGACACTATAAAAAGGTTCCCCGTCCTCCGGAGTTTATCCTCCGTTGCCACGGCAACGCACACCAGGATGTTGCCGAAAATAGAGGTGACGATGATAAGTGCAAGCACGAGCCCAATCAAGACCATCTGCACTATGGACATACCCCCGTCCGGGTCGGCGGGCGGTTGCTCAGTCGAAACGTCGAACTCCGACATTGGGAGCTCATCAGCTGCTTCGAGACTCAGCGTCGAAATCAAAGTGGATGTCGTCTGTTGATGCTGCATGGTAGGTGATGCACTTCACCGGAAATGATGTCCATGCCCCAATTGCGAATCCCACTCAAGCATATCGCGTAACAAACCCCTCCAAAGAGCTCAGAAGAGATGTATATAAATCCGTACAATCCAACCGTAGGGACAAACCGGCGTCTATAATGTCGAGCAAGTGGCCTTCTCGTTAGCGTCTGAAAAAGAATGAGGTTAAACAAGAGGAAATTATGTAGTAGAACTCTGAAAGGAATATTTTTTAGCCAGGGTATATCATCTTTCAAAACGTAATTTTCAAAGAGAAATGCCCATTAATTTGTAAATCATGGCAATTTCTTTCCCAGATGCAGTAATGAGTATAATGGACTGCACAACTGAGACCCCATTTCAAATTATGTTTTGTAGATAAATGCTCTTCATAATTATGACCTGCACAAAATGTTTTTTTGCTTAGCTAAAATGTTTAAAGAAATAAACTACGAGACGTGATACCGGAGCATTTTGCTCCTAAAGCTCGTTTAGTCGCGAACAAATTGATTTTTTCTATGACGCCTTAATATCTCACAATTAACTCAGGCAAAGTATGACATTGCCCTTCTTGAATGGCGTTATATAATTCAGTTTCAAATGAATGAAGTTGGCAAGTAGGATATTGTTACACGTTATAATCGTCACGAGAGACTGGATTTTCATTAAAATACTCCTACGCTGTCTCCTAGATTATTTCTGATCTACATTACCGCTCGTTTCACGTCATTCAACTGAATCATTTCTCATGGGCGGATTCAGGGGTGGGGGAGGGATGATAGGGCACCGGACCCACCACTTTTCCTTGCTTGTCAGAGATTTTTGTGTGAATTGGACCTCCCTTTTATGCTCGATTTTGGGAGGTTTGCTTGTTTGTTGTTGTTGGTTTTTTTTAAAATCTTGTCAGATGTTTTGGGAATATGACACCTCCTCTCATTCGACAGAATCAAGGAGCCACTTCCTTCTGTCTATTTCGACCGAATTGAATGTTCTACCGCCACTGTGTTTAATGAGCCATACGCTGGTAATCTGTAACTTGATAGAGTCTAGATGCCATGCTGAAAGAAAGCAAGCTTCGATATATCTTCAGTAGAATTAACATTTTCTGACTATAGGTATCGTACGTATAACAATTACAGTTTGAATGAATAAAAAATTACTCATTCAGATATATATTCTAAATCTGAATTAGTAACTCTCTGATAATTATATCGCTGCTGCATCTATATTCATATCTAGGTTCCTTGAGACAGAGGCCATTATTATACACAATTATCTTGACGATTATATATATATATATATATATATATATATATATATATATATATATATATATATATATATATATAAATCCATTCAGGCGCCTAAGGCAAAACTTCGGTAAAAGTGGCTAGGCAGTAAATGAAACAGGCTCCTAAAGCAGTCTTGTTATAGGCAAAGACAGTGGGATCACTGTGTATTATGTAAATCTGTTTCTGGATCAGGCGTTTACATGAATAGAAAAAAAAAAACTCACCCTGCCTGAGAAGCTTTTGTCTCTCTACCAAAATGAAAAAAAAAAATCGATAAATGCCTTCCCCCTAGAAGAAATAAAAAGAGCATTTCGGATGAACTTTATTGTAGCGTTTTTGTTTTCATAAAAGAATACCATTTATAGACTTGGCGTGATAATTTGGGGTAGATACTAGCAACATGCTGCCAGTCCACGTGTGAATATCATTACTTTGTGAATGAATCATATTCTTTTTAGTCATATTGTTGGGTTGTAAAATTTTATAATATCTTCCTGCAAATGCTGACAATATTAAGTATAACAGCTTAAAGCAGAATAAGAAGAGCTTATTATCAACAATAACATGAATAAAGTAGCTTTTTTTCTTCGAAATACCATCATTTTCTCTATAAATCCATGAAGAAGATTATACCATCAGGTAATATTTTACGAGAAGCGCTAAATTGCTTTGATACACTAAACTTCAACCACTTTGCTGGTAGTACACGCATGTATATGTGGTAGTCTTATGACAGTGGCATAGGTAAAATGTATGATAGAGGGGGCGTCACAATTTTCTTTTGGGGCCAGTGAAATTCCTTAATTTACCCTGGTTTGAGAGATTTCTCTCAGATCTCCTGACTTCTCCCTGACTTGTAGAAAGAGTAGTCATATTCCATGACAGCTTGGAACCCTGATTAATAATATAATATAATGATAATGGTTATACTTTGATTTATGAAAAATCATTCATCGGACAAATATAATTTAGTAAGCATAATATTAGAGTTATGAAAATGGGGCTAATTTGAGCTTGGCATATACCCTAAATGACAAAATTTTGCTCCTAAAATCCACAATTTTTATTTTCCACGATGTCACCAGCGCCAATGCTGAGAGTATTTCATGAGTCAATCAGAAATTCAAGCTCTATTTGCAGATTGACAGGGATAATAATATATCAAGCAGAAATCCAAGCTCTGCAATATAGCCAATGTAGCCCAGTAATAAACACCCCGCAAAAAATGTATGTATCATGACAGCCCCCACCTGTCATTCTTCAGATAAAATAGGATGTGGTTGTAAGGGCGTCGGCATACATTTGACATGGTAGCTGTAAAATGATAGTACCCGCCTACTCGGAATATTATTTACGATTTCAAGATAGCCTTTTCTAACGTTCGTTAATTGTTAAGTAATATCTATTTTACAGGGCATTTTTTTTCTTCTATAATTGCTGGTTACGCCCTTATCATTCTGATATAAAAAGCTGGGACAGTATCTAATTGTGTCCCTAACATTGTTGGGGAAAAAAGCTAATGATGTTTTTGAACTGGGCTGCTTACGTTAAACCATTATTTAAAGATATGTTACATGATGCTATACAAAACAACACAGAAGGCAAACCTATTTGTGCCTGCAATAAAATACATTCCCTTTTTGCTCATACAGTAATCACGGTATGGCACGATTAAACGAGATAAGTACCTTATAAACCCTAACCCAATCGTATCCACTCATACAGAATTGTTTTTCAGACCTAGAATAAATTATTTCAAGACATTCAGACTTACCTGAGCATAAGCTGATTATAATCTCCAGCAACGATAAATTCCAAGGCTTAGCAAAGGTGAAAGTGGTTATCTCCATAAGTAAGCCTCTAGCACAACCAATAATCCCGGCATGGACGATTGAGAGAGAGAGAGAGTGTGTGGCAATGACAGAAAGACGCAAGTCGTTAGTAGATACTATAGGATCGACCCCCTGTCCTTGTGGCGTTAGACAATAGACGCCATCGATTGGACAAGTCAGTGAGAAGGACACTTGACTAATTCATCCTAACACTATTGTCCATCTCCAACGGCGCATTAATCACTCATTCATTCCACTGATTAAAGTGAAATTCATTCCAATTTCACGACAAAAGCCTTTGCACGCTTATCCGCTCCCAGCTAGGAGTAAAATAGCTGGTTTGGTGTATATTTATCAGTAACAATCCACCAAATCCTTTGATATGTTTCAGCGGCTCGTAAGTCTCCGTAATTATTGACCAATTTTAACGATGTGCATTTGCTTTCCAGTGATAGTTAACTTTGCGTGTACTCGAGTCACAATATACATGCACGACAAAGCGGCGCGAACGTTCGTGCTACACGCTGACTACTTCCCAACTGAGAAGCTATAAAAAACAAAAAGAGGAAAGTGTCTTTGCGGCTTTCGTCTTCTGCCGTGCATTGACTATTTACACGCATGCGCGAGTCATAGTAAGCGTTGATTGGCTCTCCTGGCTCGCAAAGTTTTCGCCTGTCCTTTTTTTCCCCCGACGCTTTATCGGTTATACCAGTCACACCGCCAAACCGATCACACACCGACTCCAAACCGACCGCTTCTTGGCCTGTGGTGGCAATGTAATATTTTGTTCGGTCTGTTGTCGGTTTGGCGTTGATCTTGTTGGTGTGACTGTCGTATTACACGAGAAGAGCTGAATGGTTATTTCGAGTTAGCTATTGAAGCGTGTTACAAACCCGTGGCGGATTTTCAGGCATGAGTGTGTTATGAGGTGTTTAATATTTTCACAGCAGGTGTACGAATTGATGACGGAAAAGTCACGGAACTACAGAAGCTGAAAACAAAGCCCGGAAATGCATTTCATACAACAAATTAGAACAAGTGTGATGCTATTAGGTGCGTGCCATGTAATAAGGTGAAGTCCCTCAACGAAGTTCATCACCTTTGCCCTTAATTCTTCCCTGCCCTAATTTTCTGTTAACACTTCTGTAGAGGCTCTAATGAAAGAAAGTGCCAGAAAGTAAATATGCAATAGGGCTTAAGGCAAAATCTTCTTAAAATTGATTCACTCTATAGTTGAAGAGAGAGTGTATTAGTTTTTTTACGTTCTTTGAAGTAAAATTGATTACATCACCAACATATCCCCCTTCAGCTAAAAATATTAATTTCTCTTTTAGACACGTGCATAAAAAACCCAACTAGACTGTACCTTCTTCACGGTTAAAAGAATGCTTTATCGAATAACCCCCCCCAAAAAAAAAAACAAAAACAAAAAAAAAAAAAAAAAAAAAAAAAAAAAAAAAAAAAAAAAAAAAACTCAAAAAACAAAACAAATGAACAATACCCCCTGGAAATAAACAAAAATATTAAAGTATCCACATTCGCGTATAGATCATTATTTCTTTTTAGATTAAAATTAAAATGTCCTACAATCTAAATGCATTTCGTTATCTATTGTTAATTTGTTGTTCTTGTTGCACCAACATTTTACAATGTTACATAAGTGTATTATTTTGCAATATTCACCTGGCCACGATGGGAACCTTTATTGGATATGCCGAGCTTTTAACTCTAGGTAAAGAAAAGAAACACTTATAAAATAAAACTTTTCCTCATTTTGATAACAAAAAGCTCTGTCACCATAAGATTGTTTGGCTGCTTCCAGACTTCTTCCGCTTGACCCAGTCTACATTCAAGGGTTCCATAATGATATCTGGAGTATCTTCAGTTTTCCATTTCAACTCGAAACGTGTATTCCATTTTCCCTTTCGCTCTGCTACCTCGTAGCTCGTACGCCCCTCAATAGTACAATAAATCCCTTCTTCATTTACCGGAACAACGAAGCGTGGTGGCGTGACATCATTGTAATGACATCATCGATATTTCTTTTGCCTCATCAGACCTCGATCAATCTAATCTTCTGGATGTGTACACCAATTAAATGTACGGAAAGTGGACGTCTTTGGGACAGTTGATTGACATGAACTCAGGTAACATTCAATCACATTGATGTGAAAATATGAACATTTCTGTCGTTGTATTTCATTAATTTGAATTTCCCTTTGGTTTTTCCATTCTAGGCAACACACATAAAAAAAGAAAAATTCATCTGCTTTAAAGACAACTCTGTAAAAACCAGACAGGGACATCAACATATTGCAACAATAAACTCTTATAAAACTAACATGATCAGTTAATACTTAAAAAAGAATGCAAATACCAAACTAGTAAACAGGAAACAGGTAATCTTGACATGAAAATAAATTCTAAACGAAACAAACAAAACTTTTATTGAAAGTTAAAGACGACAAATACACGATAATATGTACCTCAAAAAATTTGTTCGAAACTATTGTTATCTGTGCAATGAACAGAAAAAGAAAAAAAAAAAAGAAATCGAGCTAATATTTTCGACCCTCATACATAACACCCAGTCTTGCAATTTCCAGTGACTGTGATTTCAAGCATGTTATTGTTTGTAGTTTGTTGCTCTTATAAAAAAAAACACAAAACATCTGGCCAGGGGTCAAACAGAATTCTAAAGGCAATTTCTCTCGAAATACTATATATCATCACAACTCAAGATAAGTTTTAATGTCAGACAGATTTTAAGTGTGAAACCTGCTTTATAATTATAAGAAAGGGTCCGCTCTGCCCCTCGCCAAGGCGTTTCCATTCTACTCACGGGAACGGACGGATGGAGTGCACATGCACCGCGCCCTCCTGCCAAGCACGCTAGGCTGTCCTATTGATTATATCGAGTGTTTGTAAGATGGGCTTGAGAAGGAGGGAATAAAAACGAGAATTGGACCGAGCAGCGTGACCCCCGTCCAATAAGGGGTCACAAACAACTTCATTGATTTGACGGAGGGGGGCAGAGTGTGTGGATGGAGGAAGGGTAAGGGTAGGGGGGGGGGGTAGTAAGAAAAGATAGAGGAGGTTTAAATCAAGGGCCTATTTTATTTCTTAAGAAGATTTTTGTGTTTATATTGGCGAAGTTAAAAAATAAAATGATACATGATCATATCATGCAATACAAAAGGTTTGTTGTTAAGATTCGGAGAGGAGCTAAAAGAAGAGATGAGATGCGTAAGAAAACCTACTTTACGGGTGCTGAAGAGGCAGCTATGATTGAAGCCACCGTTGTTGTAACATAATCGACAATGACGTATTTGTTATTGACCCCCTTTGAAGAAAACTAGCAGTAAAAACCCATATCAACAAATATATCCCGGACACACTCTATAATATATAAGTTTGTGTACTACTTTGAAAAGAATGATACGTCATATCAACACAATAGATGATGACGCGTAAGATATTGATCCCAGGGTATCATCATGTCTTAGCCTTGGAAGTTTCTAGGTATCTAAAGTGTTGGCAAACTTGAAATTACTGTTTATTCAAAATGTAGGATACTTTGCTATTATTACAGCACTCGGAGCACTGTCGGAGTACATAACTTATAGCTTCCCTCAATCTCTAGAGGTGTTTATTGACGGGTTACACCGCCCATAATATTGATTAAAGTACTGATTTCATAGCAAAATTTTGTAATAAATCATGTGATATAACCCACAATCCAGTGAAGGTTTCATGTAAGATTTATCACGGCAAAGATGAATACCTTGTCACATGTTGATGATAACGATGACGATGAAAACAATATAGAAAAGGCATTAGATATCGGTGTTGCTAGGCCGTTATGCAAATGAGCCTTCAGCACCGATTTTTTTCAGACCTAATATCTTTTCTACGCAGACCGATTTTTATAGTTATAGCTACCGTTATAGTTATCGGTGATAAATGGCAACGTGAAAATTGCGTCACAATGGTCACTGATATACCGTGGTAGTCACTAGAGAAACGGAAACAGTAACAACTAGAGACTAGCAAGACATTAGGACCTAATATCGTAATATTGGCATTCCATCACCATCAGATCATGGGGGCTCATAACCGAGCCTGACATTTTAAAGTGGATCAAAATACGCCATCAACACTTAATCACTGCCTGCTTATATCCATATCGCGTCATAATTTCATTTTCTTTTCATTTTGCCCCCACCCCCGTTATACTTTCTTTCAGAGAGAGAGAGAGAGAGAGAGAAATGTGTGAAGAAACGTGAGAGGGGAAAAGAAAATGAGGAGGACAAAGTTATTGAAGGGGTTGTCAGATCGCCCAAACATCACACAAATTGAGTTTGAAAGGCCGGGCGTCATTTCAAATATCACAACGGTCAAGTACCTTGAGGGCGTAATCTTCTCGTTAACAGTTAAGAAAAATTGAGGACAATATGCTTTTAGGCCTTTTCAAGTTTTCTTTTGGTATAGTCACTGGTGGAAGGGTAGCGGGCCGAGAAATGAGGGTCGTGTCCAAAGTCGGAAGACTTATACCGTTTAAGTAGTCAAATAACCCACTGTAACCGGGTGCTCCCTGTATTAAGTCTATGGGAAAGAGAGAATTTAGCATTCAACGGGTTAACAAGTATACTCTACACAGAGAAAACGCTTGGTTAAAAATTTTCGGTGTAAATCATTTTCCTTGTATAATCGCATTATTTCACCAGGGCCCTGTTTCATAAAACTTGTCATCCATGACAAGTTGCAATCACTGTTATAAGCTACTGAAATCATTGCGTCTGATTGGCTGAGAGCAAATTTGTCAGTAAAAATCCCTGACAAGACACTTGATGAAACGCCCCTCAGAAATTTGGTAATTTGTTTAGAGAAGATGCACTTGAAATAACCAGGCAACGGGGTAAAATTACCAGATTTGTGTTAGCTACCGGTCAACCCGGAACTCTGGTTAAGTTTAACACTTTTTTGTTAAAATTTTACACGGAGTTTTTTTCAGTGTACATGTATAAAGCAAATTTTAATTTATGTGACAAGTAACTGCCTGTTACTGGAAAGCCCTTGGACTTTATCCAGCTATGGGCTGTGAGCATATTAACTTCGTTATTTGAAAATTTTTGTAATATATATTTTTTCATCAACAAAAACTTTGTACACATGTTGTACATGTCTTATTTAGTAACTTTTGTATACTGACATACAAACGTCGTGGCGCGTAAAAACGCGGGAAAGACGCATAAAGTTGTATTCTGTATAGGCAGAACCAAAATATTAGAAGGTAGAATAGGTCTGTTTACTAATTCTTGAACAAAAATTTCTCTCGACAACTTAAAAGCTTGCCAGAGGTTGCCCGACATAGCAACAAACTAACGTATGCAAAATGGATTCCATCCATAGAAATGCCAATAAGCAAAGCAGGTGCACTAAATAGTTGGTAACTAAGGATTCTGGAGAGAAACATGCATATAAAATTGAAATATATTAGTAAACAGGTCTATTAGTATTTACCTCTTTGAACACTTTTAAGCAAAATAATATTAAAAGTTTCATTTAGATATATCTGATTCTAAGTTAGGAAGCACAGACAAAACTCGCAATTTTCTTCTTTGCGTCTTTCCCGCGTCTTTATGCGCCATTGTGTTTCACTAAGCTACCTAAAAAAAAAAAAAAAAAGCAACTTTAGTATACTAGCATGGGCGCAAGTCCGGGGGGGGGGGCAGGGGGACATGTCCCCCCCTTTTTGAAGATAGGCGAATGTCCCCCCCCCCCATCTCTTTGAATAACCCTTTTTTCTTGCTTGTCAGAGAATTTTGGAGGAAAACTAGACCCCCAAAATCTGATAACCTTTTTTTTTTTTTGGGGGGGGGGGTTGTCAGAAATTTTTTTTCAGACATTTCGGACAGGTACAAAAGTTAAATCATGTGGTGACCCCCCCCCCCCGAATTTCAAAGTGGATTTGCGCCACTGCTGACTAGGGGTATTCCTAGATATGTCTCCTGGAAACGGAATGTTATATTTTTGTTATTTTGATCAATGTTGATCATGTTGGTGGTGATCTTTAACTTTCCAACTTATTGAAACGACGGCCGAGAAAGTGGATTTACGATCAGGTCCACGATGGATTACTAATCGTCTGATTTATCGAATATTGTATGGGCCAAGACGTTAGCGAAAGGCAAAAGAGCAGTACGAAAAATAGAAATATATCCATTGACATATCAAAGAATCGGCCGGTTCGAATCATGCCCTCAAGAATGAGATAAACGAACTGCGTAGCATCACATTTTTAGAAACAGGTGCGTAAACAAAATCACAAATAATTGAAGGTTGGAGTTGAAGTGAAGTTTATTATTTCACATTTTACGACGAGACATATCATTCACACACTTCCTGAAGACTTGACAATCTAATTCAAAAATATATTTTTTAATTCGTTTACAAACATACATTCAAGACATACATAAGATGTTAAGATTAGCTGTGAATAAAACAGTAGGGGAAAATAATTATTATTTGCAAGTTTCATGATTTTTTTTGAGCGATAGTAAAGCAAATGTATTTGATTAAATGAATAAAATTTCATCAGAATCGTTTTAGAAAACGAAAATAAAACATATGTACAAGGTATTATTGTGTATTGTAATTTGAGACCACGATAAAGCTACATGTAAATATTATGTATACTCAAAATACTTTTAAACATTTGAATAAAATCGTCTTAAAAGGTGGTTTCTAAATATTTGATTTTAAAGAAAATAATTGTTAAAAAATATAAAGGTAATATATATATATATATATATATATAAACCGTAATACGATTTATTTTAACCGACTACAAACAAAGCAAATTGTAGTCGAATTACGACTTCAAGTCATATCTGAGGAAGTTGAGTATTAATGCATATCTAAATGGCATTAAGTGCATGTCCTTAAGAGAGAGAGAGAGAGAGGGATATATATATATATATATATATATATATATATATATATATATATATATATATATATATAGATAGATATAGTAGAGGGAGAGAGGGAGAGAGAGAGATGAGAAGATATCCAACTTAAACATTTCGACGGCGTCTCGGTAAATTGTATAGTGTGAGGATTGATGAGACAGGAGACAAGGACGTAGCTGAACTTCAACTTTATTAGTTTCAAGCTTTCGTCCTTCCCGGCCTTCTTCCGGTTCTGAAGATGACAATACAAATATATAGCATATACTTCAATATACACACATACATTTGTGTGTTTTTATATTCCATTTAATAACAAAATATACATTTGCATATTGATATAAGCATATACCACCGTGGCTACAGTTTATTACAAGTAACGTAATGAATGAATGATAAGAACATAGCTCGGAAATATTGTACAGAAATTTAATGTAAAAGGCCGCTTACCTAAAGTGAAGTTTCGTTGAGGGTGACTGATATGTGTGTGTGTTATCTGGGTGTGTGTAGAAAATTGTGCGGTCATGTGCGAATAAATTACTAACCTTTGACATTGTCTAAGGGGAACCTGGGATAGCAGGTGAGTGTGGCTGAAAGAAAGAAAGAGAGAGAGAGAGAGAGAGAGAGAAAGAGAGGCAAGATGAGAAAAAGAGAGCAGCGGGATTCAGTTAGAATGAGACATATATAAGTAAGAGAATAATGGTTGATCACAAACGAATGTAATTAGTTGCAAACATACTGCTTGCGACTGAGATTTCAAACCGATGGTAGGTAAGTATTGAATGGTTTGAACAGTGTTACATTTTCCAGGTTGAACATAGTGAGAGCGTTACAAGTTTATCGTAATCCATATTTCAATATCCGTAATAATTAAATGGTTCATACCCAGCGTGTATATTTTAAATCTTTTATGATTGAGATTTAAATAACATCAAGAATGGTGAACAATAAATAATATAGCGTACAGATACAGATATGTTGTAGTTGAGATTTAAGGCTTGTAACCAACAACTTAGGTACAATTTTCATATCTAAGAGTTAGAATTAAATGATTTTAACCTGAAATAAGCTAACAGGGATAGTGTAACTGGGATCAAAGACAAACCAAAACTAACAAGGCAAGGGTACATGTTAGGAAAACTTTTCATGTACGTTGGCCAATCATTGGTGTCATTGGCTATTTATTGGTCAATTGTAGGGTTTTAAGTTATGAAATCCAGAAGGATTCCCTGTGGGGGATTGTGTCGCGTGATTTGTTGCGGATGATTTCAATGCCAGTTATTTGAACGTTATCTAGTGAGTGAGATGGGAGGTTGAAGTGTGTTGTGTATGGCAATATTTTGGGTTGTGTTGAGTGGAAAGTTTTGGATTTCGGATCGTGTGTTGTTGAAACGTGTGTATAATGTTGTTTCTGTTTTCTCGACGTATTACTTACCACAGTGAGTGCAGGTGATTAGGTATATTACCCAAGTGGATTTGCAAGTTATGTGTGAGGTGATTGGGAATTCTTGGTTGGTTGCTGTGCTCCTGAACTTGGAGGTGTTTGCGGTGTGTTTATGAATGACACATTTTTTTAAAATTTGCATTCAAAGAATCTGTTAAGGGGTTCTGGATCGTTTTCGGGCGTGAAGTGGAAGGGGAAAGGGTGTCCCGCTTAAAGATATATATATATATATATATATATATATATATATATATATATATATATATATATATATATATATATATATATATATATCAAGAGAGAGGGAGAGCGAGAGAGAGAGAGAGTGAGGTAAAATATAAAATGAAAGAACAAAATAAAGGGAACCTATAGAGAGGGCAAAGTAATGATAGATAGACAGTAAATAGGGGGAAAGTGGAAGAAGATAGGAGAAAGATAGAAGGAGAGAGAGAGAGAAAGAGAGAGCTGAACTGACATTAGACATCTGCCCTGTTACAAAAAAACAACAACAAACAAACAAAAAAACAAACATCCGCCGGCCCAAACTGAAAACAAATGAATATTACATCACCGATAAAAGAAAACAAGCAGTGGTAGCACAACAGACTAATCGAATTGGATGGTAACAAATGGATTGTATCAACACAAAGATAGAACAACAGAAACGGACAGATCTGATCTCTATGGGAATAGCACCGGAGCAGGAGCGTCGCTAGAGGGGGGGGGGGGGGGGGGGGGGGTGGGAGGGAAGTGGGAGGGCTGACGCCTTCCATTCACAATTTTCTGTTTCAACATTCTAATTTGCAGAGCTTTGTCCCCAAAATATTAAATTAATGAATTGATGAAGTGGTAAATTCGAATATCTGAGAACCCCTCTTCTTCTTTGCTTGTTGAAAATATTTCATTCAAAAAGATTTGGTGCCGCCCCTGTGAGCTGTTTACAACAGGCGGGTGTTTAACAGGAAACCAGAAGAATAGGAGGACATGCGTCTGAGTAGTCCGCGGCAGATGGTGCTGGTATTGGTCAGCTTTATAACTGCTGATCAGAACCCATCATCAGTGTTTCATTATACCAGATCTCAATACACCATCTTTCAATCAATCACCCTCTTTTTTTTTTTCTTGTGAGGGCTTTGGATTCGAGTAAGGTCAGAACACCTTCCTACTTCCGATTTGTGGTCATTCATAAAAGTGAGCACAAGGCGGCGTTAGGAGGGAGCAGGGGGTGATTACCCCACTATGATTTCCCCAGTGACAAGCACCCCAACAACAACCCCTACTTTATTTTTTATTGGTTGTGAGAGATTTTTGGAGACATAATTATGAACAATTCAGAACTCGTAGTCTCCTGAATTAATGACAAACCCATTTATTCTAACTTTTTCTTGTCAGCAGTTATAGGGAACTGTGCCCACCTAACAAAGTATTTCGGCGCTGCCTTTCTGTTGGTAGCAGTATATTGGCAGGAATAATCAGTTATTTTCAAAGCACGCTATTGATTTATGAGGAAGCCAGTAAGAAATTAAAACAAATTCTAACTGATTTTGGTTGTTGTTACTTGTAAGCGATTTTGGAGTAATAACGAGGGCTGTCATTGCATGTAAAAATATGAGAACGGTGAATTATTTTTCATTTTGCTTTTTTTCACCTGGACCAACACCACCCCCCCCCCCCCCCGTGAGAAAATCCTGGATCCACCAATGAATTTCAACCCAGAAAGAGCGACAACCCCCCAAAAGTTCAATTACAGGATAGGTCTGTCCTTTACAGTATAGGTCTGTCCTTTTTGCGAAGACAGATTGTGATTCAACCGTGGTAGGTTTTAACGCCACTATTCACACTTCTGGATAAAACACTACCCTAATATCAAAGGTCGATTTCCTGGAAATTGGTGCTTCAGATCATGCACTGCGGTTATAACATTCTGTTCACAGATTATGAGGCCAGATTTTCTCCTAATGGAATACCTGAAATTGCCTCCGAAATTCCTTCTGATCAAAGACAGTGACAACAAAGAAAACGCTTTGCGTGACATACTACAACGCTCAAACATTATTCAGAGAGCATTGACGAAGTCCCTCAAGTGGAACTGTGATATTGATATCTTCAGAAGATGGAAAAGAATTACATATATTAATAGTCTGTAAATATATAAATGTTTCTACGAGACACGAGTAGTCACAAGCTCTTGCCTGAGCAATAAGACAGTGTACTCGGTGGAAACTCTATTTGCTGTAACTCTTGACAAAGTGCGTTGATATGACTGTCTATATATAAACGTGGTACATGAAATTGTCTTAACGTATACGCTCGCTCTGTATAATTGAACAGATACTTCTTGAAATAAAAAACAAGTGGATGACACTCCTTGAACAGCTCACGCAGACGGGGGGGGGGGGGGGGGGGGCGTCGTTTGACATTTTGACTGGAAGGAAAGGGGGAAGCAGTGTGAGTCTTATTGTGCCTAACGTGGCATGCACTTTTGCTCTATGCAAGCAATACAAGAAGTACTAGCTCCTAAGAATTTCAAACTTTGCCGCCAACAATTACGGATTTACCGAAATGATTAGACAAAACTGTTTAATGGGTAATGGGTGCCAAACCCAGCGTCCGTATTCCTGAAAGCAGCCTAGGAAGTTAAACTTAGCCCATCTTAGTCCACTAATTTATGGAAGGCTAAATGTCATCATCTCCATACTGCAATCATGACTTGTTACGAAAAAAAATCTGTTGATGAAATGAAAATGAGAAAGTAGTTTTAGGGTGGCTAGATTCTTGTATTTTTAAAAATCATTTTTGTATCAATAATATTCTGTCAGGAAATGGAATTTTGATTAGCTTACTTGAGAAGAACGACTCAATTTGCATACTATTTTGCGTACAGGTGGTTGGAATTCTTTTGATTGACCAAATCACTTTGATAGAGATTGGAATGATCGATGTCTGTACGCTATGATAAAATAATTCTATGGTTATTATTTCTTATCATAATTATGTAATTGATGAATTTGGAGGATTTTGTTATCTTATCATCGACTGAAACAAGAGTATGTATTTCTTTAGAAATATTGGCTGTTTTACAGTTTTACAACTCTGTAGCGGAGTGATATTTTCTTAGGGTGGTTCCGTGGTTGCACCGCTTGCAAGGCATTTTAGGTTAGCTAGTTCATTGCATGTTCCGGTTCTGGTGCAAGTCGGAACTGCAATCGAAGCAAGTCTGGAGAAGGGCTGATCTGATCCGATATCTGTTCCATCATGCAACAATAGAATTTCTGCTGTGCACAGAGTATCGCAGTGCTCGAAGTTGGTATCCTGGATGGTGTTGGTGGTGGGTTACCACTAGTAGCCTCTTGACTTTGGGGTTTTGGTTTTTGTTCTCGTTTTGTATACTCTACTTCTGTCATGCTTCAATAAAATCTAAGAAGCCAAGATCTGGTGTTCCTGAGCTTTCTTCCAAAGTTCTGTTCCCTAATATGGTACAACCCTGGGTATCTAATCCAACCCACCCCACGACAAAATGGCGACGAAGATGGGATAGCCGGATCATCAGATCATCAGATCATGACAGACCAACCCCAAAGTCAGCGTTTGGGGTCTACCGTCCAGAGGTCAGCGACCTACCCAGAGGTCAGCGCTTGAGGTCTACCGTCCAGAGGTCAGCGACCAACCCACAGGTTATGCATGCACAATAATAAGATGATGGAGAGATTAAAACTAGGCACTCCATAAATCTATGGAATTAGTCCATGCATTTTAGTTGGCTTTTAAAACTAGCCCAAAGTTGATCCGCTTTTAAGAAAAGAAAGGAAAAAAAAAAAAAAAGCCAATCCCCACACCTCCTTCTAGCGACGCTCCTAATCCAAACCTCCTCACGCTGCAGTTCTCAAATCGACATGGATAAATCAGCCAGCGGGACTGATTGGAAAAAGATGGATCGTCGGAACATTCTCTATCGTTTTCATTTTGCACCAAATCAATATTGATTTAATCTGATTGATATTGTCAGAGTTGAAGCGCCCACAGATACTTCCACTATGTAGATTGCCTTCGCATGATGCTGCAGTGAGGAAGATGAAGGAGATTACTGTAAACAGAACATCCAACAGATAATTATTGGCGTTGTTTTATGGACGAATGAGTAAATATATAATAGAATTATTTACAAATTATATACATGTAGATCATTTCTTAAATGAATTGAATTGATTTGAATATCATGTGGAGTAGCATCAGGGAATTAAGCAAATAGTTTGAAGTTTCACATGGAATTATTGTTCATTGTACAGGGTTAATGCCT
The DNA here is from genome assembly GCA_025618425.1 of Heliocidaris tuberculata. Lineage (NCBI taxonomy): Eukaryota > Metazoa > Echinodermata > Echinoidea > Camarodonta > Echinometridae > Heliocidaris > Heliocidaris tuberculata. Next base: position 21,134,425 of record CM046847.1, read on the forward strand.
AGACAAGATTAATGCTTAGACGGAACTCCCAGAGGTTCTTTTGCGATCGATTCTCATAAAGTCCGATTCTAAGCTCACTCCTTTATTTTTTTTTGTCACCATTTTTATATTGTTAATTTCTTACGTAATTGTATTCATTTTATAACGAATCCTACGCGTCTACACCATAAATGAGCTATGAGGGTAACATTTAATTATTTGTGGGGCAGAAATAGTATAAAAACAATATGTCCTGCCTTTAATAGAATCCAACAACAAAAAGAACAACGAAAATGAAAAAAACAACAACAACAAAACCCCAGCTTATTTCGCTATCTGTTGATGTGGTTCAGACAAACGCATCAAAATTGCCTTCTCTGTACGCCACGAGCCAGCAGATAGAGCTATGAAAATTGGACAACTTGTTGAGTTACTTGAAGAGTATCGAAACACCAACCCTTATATGTCGGGATCAACAGCCGTGAGTAATTCACTGTATTGCTGACAGCTAAGCCACTCCGATATGGCAATGTAACGCTATCTCTTATATTAGGCAAAGTCGTTTATCCAAATTTATATCAACATGCCCCCAAGTCACAACCAGTATTTTATTCTGCCTATTGAAATCGAATCTGAGGAGAAAGAAAACTTACAAACAGCATTGGCCAAATATTGTCACAGAGTAGGGGGCAATCGTGATGAAGAAATATCGCCGGATCGAAATGTCAGTAATCATAAATGCTATTGGGGCTAGGCCGGGAGGCAAATGCTTTTGGACCCCGAATCAATCATTTCTGGCAATACGGGTGACCGAAGGCAATTTTGCAAGAAATGGATCGGTGACATTGACGGGGGAGAGAGAGAGGAGGAGAAAGGAGTGAGTGAGAGAGAGAGAGAGAGAGAGAGAGAGAGAGAGAGAGAGAGAGAGAGAGAAGAAGAAGAAGAAAAAGAATGATATAAGATGCATTAAAACGTCACGGTGATATTGCAGTTGCGATGAAAAATGCAATGGGGGTACCGCTTGTGAAGGCTGAAGACGTTTGCACATGGAAGGTCGATAGGAAGAGGTATATTGAGGAAATGAAAAGAAGAGTTAGTAAAGGTCAAGAGGAATAGCTTCATATTCGGCCACTTGATATCCACCAAGGTGATGTTTTTGTAGGAAGATTTGAAAAAAAAAAAAAAACTAAAAAAACTAGTAAAACGGGTATTAAAAGAGAAGCGAATCAATGGGAGAATCCTTGTCCCCCAGGGGGGTAATACACTTGGACACTATTCGGTTTGTGATCTTCAGCCAACAATCAGGAAAGTGGCATCAACCTTGTTTCCACTGTTGAAATCAGCATATATACAGTATATATATATATATATATATATATATATTTGTGAAGATGCACCATCATCTGTACTGGGCATACCCCTACTCGTTTCTCATTACACCGTTTTCTATCATAATCCATCATTGTCCATGAGAATGTGGTTTAATCAAGGGTATGACAAATGTATACTATATTGTGATAAATTTTTGGTAATAAAGTTCTTTCATTCATATGAAACATGATGCTGATGTTCACTAGGTTCGTTTTTATTTCATGATACTACTTGGGGAAAAGACCAAATGTATTGGATTTGTCATAGGATGTGCCTCAAAAATAAAATTACTCACGGATAGAGCGGGATGCACTTTTGTTGACATTCTTTTCATCCAAGATTTAATAATTTCGTAATCCAACATCACCAACTCACAACCGGAGAGGATGGTATAATTTTCAGGAATATTTCAGAAATTAACTTCTCTCCTTGGTCGGCTTCCTCAAACCCTAGCCTAGATTTGGAAAACAATTCCCAGGTCCAAATTCAAAACAAACAGCATCCCAACACCCCCCTCTCGGCCTGCTAAAACCGTAAATCTCCGCCCAGTGCGTCATGCAGTCACCGATGACCATTCCTGGTCCCCCGTCACCTATTTGCTTATATCGAATCATACCATTAGCGCTCACGGCTAAAGGGGACTTCTTGCGATGATTATTCCGTGACATTTGCTTCCCCAGGAACTACAGTCGAAATCTACATAATGCTTTGAAGGGGAGAAAGAAAACAAAGGCATGGAGTACCTTCTTATGCCATGTGCAGTGCTAAATGAATGCCTTTAATATGTATTTCTGTAAATGATTTAGATTTTAGAGAAAATAAAAACCGATTAAAGCCCTTTTGTCTCGTGACCGTGATCCGGAAAGGTCGCATCTCGTCATCGTTTTGTTCTTACGTGCTCTGAAAGATTGAAAAAAAAATGGAACATTGCCCGTCAATCAATCAAAAGTCAATCTAGTCAGACTGGTTATATGAGAATAATCCATTCATAGAACTAATTCATGTTGATTTTGTATATACTGATTAAAAAATGATATTGCTTAATATAAACAATCTATATATTATATGCTATTTTAGTATTGGCGAACTAACCTAGATGACAAAATAATCTATACATCTGGTGGATGTAGATTGAAATTACAAATTATTTCAAGACTTGCCTAAATCACAAGACTGCCAATATGGCTTAAATTGATGCTCATAGAGGCACTTTTGCTAATCTTTTCTTCTACACGGCGGAAAGAAGGAACGACTTTGTTTTAATCTACTTGTACTCTGTCTTTACACGTTCACTCCTTGCAATGTCTTATTATGATTTTCAAATCGAATAAGGATAAAACTCCACTGAGAACAAATATCGAAACATATCTCTCAAATCAGAGTAGAGCCTGATCGGTCAGTCACGGACGGACATTTGACAAATTTTGAAAGTTTGTAGGCCTGTAGAAAATAATTATTAAATTGAACCTAGCTATTTTATGTTTCATTGTGAAGGGAATATCTAAAGAAGTTGAAATTTGATAAAATTTGGTTTGCCATGGTCGCCTATTAAAATTTATAATCGATAAAATATTCAATGTCACGGACGGAGAAAATGCCTACTCCTAACCGAGCAGGCTCAATAAGGTAAATTAATAAACGTGTACTGAAACAGTGAAAAATGAGGGATGCAAATAATCAATCCATACAATACAGTAGTATACGCTATATTCCCAACATTCGGTTGTCTGCCGAGTTAATGAGCGATACTCATTCATGATCTCGACAAAGCGCTCTTAATAAGACCGAATCAAAAGGAAATTGATATGCCTTGACTTCCAAATGCTCAGTAACTAGAACAAGGCGCCGGCGCCATTAGCAACCAATTCTCGTTTTTTGGGCCTCATAAACGCATGCAAAACGGTATTACATGACTGTACGAATTTATGTGACTGTAATTTCATCGTGGTATCCGCCTCCGGTGCGAAGTCAAGCTCGACATCGACGCCGTTGTTGTCCTAGATAGAGAACGAAGATGGAGCGCAAGTAAAAATTTGTGAAGGAAGATTAACTCTTGGGTAACTGTATACCCAAATTAAACAACCACTTGAAAGCAATAATTTGGTCTTATTAATATTGAGTTGTTCTTGTCTATCGGCTTTGCTCATAGAGACCTCAATGGTTCTGCCTTTTCGTATTGGGTGACTAAAGAGAAGTCGTGGGTCATCTGATCTTTAATTTTGCACGTTCAATCAATTTTTTTAAAGATAACTAGAGCTGCAGGAAATGATATTATGCTTGAGCATTTCTACCGCCAGAGTGAACATAATTATTGTCCTTTGATGGTGCGTGCTACCGGTAACGGATTACTTTTCATACTACATGATGACACAGAAGATTGCTCAGTGAAAGAGACAACAGTTGCTCTCTAATCATTGGCTGTGATAATCCTTTTCTGTGAGCAGTACAGCTCAATATTGCCATAAAATGGGACCTAGGACTGTTATAACTTTGTATCATTTAAATATATATATATTTATAGATTATTTCAACATCAAAGTTCTTTTGAAAAAATGATCGCAGTATGCTGCATGAAACCCTCAAGAAACAGAAGCTCAACCAAACCAAGAGCTCTTAACTGAACTGAACTGGGCCGTGTTTCATAAAACTTGTCATCTATGACAAGTTGCAGTAACTGTTATAAGCTACTGAAATCCTTGCATCTGAACAGCTGAGAGCAAATTTGTCGGTAAAAATCACCAACAAGACACTTGATTAAACGCCCCCCCCCCCGATCGGCTCCTTTTACAGGGCTCTTGAAACATCGAAAGAATATGCATAGTGTAAACCTGTACAACTTCATTCACCGATGTGAGTGCATTTTGAAGTTTAATGTTTAATATGAGTTTAAGATGACTGAAGTTCTTCTATTCACGTGCACAGGCTCAACAATTAGAAAAAGTAACTATGATCCCCAAGAGAGTAGTAGTGGTTCATTGCAAAACATTTTTGTCCGATATGAACAATCATAACAAGAAAGCGGCTAACTTAATCAGTGTTTTGGTTATCATGAGAATTTCGCCAAGATGCATAAGAATCTCATGATCGTAATATTGAACCTTATAAACGCATGATACATGTATAAATTAATGTCATCAATCCATATTCTTGATCGCAACATAGGGTAGATTTCCTGACCAACGCGCATTAAATGTCAACATACACACCATCAAGTTTCATTCTAAAAGTGTCTTCGTGGTATCTTTACTGTTGAATTCAGGACACTCCCCGTCCCGTCCAAGGGTAGTCGGGTAGTCTGGATGTCTCTAACCGGGGTGAGATATCGGGAGGATATCCGTTGTCTTGACATGCCAAGAAAAAACATCGATGCTCTCAAGATAAAGAGAAAACAAGAGGAAGTCGTTGAACTTCACCACGTATGACATTTGATGTAGGTCAACCTCAACAGGGTATTACCGCAGTCACACCACTAAACCGACTCCAAATCAACTCCAAACCGAACGATTCCTGGGGTAATGTAATTTTGTGTTCGGTTTGTTGTAGGCCTCTTTAGTGTGCCTGTGGTATAAGAACATATCGAACTGCTTGGACGGATAAAGAGGCCTCTCACCGACCTCATTCGTAAATGCCTGTCATGGATCAATTCATAGATTGTTTTATTGCCTTCTACATTGTACCCTGTGAACTTCCGTCCTGGCATTTACAGAGACTTTGGGAACATGGTCCCCGAGGTATCACAGGGAGACATGATAATAGCCCGATGAAAGAGACGGGCCTTATCGGGATTAAAATGTGGATTAGTAGTGACGGGTAACATCAGTCTGAGTTGAATGTCCGAGCCGAGGAGTTTTTCGTTTTTGCTCTTGTATCTCGACTCATTAAAACATTCTTGAAAGGCATTGTACACGTACCAGCAACGACAATGTGTAGAATACAGTGGTTCATTCACTTGACTTTCAGCGTTAGGATTCGAACCCCAGTCTGGCATCAATGTCCTTTGGCAAGACATTAATCTACATTTGTCATTGCCTATTAGATGTCAATGGCCCCTGATATGCTAAAGCGATATTGGCCGCTCGGCTATGACCGGTGTAAAATATATGAGCGTCTTGTGATTCACGGCGTAACGAACATGATCGTTATACAAGAATGCACTGTCACGATTATTTTTAACAAAAAAAGCCAAAGCATTCACCAGTTTTTTTCCACCAAACTGCTATTTTTTGTTGTTGAAATTATAATTTTTTTTTTGCGCCTATAGCATAGATGGAATACAGGCTACACACATGACCAAAACGCCAAACCTCAGGACCGACTATTCAACGAAAAGCATGTAACACCATTTTATCAATTAGGCCTATATACAGATATCAAGGTAAAAAAAGAAGAAGATAGAATTAAGATCAAAATGGAACAATCATGAGTGCTTGATATGACATCTCATGGTCAACATCAGTGTATAAGCGTAAAAATCTATCATGTGTGTGTGTGTGTGTGTGGGGGGGGGGGGTCAGAACCAATACGAGTCAATAGTATTACTATTCATTGCTACTGGCTACATTTGAATTGATTCTGTCGTTTCATCCATCGAACAGGATACGAATTCTAGCCGTAATCGTGACCGCATTTTCCAAGAGCAAACATATCGAATCGGTCCCGCGGGGATAGAATGATGTTCAAAATATCCCAGGGGTAAATCTGTCCCTGACTAAGCTGACTCTTGTAACAAAAACACTATTATTGACAGCGCCTGTTTCAAACCGTATGAGATGACATCAAAACAAAGCCAAATGTCAACCCAATACAGACTGGATCATCAGCGTCTACATGTTTCAAGATTTTCTTTTCAGAGGCTTTTGAAAAGGTAGTATTTTTATTCGAATGTCCTCCATCTGATCTTACGAATCATATTTTTATCAAGGACTATTGAAAGATATAAGTTATCTTCAATGTTGCCATCCTTACGAGATACAAATGGAAATAAATCAATACATTCTACTTTGATTTAAAAAAAAATGTTTGAATACATTGAATACGAAGTCACTATATTATTTTTTTCACTTTGATGTCATAATATATTACCACCCTTGGATTTTATAAGCTACAAAAAGATAAAAATATGCACACCGTTATAGATTTCATTCAAATATCACACTCTGTTATGGGTCAATATTATTACATTTTGAAAATATGTAGGCCTATGCTTTCGAAGGCACGAGCCAAACTATCCGTTCGTTGTAGTATCACTCATATCTTTAGAAGTGGAATAAACATCATGTTTGAAACATCTCGTGCTTCATATTCTCCTTCTCTATTCATTTTCATGATAATTCAATATATTTTCATTGGCAGTTTAGTTAGAAAAGCATTTAAAGGTATTTAGAAAGCCTTCACTTGCACATTTATTATTCCAATGACTTACTGAAACAGACGCTAGCGAAGCCAAACCAAACCTAAATTCCCTTCGCATTATAATTCATCTTGGATATCATAGAAATTGATATAAAGCGGGAAAATATGAATTGCTGCATATTCAAACATAATTAATCTGTCTTATTTCTTTTGTGGGGGGGGGGGGGGGGGGGGGAATTTTGCAATCTCGCCAATAGTAGATGTACTCAATAATTTAGAGTACCGCATAAGTACAATGATTGAAACTTCTGCTATTCCTTTTCAGCATTTCCTTCAAAGGATTTAGTATAATTATGTTAACCTGATTTGATGAAAACACTCACTTTAACCCAAATAAATCAAAAACATTTATTTTCAATCAACAGACCCAAAGCGACTATAAAGCGATTTATTTGTTTTTAGATAAATGCTACAGACATCGTTCATTTACAGACATTCGCTTTCCGACCTTTGCTATAATTGGATTTCTATGCCGGAAACCTAGATATTTGCTCATGCTCCAGAAATTTCTAGTTCTGCCACTCAAAAGCCTTGTAATAAAACATGTTTGTTTGTTTTTGGTGCAGAATATGCTGTTAACCGCCATCTGACTTTACATACATATGTGTAAAAATGGAATAACACATTTTCCAAACTCATTCTATTCAAATCATGAGTGTTTAATTGTTTTTACTGTAGGAGAACATTATTATTGAATGCACAATCTTTTATTATCCCTAAAGAAATTTATCATTCGACACAAACCCAGCTCCGAGACAGATAGTCGAAAATAGAATTTAGGTTAAAATAATCGATATTCTGTGTCTTTATGTAACTGGGTAGATCATCATTGTATCTTATCAAAACGTTTGAGACCCAATTCCTGTTGTTGACGATTTGGGGGAAGGAAAAAGTAGTTTCACGTAGATACTTCATTGAGGAGAGGCCTTGTCTAAGGAAAGTTGTCCAGCTAATTCTCATCCAGTGTTCGTTGATTGTCTTCGATTGTTTTGCGGAACGATTGCTGGACAGAAGTGTGCCCCGAAGACTGCCTCCAGACCACTATCCGGGACAACTTTCCAACGTATAAATATCAGAGGACAATTACACCCCCCCCCCCCACAGAACAAGGGCATCCATGTATATTGGACAATTAACACTGGAACAAGTACACCATGGGCAATTGCTTCCTCCGAACAATTATGCCACGACAACTACCGCCGCACAACCTGTATAACAATGTCCATGTATAACAACCTGTATAACAATGACTGGGTGTGATTGGCCTGGGGGAGTGGTCCAAAGGTAATGATCCCACTCGAGGGTTAAACTAAGGAATGATTATGTGGAGGTCATCCTCATTTTGGGTCATCACACTATTGACTATACTGTTTCCCAATGTCTAGCACATGTAAGAGCCACGCCGTTAGCCACTGCCAGGTTCAAGTTCTACAGTATTAAGTTTTCAGGGGTATAGTCTTCTGACGGCTACAGTCCATGTGTATTATGTTGTAGTAGTACTTGGACAGCTTTTTGGACACGGTCCAAGACTATTCCTGACTAGAATAAACAAGCTAAAAGTGAGTAAAAATATGAAAACCGCAATGCACACAATCATCCGTTTTAGAACAATACTAGATGATCAGTATGAAAGGGTGAACTTAAGGTAAACATTTAATACCAAGTTGTCAGTCTTGATAAAAAAATGGGGGAAATCTCTCTTCTTTTTTTGTGGAGACAAAATCAGTCTAGAAAGGTTCAATATTCCCATAATTCCCACACAATCATTCAAATAAATTATAAGGGGGCACTCACTCAGGCAAATGTTACCCTTTTTTGCATCAAGAGAAAGGGTAATCTCAACCTATTTGAAGCCAGTCACGTTATCATACGACATCCAATAAACTCGTCTAAAGAGCACGTGCGTGACTAGAGCACACTTGACATTTCGGTTAATCTGTATCGATAACAAGAGGGAGCGGTGCGACCAGAAATCTAAACTTCGACGCGACGAGAACCATCGAAAACGGAGGCGTGAACCAGGACACTCTGCTTTCGAGGTCACTGGCCTCCCTCCGGGGTCGGGCAAGCGAATCCGACGATGCACTTCGAAGACATCATTTCATCCACACCTCGATTCATGTGCGTGATTAGGATAACATCAACGCTGCGGAGGAAATGTTGACTCCCGTGGCCGTGAAAATTCCGCATCGTAAAAGCCCCTGTCACACGGTTAGACCGACTCAAGCCCTACCGGTAATCAGCATAATCTTGGCAATTCGCTTTAACGTGATATTTCTTGTTCGGTCTCGTGTCGGGCATGGAGGTGTGACTGAAACCAGCGGATGGAATTTGTCGATCGAACAACATGAAAGGACGACGACGACGTAGACATTCAGTATTGATTTGTGGTGCTTTTCACCGCACAACCTTGAGATGTTTTTATATCTAATGGTCTATAGCTCAGATTTAAGAGAATGAGATGTCAACCTGTTGTTGCAGACAGCTACATGACTACTCGAACTGTGAACCGTGTCTGAAAAACACATTTGATTGTTACAGTCGAGAAAACGATGGGAAATGATCTGAATTACACTTAGCGATGCAATTACATTTGAAAGTCAGTTTTATTAGCTCTATGTATAAAGGTGAGTGATGGAGAGAGAGAGAGAGAGAGAGAGAGAGAGAGAGAGAGACAGAGAGAGGGAGAGAGAGAGTGAGAGAGTGTGTGATTCAATGGTTAAAGAAAATATAAATAGAGATGAACGTGGGAAGGGAAGGGCACACATTTAGGAGCGAAAGAGAAAGAGAGAGAGAGAGAGAGAGAGAGAGAGAGAGGGAGGGGGGGGTGGTGAGTGAGAGATAGAGAGAGAGAGAGAGAGAGAGAGAGAGAGAGAATTCGAGACAGACATTAAAGAAGAAAATGAGAATGTTCAAAGTGATTAGAGAGGGAGGGAGAAACGGGTGATCAGTAATCATGATGATAACACAGAAACTAGGGAATGTAAACACGATAAGTTGTGCGTCAGACGTTTAATAATGCATATAGGGTACTGTCGAAAGTGTGTTTGCCTCTATATTTAACTGCCATAATCTGTCTATAGCCCGGATCATTTCATCAAAACACCTAGATAACTCTTTCTCGTTGTCATGCCATCTAATAATAAGATAAAAGAGGTTCCGCCATCCGATCGGACCCTGTCATGCGATGATTTTGTTTGTGAATTACACGGTGGACTGACCATGACCTTATTAAACCTTAATTATGCCTACTAATTTGGACTAGCGACCGATTATGATCCGTCTGTGTTGACAATTTGTCTGTAATTCCAATACTTGCCTATTACGGAACAAACTCACATTGTAATGACTCTTTATTTGGAATTATGATAGCACTGTGAGAGAGATTCATGATATGGATAGTTCGAATATACCCCCCCTCCCTTGATTCTTTAATAAAACTCACAAATATTAAAAAAAAAAAGAAAAAGAAAAAGATACTCATCATACGGGCCGGTCTGATACGACCGATTATGATCAATATACCTATAAAATCGGAATCCTGGAGTTCATGTGGGAAAGCTATTGGATTTTGGTGTTTTTCATTGCTTCATGCTAATTAATCTTCAGACCAGTCTTCTTCGGATCGGTGGCATGCCCTAATACCCTTTCGCATGAACATCAGGAGACCGATTTTATAGTTATAATTTCGTAATTGGTGTCATGTGACCTTCCTATCCTTAAAGATACATACATAGTTAAATAAATTGATTTGCGTTAATGACTTTGTGTATATGTAATTTTAAGGCCGAGTATAGCATGATACTAATAATAAGACTAAGAGTAAATACAGCGTTATGCTATTCATCTGTTAGATAATAATATCTACAAAACTGTTTACCTGAAATCCACGTTTTAGATATTGAACAGGAATGGCAGGCATAAGGAGATGTAAATCAAGTGAGGGCCAGATCATACAAATATCACGCTTAGCATTTAAATTAAATTCTGTAAATTTTGATTCTTTCATATCTACCGTAGATTTCAACCAACCATTTTACCTGATGGTGTCAGGTGACATAGTCGCAGAATCCAATTTGCATTTTTATTACTTGAGAGCGAGCAAATGATTGTCTATTTCCTTTTCTTATTCCCCCCTTTTATCATTCAATTTTGATACATCGAAATCATGACGATTTGGGAGAAAAGTATTATTTATGTTGTGAGTTCAAAGTAGAATGGAATATTGCATTCAACATTTAGGAGGCCTAAAATAGAACTAGAGAAAGTAGGCGGAGGAGCATATTAATGGGAAGAGGGGTTAGAAAAAAATCCAAGAGGGATAAAGGAGGGAAAGAGGAGGGTGAAGAGAAGGACTGATAAAGGTTCTAGGACACATGCTCCGGCGACAATATTGTTGCTCTGATGTAAAGTTCATACATCGAACTCCTAACTCTAATCCTAAACCAAACACTATTCTTAATCGTATCCCCAATCCTTAACCCATGCGACCCTAACCCAAACCCACTTCAACAGGAGCTGAAGAACTCCAACTAATTTAAGGGAAACCTAAAATCCCATTTGCATTTTGAAGAAAGGTATTTTTTTCTTGTTATTTATTCTCTTGTTATGTTTGTATATATTTTCCTTTATGTTATAAAGCGCCTTGAGCATCTAATCTATATGGATAATGGCGCTTAGAAATCTTATGTATTATTATTATTATATCGTTTACAAATTAAGGCCATGTGTGTATATGTCGCCGGAAGAAAATGTTATGTCACCCTGATACAGATGTATGTTATGGGCAGAAAAGAGATTAGAGAAAAGAAAAATTGATTACATTGGCATTGTGTCATTCTTTAAACATTCAGTAGAACATTCTCACGAATGAAATTTTTCTGTTACAATCACGGCAACACTTCAGGTTTCGCATATTCGTTCATTCATCCTGTTCATGTTATTGAACTGTATTAGTTTTTTTTTTTTCAATTTCCTGAATTCCAGAGGGCTTTCACATAAAAATCGATATTGGAAGATCATTCGGAATAAAGTTGAATCAATATTCGTGACATTCGCCCAGCATGCCCTACTAGGGAAAATCACAGAGTCACACACGCAATTACAACTCTGTAAATGTGGAACACTTTCAAAGCATTGACTGTCATGGTGAACACAATATGTTAACAGTGTGTTGCATGGAGTGACACACATTGATCCCAGAGGGAATAGCACAATATATACCCTGCCGGAATGAAAACAGTGTCCCACAGTGTGTTCACAGTGTGAAACACAGTGTGAAATTATCTTCACACTGTTAAATTCGAGTGTTTTAATATTGCGAATCACATCTTCACATTGTGGGCGAGTAAATTCACACTGTGAAGTCGAACATCACTATGTGAATACTCTGTGGAAAACCACACTTTAGAGGTGTCCACAGTGTGAAATCATTTTCACACTGTTAAATTCGAGAGTTTTAACTTTGTGAACCACATCTTCACAGAGTCGACCATGTGAACACACTGTGAACACACTGTGAACACACTGTGGGACACTGTGTTCTTTCCGGAAGGGATATGCACCACATTGCGAGCACGGAATAGATTTACAAAAGATTCAAAGAGAAAATCTTCAAGGTGTCGCCTAAGTAAAAACAATGTTCACAGGTGGGACAGTGTGGCACAACCCGGTCACAAAGAGAATAGCAGAGCGTGAACAACATTTGTTGGGCCAGAGAGTGCATTGACTATGTTGACTACGTTACGACATAAAAGACAGCAAATACTTGAACACATTGTGGTGTAAACACGTTCTTAAGCCAGGGTGGCAGCAAATGAATGTAGGTACATCGTAAATATTTTTCTACACATCTCTGTTCTCTGCAATTCTAGTACATTCTGGCAGTGTTATTCCACTTCAGGTCTTAAGATTCTCTTCCCAGTTGGTTCTTGGCTTTCCTCTTGGTCTAGTACATTCCACTCCTCTTCCAACATATCTTTCAAGGTTTCGCATGTTCGTTCATTCATCATGTTCATGTTATTGAACTGTATACTTTCAATTTCCTGAATTCCAGAGGGCTTTCACATGTAAATCGATATTGGAAGATCATTCGTAATGAAGTTGAATCAATATTCGTGATATTCACTCAGCATACCCTGTAAAAAAGAACACAGAGTCACACACGGTGTAACCATTGTGTGGATTCGAAACATTTTCATACTTAGTATTGACTGACATGATGAAAACTCGGTGTTCACACTGTGTGGCACGATGTAGCACAGTGTGGCCACAGAGAAAATGCCATAATATATGCACCACAGTGGGAACACATTATGTTGACTGCTATGATGAAAACACTGTTCAACACTGTGCTGCATGGTATGGCACAGTGTGTAATCACAGAGAGAATCACATACAGTACTAACCACAGTTTGGCCAGAGAGTGGATGTGGAACACATTCCCAGCGTTCAGTGTGTGAAATACTTCTTTCACACTGATTGACACACTGTGGGCACAGAGAGAATTTAGAATCCTAAGAAAACATGCCAAAAGCATGCAGCAGAAAGATAAAGAAAACTTTCTGCTACCCTGTTCCTATCTTTCGCGCACCAACTTCAACTTATTAACATTGTAGACATAGAAAACAAAAAGACAAGCAGAAACGTGGCTTGAGTGTCGCCTTTATCCTATCAATTTCTTTATCGATCCATTTGTTTGCCGATCGTCCACCTCTCTTTTTCCTTCCTATAAAAAAATCAGAAAAGGTCACAGCACTGCCTATCAAGGCCGATATCCTTCACGGAGGCACTCGTTCGCCATCCAGCCAGAAAAATGACCTGAAATAATAAACGTCGCCAAATCGCCCGACGTCGGATAAAAGGCCCAATATGGCGACATCAAATGAAAGGCGAGGAGGCACCAGGACGTGGTAAATTAGCTTGGACAAGGAGACAATCAGAAGAAAGGGGGGACCCTCCTGTCTGAAAAGCTCTGTCCTTTAAGGATTGGAGTTAAACTGCATCCGTGCCTTTAGGCTGGCCCGATTATATTATACGATATTGGTGACCATGGGCCATATTATGCAATCAAATACGCGTTTCATGATGGTAACCTATATAGAGGTCAAATTTGTTGGGATATTATACCTTCTCTTTTTCTTTCTCACCTCTCTCTATCTTTCTCATTCATATTCCCCCTTTTCCTCTTATTCTTTCTCTATCTTGTATACTCTGCAGTGTATTTGAAGCACTTGCACTCTTTTACTACTCCTGTTTCTTAGTTCTAGTTGTCTTTTATGGGGATACTCTGGGAATGAACCAATTTTTGACTCTATATTTGACCCTTTCCGAAGCCACGTGAAACGTGCTTGTGCTTTCTTATTTCCAAAACTACATTGGTTCAATTTAAAGAGTCCTTATTTGAAACCCCAACTGCAATCAAAAAGAACCTTTATAACAACGCCAATCGTTTTTCAGATAATTATCTTTACTTTTCCCCTACATTTTACATTTGTTCAAATTTAAGGGGGAAAAAAGCATGAATACCAGACAGTCAGACCCAACTTCGGAAAACCGAGCACAGGTATATACTCCGAAACAGCGTATGAATATAGAGCCCTCATCGTTCAGTGCGAGGCAGTGTGTACAAAAGGCATGGAGAAAATCTTGCAAACTCAAGCAGCCAACGCTATATAAATTTTTAAAAATAATGCTTCGTGCCAATTATCTTCAAAATCTTTGATGATTCGTCATATGAAATGACTTTCAAATGACAAACGTTTGAAATAAATATATCCGCAGCATTATTTTTGAAAAATATATTATCAACAGCAGGTCGACATTGCACGATTTTCCCTATGTCTTTTGTACACACTGTCTCACACTGAACGATGAGGGCTCTATATTCATCTTGCTCCATTCGCCGTTTTCGGAGTATATACCTGTGCTCGGTTTTCCGGAGTTGGGTCTGAATACCAGAATTCTCCAAGTGTTCGGCAACAAAGAAAGAGTGCAACCTCTGGAAAAATGGCCAATCCAGAGAGGGTGCACGAGGTGCACGCCCCTCTATGTGACGGCGGTGCTCCGACATTATGCGTCGGTGACAATTGCTGTGGGAGTTTTTACTTCGTCAAAGACAGGGTTCGGGTTAGGGTGGCAGTTGGATTTTTAGGTTAGGTTTATAGGATTAGGGTTAGGTATAGTGTTTGGTCCAGGGTTGAAGTTTAGAATTCAGTTAGAGTACGAAGTTGACGCGGAGCTACTATCGCCGGAGCATGTGTCGTAGAACCGTGGGGGCAACTTCCGTACTATGCATATATAACTGTTTGCATCCGCCACCTGTATTTGGGCCAGCAGAAGCACCATTCACGTCTACGGATTTTGTAGGCACCAGCGCCATTTCAAAAGATCCCGTGTCCGCAATTGAAACAGGGTCAATATCATACTTGAAAGAGACGCTGGGTTTAGATCATTTCTATTTTAATGAACAAGATCCACGATCCGTGGTTTACAAACAGTAGAAAAAAAACAACAACTAGGAATGAAGGTAAGATTGATTTTATTTGGATCAAAATTGGAAACCTCTAATCGAAATAGCTCAACGAGCCCGCCAATATTATGCATCTGGTATTTTGCCCTAAAGACAAAGCTGTCAAGAGATGGAAGAAAGTTTTAATAACCTGTCATCAACAAGTAGTCTCGATCTCAAAGATATTTTAGTGAGAATGCTAGCAAGGTTTGCAAGCGAAACTCTTAGGCAATATGGAATACAGGAAATATTAATATCTAAAACCTCGCTTTTGAGTGAGAACTTCTTGTCAATAAAATATCTTAAAGTACAGACCGGAAATATAAATGTATCAATTTACTTCTTAGCAGGGGAATGGACAACAATAGAAATTTTACTGTCCTACAATAATAAGAAGACATGGAATGTGATGTTTATGAACTAAATGAAAAATAAGGAAAAAAACAAATAAGCAAAGATAACTGATAGGTATATGGAATAGAATTACAATATTAAAACATTTTGAAGAAAACTTGAGTTTCAAACGAGACAATTTATTTTACCAGAAATGTATATAATTGTATTTCTGGTTGTGATATAAAATCCTCTACTGATATAAAGGGTTTCATGAAATATCAATAGACCTCTACCGCGAGACTGGTCTGATATTAAAGAATGTGCCAATATCCCCGATGCGACAGGTGGGATTATGACGCCTAGAGAAAAGGAAGTAACGTTATGAAACTCTTCTTATTTCTTATTTATCTTTCCTAACACTCCCCCATCCATTGATGAGGGTTTTCATTGAGTGGAGGTAGTTCGGTTCAATTTAGTCAACACCTGGCGGTGTCGCCACTAGCATGTGCGTTCAAATTTGAACCAATGACACACCTTTATTGCAGGGTTGAGTCCTGAAGATAAGAGGGGGAGGGTGTACAAGCATATTGCAAACATATTGCAAACATATTGCAATAGTTTGCACCTCTTTAAAAGGCCAAGTATTGATGGCTTCTTGTGATGTTGTTATTGTTGTTGTCTATTGTTGTTATCTTTTAGGAGTTCGATTGGGAATAGGCAATATGATCGGACACTGCCCAATAGTAGGAACATTAAATTTCGGCTTTCTTAAACATTTGTAAATCCTTTCATTATGGTAGGCATAAATGGCACAGAGGTCCTTGTCAAGTTCGTGTTTGGCCTGTCCCCAAGAGAATAATGTTTAAAGTTGCACTGTTTGTTTATCAGTCCATTTATACTTTAGCCCCACACTACATTTCGAGTTTGTTTCGCCCTATCCAGCAATCACGTTATTCATTACGCTCAAGGTCAGACCCTCTTCTTCTTCAAATCCCCCACATTAATTCGAAGAAAGGTCAACAAAATATAATTTTTTTTACTGGTCCTATTATTTGGAATAGTCTACCCTTAAACATTCGTTCCTGCCTTTCAGTTGAATCTTTCAAAAGAAATCTTAAGACTTTTTTTTCTCTATGACTGGATTTGGTCGTGTGCACTTGGAGAGCAAAATAATTACTTTGTTTCATTTTTTCTTATTGTAAAGCGCCTTGAGCATGGTTTTATGGAAAGGCGCTATATAAATACCAATATGTATGTATGTATGTATGTATGTATGTATGTGTCAAGAAATGATTCTAGCACAGCAGTGCAAGACTTTTCTTTCTTGACACTTCAAAGTTCTGTTACCCATCCCTACCTTTTATTTTCGTTCTTCTGCTTTTTAGTTTAACTTTCAAAAGGGGAAACACATAAAGCTTTAAAATTATATCGAAAGAAGATCGATATGGATGTTTGTTTCAGTCGTTTAAATCAGTTTTTTTGCTCTTCCGTAAATGTTGCACAAATACTCGTAAATAATTTATACATGTTTTTAGCCAACAGAATTTACAAAATACACGATTAGAGCCAGCTGCAGCAATAAATAGTGATGAAAATGTTTAATCCTGAAAGTCAACTGCTTTCAGCAAAGTCGTCCTGTTCAGAACTGCCATAAGTCTGTTTGTTCATGTCATGCAACCCTTCGGTGAGAGAGAGAGAGAGAGAGAGAGAGAGAGAGAGAGAGAGAGAGAGAGAGAGAGAGAGAGAGAGAGAGAGAGAGAGAGAGAGTGTAACTCTTTTTAAGGCTTCAGAATGTCTGTCACTATGCGCGAAAAAAATCAACCCGGAAGCCTGAGTGACGACTTTTTCTCCTTCTGTTCAATCTTCTCGCGGCAATCTTCTCTTTCTTTACAAATCCACCCAAGTTTTCTCCCCCTCCTTCCTCAAACATAACATTGCAATTTATCTGCATTCTTTGCAGTAGCCCGTTGCATTTTCTTCCCCTCCTCACATGTATGTTGTCAAATAAGTACCTTCCATCTTAGCTCTAATTTCCTGACAGTTTCCCCCCTCCTCCTCCCCACAAATCACCTACAACCTCTCTCCCCCCCTCTTCCCCAGTCAATCACCAACAATTCCTCTCCAACTCCTTTTTCAACAGCTATATGTTTCTGTCAACGTTCTCCCTTCTCCTTCACAAATAACCCACAGTTTCTTCCCCCTTCCTTACAAATCGTCTACAATTTCTGTCTCCCTTCCCCGACAAGTCCACCTGTTAGTTCTCCCCCCATCCCCTACCAATCGGTTAAAGTTAGCCTCCACTTCCTCCCTCAAAATTTTCCCTCCCCTCCTTCTCGAATGACCCTCAAATTCCCCTCCACCTCCCCCCGCCAGATCTATCGATAATTTTTCTCCCTCTTCTACTCCTACAAATCCACCCCCTTAATTCCTAGTCTAAGCATTGAGCAGTAAAGGATTCCTACGTTTATTGGATTCCATCAAAAGTATGTTGGGGTCACTGTCGTACTTCTTCTGATTAATTACTGTGAATGTTCGAAAGTTGTGATGATATTACAAGAAAAAGCTAAACATGTTATTTTTTGTTGATGAAGTACTCTACGCTTGTGTCCCCAGTGGCGGCGCTCGAGTTTTTGTAAGGGGCACAGGTCTTAAAATGTGATGAAAATAATTTTAAAAACCCAGAAGGAAAGAAAACAAAAAACACAACGTCGCCAAACGATGGATGGGTATTTTGATGACAATGCATACATCATATTCATATGTAACAGAGGAAAATTATCCAGACGTGATTTCGTTAAGTCAGTAAGGGAAATATGAATTACAATTGTTATTTCATAAAGTAATCAATATTAATTGAAGAATATAGTTCAGACACATTGTTTAAAAAAAAAACATATTGACTAATACCAATTCCTTTTGATAAGTACTAATTAGAACTGAAGAAATCAATCCCTGCCACATTACACAAACAATCTTTGTTGAATAAGGACAAGAAGAGAGTTATAAATCTCTTAAGTATGGAAATAAATTTCAGTGTTACAGCTGTCTATTAATGTAAAAGGAATGTCCCCCCCCCAAAAAAAAAAGAAGAAAAAAAAGAAGAAAAAACAACTCACGAAATCTTCTCTTACTCTCTAAATTCGTCCTTTCATATGGCGCTATAGATGGTCATCGTTATTCGTTGGTTTTCTAAAACCCATCTTCCCTTTCAATTTCGGAATGGGAAGGTCATTCTCAGTAATGAAATATTGGAATTATCATAACAAGCTACTCATTATCTTCGACGAGAAAAGGGTCAAACTCAAATCCAATTGATATAGGCAGAATTATGAGGGTTTGCCGTACAATGAATAAACGGAGAAGAGTGCAGATGTGATGTTGAGAAGATGATTAAAAAAAAAAAAAAAATCTCAGCTCATTTTAAGCCAAATATTAAAAAAAAAACAACGTTTGTGCAGTAGCCGCTATCGTGTAATTGTGTAAATGAATTTAATAATGTCTGTGAAATCCAATTCAGAAAATGTAACACTCTAAACGGTTATGTAAAAATTTTACTCCTGTTATTACTACTACTACCATGACTACGTCAACAACAACAACAACAACAACAAAAACAACAACAACAATAACAACAACAACAACAACAACAACAACAACAACTACTACTACTACTACTACTACTACTACTACTACTACTACTACTACTACTACTACTACTACTACTACTACTGCTACAACAACAACTACTACTACTACTTCTACCACTACTACTACTACTACTACTACTACTACTACTACTACTACTACTACTACTACTGGACCTACTACTACTGCTGCTACTACTACTACTACTGCTACAACTACTAGTACTAGTACTACTACTACTACTACTACTACTACTACTACTACTACTACTACTACTACTACTACTACTACTTCTGGACCTACTACTACTTCTGGACCTACTACTACTGCTGCTACTACTACTACTACTACTACTACTACTACTACTACTACTACTACTACTACCACTACTACCACTACTACTACTACTACTACTACTACTACTACTACTACTACTACTACTACTACTACTACCACTACTACCACTACTACCACCACCACCACTACTACTACTACTACTACTACTACTACTACTACTACTACTACTACTACTTCTGGACCTACTACTACTGCTGCTACTACTACTACTACTGCTACAACTACTAGTACTAGTACTACTACTACTACTACTACTACTACTACTACTACCACTACTACTACTACTACTACTACCACTACTACTACTACTACTACTACTACTACTACTACCACTACTACCACTACTACCACTACTACCACTACTACTACTACTACTACTACTACTACTACTACTACTTCTGGACCTACTACTACTTCTGGACCTACTACTACTACTACTACTACCACTACTACTACTACTACTACTACTACTACTACTACTACTACTACTACTACTACTACCACTACCACTACTACCACCACCACTACTACTACTACTACTACTACTACTACTACTACTACTACTACTACTACTACCACTACTACCACCACCACTACTACTACTACTACTACTACTACTACTACTACTACCACTACTACCACTACTACCACCACCACTACTACTGCTGCTGCTACTACTACTACATAACTACTACTACTACTACTACTACTACCACTACTACTACTACTACTACTACTACTACTACTACTACTACTACTACTACTACTACTACTACTACTTCCGCTGCAACTACTGCTGCTGCTACTACTACTACATAACTACTGCAATTATTACTATAACCATTACTTATAATTGTAATAATGATAACGAAATAGTAATAATGATACTTGCAGCTACGTTACCCAAGAGAATTAATATATTTTGTAGCAATTTTTCAGTGGCTTATTCTCTTTTATCTGTAGATGTCCTTGACTTTTCCCTAGAGTCTATCTGATGGAGTGATAAAGCAATCATGTAAAGATGACTGATATCTTTGTTAGATGTAAACATGTCATTTCTAAGAACCTTTAATGATTATTCTGAATCACAAAGATCACAAACACCGAATCGTTATTCTGTGATTTGCTCCAGGCTATATGCGTGCTTTTCATCAAACTTCGAGGTCACGTCATGATTCATGAATTTGTGATGAGGAGAAATTGATGAAAACATGGCAAAATGGATGACATGACGAGAAGGAATGACAAAATAAAAGCGATGAAGGAGAGAGTATGCATCTATAATCATTATTTGTGATTATGATGAAAGTGATATGGAACGAAGAACAAATCCAAATGCCACTAAAAAAGATATATATTTGAATTCATCATTTTTTTAAACCACGAATATATCATGTTAACATGAACGTCATAGAACCATGAAGACATTGTATAGCTTATCGATTAGATTATCGATTCTCATCGATTCTCATCTCAGTCACGTTCAACTTTATAGCTGCAGTTTAGTTCCAAAATTGTGAAATTCCTTAAAACCTTACGCCTAAAAATAATGCTGACCTGCCATGTATATAATCTGCACCCTTACAATATCCAAAGCAGGCGAACAGGGTATCGGGGCTGGCGGAATTGAAAAACGTAATGAAACGGAGGATTCGTTGAAGCATCTTCATGTAATCTTATTAATGAGTCCTCCCATAAGTGCACCCCTATCAAGTGGAAGCTATTTCACACCATCAGGGCGTCGCTAGAAAATTTTAAACTAAGGGGGTGGTAATGGTGCCGAATTTGCCGAAGAGTTAACCGACACGGAAAAACCAATCTAACTAACAGGAAGAAGGTTTGTAGATTGAAAGTCCTATATTTGTTACAAAAATATTACATTCTTTTTTTATTATGATTAAAAAAAAAAGTTTTTCAACACCGACAAATATATGGAGTGGGGGAGGGGGGGGGGGGGGGAGGGGGTTGTTAAATCCATACCCGCTATTAGCGACGTAACTAGCAACAATTCATCTTTACATATACCCGTAGAATGGAAAATTTTAATTATTTCAGAAAAAATGAAAGTGCATTTCATAAAAAAGAGAGTGGGAATTTTTGTTTGATGTTTCGAAACCATAAACGTACCTACTTATTCAAAATAATATATGAGCCCATCCCATTTCACTTTTATTTCACAGTAGTGATTATAAAAAAACATTGAGATATTAGTAACAGTAGAGAATGAAGAGAGAGATGCAAGATACTGTGAAACACACACACACACACACACACACACACAAATAAAGCGATAATATATGTCCCCCCCCCCCATTTCCGTCACCTCTCCATTCAATTTCATCAATTTTCAACGCAATTTCGTCCGGATAAGCTTACTGCGTTCAAATCCTAAGTTCAATTTCGTCAAATTGTCATTCATATTAGTTTGTTGTCAATCGAATTTAAAAATTAAATATTCAAATTCGTCAGTTGTTACTGTACTTCGTCCCTGCCGCTTCGCGAGTTAGGAATCTAGGATCAAATTCGTCTTTTTTTTCCATTCATATTCATCAAGTGTTACATAGGCCTTTATATGGGCGGTAAACCAGGTGTTTAACTATTTTTGTTTACTTTCTCGTGATGTTTTTGCCCGTTAAGATAATATGTAATGAGTGCTGTGAACGGAAATGTGTTTTCATGTATTATAAAAGCGACATAAGTGTGATGAGTAAACGATTCGATTAAGGCTATAATTACAGCATTATACCGTATATCTGGGAGACGGTTTTAAGTGAAACTTTGACAAAACTGAATGCCAATAGACGAAATTGATTTTGCTGTCTCGTGCTCAGCTACTGTGACCGACGAATTTGAATTGCAATTGACGAAAACGGGTGAGAAAGCACGAAATTGAATGACAATGTTTCAAAATTGATCGTCTCTGCCGTTAAGCAAGTTAGGAATACTAAGGTCAACTTCGTCATTTTTTCAAGAAAATTCAGTATTTTGTCATTCAAATTCGTCAAGCGTTATGGAGGGTAAACCAGTTGTATAACATTTTTTTACTTTCTCTTGATATTTGTACCCGTTCAGATAATCTAGTGAGTGCTGTGAACGGAAATGTGATGGGTAAACGATTCAATAAGGCAATGATTACGGTATATCAGGAGACAGTTTTGAATGAAACTTTAACGAAAGTGAATGCCAATAAACGAAATAAATTTTGCTGTCTACTGCTCAGCTACTGTGACTGACGAATTTGAATAGCAATTGACGAAAACGGGTGACAAAGCACTAAAATGAATGACAATGTTTCAAAATTGATCGACCAAAGACGACATCTAAACGAGCATTCGCACATTCCACAGCGTCCTATTTTGAATTGAATGAAATGGTGACGAAAATGGGCTGGAAAACATATATTAATAATAATAAATCGTTCTTGTTTAACGCTGATCACGTTATGATAATTATATGCGCTTCCAAAGGGTTTGGATATTATTACCTTGGCCTTAGCTCCGGCGACAGCAATCAGCGCACAGTATATTTAAAGGAAAAAAAATCATGCCAGATACCTATTTAACACCTGGGTGGAGAGTGACAAACGTGGATTAATGTCTTGCCAAAGGACGCTAGTGCCAGGCTGAGATTCGAACCCTCAACCCTTGGAGTGAGAGTCAAGTGAATGAACCACTATACCACGACACCTCCATTGCTGATACATGGCTTGGAAATTTTGACGATGGGGGGGGGGGCGGCAAACAACTATTTGAAGTCGGAAAATAAATATGTCGGGGAGAGCAACTGTAAAGTAAAGAGTGGTTTATGACGATTACTTCGTTAGGAAAGCAGATTTAGAAAGCTGGCCAGAGGATACTCTCCTACCTGCAACTGTTGTTGACAATTGGGAGCTGAACGATGTACGCAAACCAATTCTAAATGGAAAATCAAATCGAAATGGAAATCATTTCGTGTAAACAAAGGGAAGACTGCGTCACAGACACACCCATACAACAATGGTACAGCCTATGGCGTTGCATATAATGAATAAGTGTGTGAACTGTCGTGCACTCAGATAAAAAGTTATAAGAGGACTGCGGCTGAATTACATATGTGTCGCAGGTACAAACTCAGACGAGCAAGAGAAATGATATCACGAATGAACAGTTGCAAATAGACGAATTTTAAAAAAATCTTCCCTAAAATAAGGCTTTTTCAATCAGTGTGTCCAGATGACAAAAACAAGATGTAATGCGGCAAACTCACTTCGTACACACACAGTGAAAATATCATCGAATGTCAACTATAGATGGCGGTATACAAATTATACATAGAGATCGAGATCTTATATTGGAACACTTATAGGATCTCTATGGAAATATACAAACTATATCAAGTCGAAGATGAACAGAATCTTTCAGTGTACAACGTTTTTCATTCCATAGAAGAACAAGGAGGGCTCATGTTTATCCATTCTCTGGGACGAATGTTTTCTCATTAAAAGCAATTAATTTTTTGTCGTCAAGGGGGAAGAAAAATGAATTTGCTACCAGATCAGTTATCAAGCCTTCATAACTCTCATGTAAGCGGAAGCCTCATTTAATCAGGTAGCCTCTAAATTTTTGAGAAATAATGTCAGCAAACAAAACATACACAAAGCAACAACGAAACAACAATAACAACAACAACAACAACTATAAGAAAATAACAACAAGTTTGCATGATTTGTTTATTTTATCTTAAAAAAAATGAAAATAACCACCAAAACGAAGAAGGCAATGATATCATTTCATATGATTAAAATTTGTTTTTAAAAAATGCGAATAAAATTTGTTGGTGATAATAGTCCAAATTGACTGATTGCCATTTTAACACGAATCAACAACAACAAACTTGGCCTACCTTGCATGCATTCTTGATCTTGGAACAGCGCCATCAGCGGGCTCGATGATTATCATAGTGACAGCACGCTTCACTTGGCAGAGGCCAACGACATGTGCTGGACACTGGGAAACTGTCGCTTCATGATACGAAATGATGATGACTAAAACAAACAAACATCAAACCTCGATATTCACTCCTTTGCACTGGCTGTAAAGCCAGGGGCTCGATCACACATTTACGTCGACTAGATACTTTACAATATCGTTGATCACTATATATTCCCAAGACGGTATTTGCGCTCACTCAGTAGTGTCAACATGGTTACGGATGCGTCCATAACAAAACACTTTACTCGTATATCAGCCAGATAAAGTTGTAAATACCATAGATTCCTGCTGAGAAAGTTTGATTACAGTTATATACCATGACTATACCTCAAATATCACATGCTTCCAGTCGAAAATCATGTTCATCTTTTCCACAGGGGTTAAAGTCTTCCAAAATAGAATGTCAAATCATGGCGGTCGTCTGGAGGGGGGGGGGGGGGGGGATTACTCTTCAGAAAAAGAAGCCATGCGTACAACCATGGACCTTACTACAGATGGACTAATAACCGGAGTCTTTCTTTGATCACATCATGACCGCCGCCACCTGATAATGTGTATGTTGATGAGCACATTCATTTGTCGCGACAATGTTGATTACATGTTCTCTGTAGGTTTCCATGGTGAGTGAGTATTCACAATTGAAGGTTTTCGGTAACACCATGTGGAAGCCTTTGTGAAAAGGCTGTTGATATATTCTTTCGTGAAAAAATAACCCACTTATGGGGCGTTTAGAGGAATTTAGGAGAAGTGAAAGGAAAGGAAAGAGATGGAAATGGAATGAAATTAAATTAAACACTTACACAAGACTATTTTTGGTTTTTGTTTTTCGGTGTTTGTACACCAAAAATGAAGTGAAATGGAAAGAGGAAAGAAGAAAAAGGAAGAAAGAGTGATCGAGATCAGGAAAGTTCTGAGTAGGTCACAGAAGTTTGGAGAGAGTAGTTCTGAAAAGAACTGTTTGTATTCCTCTGTAGAGTAGTTCTGAAAGAGAGTTTCCGAACTATGGTATTCTTTCGGTAAAGGAGTATATCTGTCTCGACGCGTTTCGAACAGTGTGCTCTGTTCATCGTCAGGAGATTAACTCGAGGAAAACGTTGTTGTTGTTGATTAGTGTTTTATGGCAATCAGTCAATTTTGACTATTATCACCAACTATATATATATATTTTATTTTTTTTAAAACAAAATTTAATCATTTAAATAATATAATTGACTTCTCTCTTCTTTTTTTGTATTTTTTTTTCTAAAAGTTATTATATTATATATATTTATATATGTATATATATTTTTTTTCTTTAAAGATAAAATAGTATCATGCAGAGCGGCGAGTATTTATGCAGTTGTGCGGACCGGGGTACCGTTACTGTGCGAGCCCGTGTTCGCCATTCCGGGCCTCTGATTGGTCCGTTAACGGAAGTGGGCGTGGCTTGCGGTTGCGTGGTCTAAATGTGTGTCTGTGTCGGAAGTTTGCCGCGCAAATGTCTAAGTCTATTGTTAGTCGTTTCCTGTCGGGTCCGTTAAAGGTTCCCTTTTATGGAATTACAAAGGAACTTCAATTAGTAGACTTTTCTACTGTGAATCCAGATCTGTCAACCATTTTACCTGAATTCCATTCATTAATCTGTAAACTTGAAAATAAAAAATTAAT
The DNA here is from genome assembly GCA_025618425.1 of Heliocidaris tuberculata. Lineage (NCBI taxonomy): Eukaryota > Metazoa > Echinodermata > Echinoidea > Camarodonta > Echinometridae > Heliocidaris > Heliocidaris tuberculata. Next base: position 21,160,651 of record CM046847.1, read on the forward strand.
TGGGAACGCCCCTAAAAATTTTGGAAAATCGGTCCAGCGATCGATGACGTCATGTGACGTCACACTCAGAATGCTTGACTCCACGCAAGCTGAAAGTGTGTGTGTAGGCTATTGAACTTCGTGTAGATCCTAGCTTCGACTTCGTGTAGATCCTAGCTTCGACTTCGTGCCATTACAGCCCTTCATTTTAGTTTTTTTAAAATCCTATATCAACGAACGATAACATCTTCTTCAGACAGAAGAAATAAAAGAGGAATTAGGGGCACGGCCGTATTTGTTTGAACCAGACATGTCGGATTCTGATTATATGACAGAGACGTCCCTGATTTCAATAACGGAGAAGATATCGACGGGAGACTTGGGAATTATAACTAGTAATTCCTTTTGATAATTAGATTGCCGATTAAATTTTAATTTACGCATATCCACCAATTATGAATCTTGTTTGCGCTTGCAAAATGCCCCAGTCCTGATGAGGCTGAGCTGATAGCTGATCGAGGCAGTGAGCTCGACGTGCGCAGGTGTACACGCCGTGCCGTTCGGTCGTTCGCCTGCTGACCCTGCCTGGCCTGGGCTTGGGTAGGGTTTTACATGGGGTGGTAGCGTTTTGTTTCTAGTAAATTCTAACATTGATATCCAGAAAACCCTTAGCTCTCCTGTTACCTTGCATGTTTTCATTGTGCTGCTATGAATAATAAGTACCGGTAGACTAAGTTAGTGTAGGTACAGTGATAGTTGATCAATAGATATATGATCAATAGATACCGTAGATCAAGTTTGATTTTGGGGATGGCATCTTGCTTCAGGGACGGCCTCTTCTTGATGCCAAACGCCGCATGCAGCCCCGTACTATCGAGGAAGTCCTCCGCACAAATGTGCTCGGAACACACGGACACTGCGGTCACTCGGCCCCTTCCAATTGACGCGAGTTAGTTTCACTTTTGAGGTCCATTTTCTTCTAATATTTGGGTCTTTGAGGAATAAATGTAGACTTACACCCTCCATTGTGATGTTGCTGCAACCTGCAAAGACACAGCGTTGCGGCATACTTCGATTTAGAGGTGGTTTTCGAGGTGGTATATAACTGCAAGTTAGTTTGCACGCGTGATATATGCAAGATATTGTAAACAAGCACCGGCGATGTCGGTTTGTGACGTCACACGTCAATCATGCTCGAAGAACGAGAATTCGGGGTTTAAAAGGGGGCGGAGCTTAGCAGACTCGTTTAGGCCTGAATACGTGGGGAAAATATTATTGTAAAAATATTCAGATACGTATTCATTGCAAACGGATGTCATTTTTCAATTTAGATGAGTATCATGTACAAAATAACAAGAATTAGAATTTCATAGAAGGGAACCTTTAATCTGTTTAGAGATTATCGATTGGCGTGAAGTAGTGTGTTGTGTTGGGGGGGGGGGGGGTAATGTAGTTTAATGTTGTGATGTACGTCTGTTTAGGAGAGGTCGCCAAATGTCGTTGATGACTAGTCCGCTGTCCTGTGGTACTGTGTCGTGTTGTTGTATTTCGATGGCTTCCCGAACTCGTCTGGTGTGCCAGTGTTTGATGGAGGTGATGAGTTTCGTATTGGGCCAGTCGATAGGGTGATTGAGTTGCTGGGCATGTTTGACAATTGCCGACTTGTCCCAATCGCTGTGTTTAAAGCTGGTCTGATGTTCCTTAAGTCTGGTTTTGAGGTTGCGTCCTGTCTCTCCGATGTACACCTTGCCACATTGGCATGGTATCTTGTAAACTCCCGGGTAGGCGTCTGTAGGTTTCTTGTCCTTGTGGGTGAAGAGTGTGGAGTCAAGTTTGCTGAAAGAACGGTGTCTAACCTCGATGCTGACATTCTTGAGAATGCGTTGTATTTTGTGAGATGTGTGGCCTAAGTATGGGAGTACGACCGTGGCCAGCGCTGGTGGATCTGGGGCCCGGGCCCGAGGTAACTTAGTCTTCACCTTGTGGGCTGGGTAACCGTTGATTGTCATGAGTGCTGTTTTGATGTGATGCAGCTCCTGTTGAAGATGGTCCTGGTCGCTGATTGCGTGTGCCCTCCGGATGAGTGTGCTAGACACTGACTGAAGAACCGACGGGTGGTGGAAAGATGTGTAGTTCAGGTATCTGTCTGTGTGTGTAGGTTTACGATAAACCTGGTGGGATGGATTCCCGGCTGCTGACCTTGTGATGAGTACGTCCAGGAATGGAAGGGATTGGTCCTTTTCCATTTCCATAGTAAACTTGATGATTGGACGGTGATGGTTGAGATGCTGAAGAAAGTCTTCGATGTCAGATCTGCCGTGCTGCCACACTACGAAGATGTCGTCCACGTACCTAACCCAAAGCTTTGGTGAGAGTGTTGCTGCCTCAAGTGCTGTTCTTTCGAATTCTTCCATGTAGATATTGCCAATTATGGGGGATAGAGGAGACCCCATCGCTGCACCTTGTTGTTGTTTGTAAAAGGAATCTCGCCACTGGAAGGAAAGAATATATCAACAGCCTTTTCACAAAGGCTTCCACATGGCGTTACCGAAAACCTTCAATTGTGAATGTTGATTACGTAATCACGAATCGTCACAGACAACAGAACCTTTTACCTTTCTTCGAATTCATTTCGCTGAAGTGTAATTTCAGGAAACGTATCGTGATTTAAGACCAGTTACAGGAGCAGCGAACCTCAAATTATGACAATTTGTGTGATATGAGATTGATTATTACAGAAGTGGACACTTGTGGACATGCATCTGACCTTGACTAACTTAGAAAAATACATATCCTCTATTGTCCTATTACCTCATATTCCTGGAAAATGGATCGGATAAGTTTCAAAATGAAGTTTAAAATCATTATGTTACAGCAAAATTTACAGGTCTCTCTTGTAAACTACTTCTAATTTCCTAATGAAAAATGTATATACGATAATTTTCATTTGTACGCCACAACTGCACATGCATTTCCATGATTTTAAGCGATTCATTTTCTTCTGCGCATTTATTTTGTAAATTTCTCAAGGCACAGTTCTGGTTCTTTTATGGCTGACTGGCGGCGGTCGTGATGAGATCAAAGCTGGGAAACATGTTTGGAATATCATTGTGATTCTTTTGACAGAGTCAGGTGCATGAATTCATTATGGTACCGATCAGTGTCCATCTGCAGTAAGGTCCATGATATTACAAAGCAGACTTGCGTCTTATGTAACATTCAATTAACATCACAACAATATACTGAATGATAGTCCAAACATGAACCCGACATTCTCTCAACTCCGATCGGAAATACCAAGCACACCTTTAATTTTCAGTTCAAGAAGTTGAATAATTCTGAAATCGACATTACACATTCGCCACACCTGCCCACTCAATCGGTATATCTTCAATAGCAGGCATACCTAATCACATTGTCAGAACAGGAAAAAATGCAATGCTCGATAGAAAAAAAAACAAAACAAAAAACAAAAACAAAAACAAAAACAAAACCCTGTGCAGAATTCCAATTACTTATCAGTTTCGTTCAACACATACATCAAGAACTGCTTCAAACATATACACCTATGAAATACATTTGTTATAATTACTGCCATACTTTGATAAACAGTACGATGCATTACAATTAGTTGCGTAGTTAAGGGGCATGGGGGCACTCGTGCCCCCATCAAATGGCGAAAAAATAAAATAAAATAAAATAAAATAAAATGAATGAAATGAGAGAAAAACAGAGAGAGGGATGGAGATAGAGAGAGAGAGAGAGAGGGGGGGGGGAGGGATGGACGGAGAGAGAGAGAGAGAGAGAGAGAGAGAGATAAGAAAGGGGAAAGGGAACGTAAGAAGAAGACACATCGACCCCTCCCTCACCCCCTAATCTATGATTGTCCCTTTATTTCGCTTTTCAGTCACGGAGTATAAAGAAAGGTGTCCCCAATAATGCCGGTGTCCCCTCAATGCCTGGACCAAACGCAGTGATTACAGTTATTACAATATTTATATTAATTTGTAACAGTCAGACTATCCATACATTATCGGAGATTCGTCGATAATAGTCATTTTGTAAAAGTGCAAGAACGTTTTTTCATTAAGACAAATACTGTAATTCAGTTCTTTATTTTTCCCCCTTAGATCGGCTCGTATGCATTATTCTATTCGATTGCCTGGTGCCGGAAGACTTCGGCAGTTCCAATTGCTTGAAAACAGGACCGAGTTGCATGACCCCCTGGATCGGAAAGATGAGAACAAAATTTGTCGATGAGATTTAATCACGAACATTAATTTTGGGCGAGCAACTTTATTCTGAACGTTGCCATTCTACAATGTCTCCCTCTAATGTCCACAATTTTGTATAGCACTAATTTGCTCTTGATTATTTTAGGCGAAGTTTTGAACTTGGAAGGCCTACAAACATACGCAAATCCTCTAGCTACCTTAAAGATTTTTACAAAGAAATTTCACATTCATTTGCAAGCATATCAAATTTAAAAGGAATTAAAAAATTTTCTTGAACTGCCTTTTGCAATACCAGGCTTTTCACAATAAATTATAGTTTTTAATTACCCGATCACTGTATCCATCAATCTCAATTTAACAACTATTACGACTATAATCATCTTCAGTTGTATTGCTTTGACAATTTTAACAGAAGAGAATGATATGAATGGCAATGGAAGGCAATAAAGGAGATAGTGCTAGTGAGAGAGAAGGAGAGTAGGAAGAAGAGAGGTAGGAGAGATAGAAAGACGGAGAGATAGAAAGACTGAGAGAAAGAGAGGGAAAAGGAGAGGAAAGGGGAGAGAGTGCTAAATATGAGAAGGAATAGCGAGGGGAAAAAGAAAGAGTAGGGTAAAGGGATAAAGGAGAGACAAAAGCATAGAATGAGAGAGAGAGAGAGGGAGAGAGAGACAGAGAAAGAGAGAAAGAAAAAGAGAAAGAGAGAGATGACGGAAGAGGTAAATGGCAGTAAATGATACGTGTCTTCGACTTGTCTTACCTGCAACTTAAAAGGGGAAAACCCCCTCCCCCGACTGAAAACAAAGGCGAACATTCTAGATATGCTCGAGGCAGTTTCACATTATTGAATCACCAAAAATCCATCATTCTTTGACGAGAAAGAGTCTTTGATGTACAATAGACGTCCCATGGGAGAGTCGCAAACCATCGGAGAAGGGTAGAAAATTGCTCAATTGATGTTTTCGAGGAAACAAAACCTCGAAATCCAAGAGGTATCAAGTTTTGAAACAGCTTGATCGTCTGTATATCGTCTATAAGTCTGCTGAAAACTGCCATATTGCCAAACATTGTTTATTCTAAATAAAACACGTTGCCTAAACACACGATAAAAGCAAGTCCGTTTGCTTTTATTCTGCAAGTTACTGGTAAGCGCTCAAAATTAAACATGGAAATTTGAAATAATGTTTCTTCGAATTTTTGTCAGAAATAATTCACACAAAATAAAAGCATGCCCGTTTGATTTTATTCCCCAAGTTACTGGTAAGCGCTCAAAATTATATATGGAAATTTGAAATAATGTTTCTTCAAATTTCGTCAGAAATAATTCACACAAAATAAAAGCATGCCCGTTGGTCTTTATTCTGCAAGTTACTATGCGCTCAAAATTATATATGGAAATTCGAAATAATGTTTCTTCGGATTTCGTCAAAAATATTGCAGGCGCGATCGAATCGCCTAGGAGAATTTTGAATAATGCATGCAATAAGATGAAGCTGCGTGAAACATACAGTACAAGCAGCAGTCATTCAAGCAAACCAAACCAAATATAACACCAGTAAAGATTGACTGTAAAGAAGGATGAAATTGCTGTAACACAATAACGCAACACCCCTGCCATTAAAGGAGAATGAAACTGGGGAAATATCCATTTTAATGAAAAGAGAGGATAGAGAGAAGCAGTTATAAAAAAGTTCCCTCAAAATCGGTTACGAAATGAAAAAGTTATGAAGGTTTGAAAAGTCTCAATTTACTTTCTATGGCGATCCTCAAATTGGCAATGTTGCTTCAAAATGGCAGGTTTAGTAGTAAAACTCTCAACTGCTCAATATGTTTTGTACAGAAAATTTCATATTTTCTCCATTATTTCTAAAGATGCTGCTTGTCTCTTTGTGAACTCAACATATGTTGTGTCAAATACATTTCCCCATTATATATCTTGAACTAATAAGGAGACAAGCTGCATCTTGAGAGATAATGGGGAAAACATGAAATTTTGTGTACAAAACATATGGAGAGTTGTACTACTAAACCTGTTACTCTGAAGCAACATTGCCAATTTGAGGATCGCCATAGAAAGTAAATTGAGACTTTTCAAACTTTCATAACTTTCTTATTTCGTAACCGATTTTGATGGAACTTTTTAAAAATTGCTTCTCTCTATCCTCTCTTTTAATTGAAATTGATTTTCCCCGTGGGTTTCATTCTCTTTTAAGAGCAAATGTATCATATTTCTTGAATCATATCATCTTCATTTGGACTATAATTATGATACTGTTGACCTTGAGCCGTTAGTCTCGTCGGCTGTCAGTCTGTTGGGATGTCAGGGATTGTGCTTATGAAAGCTTAAAATATTTGGGTGTTCCCATGCCTTTGAGAAATGAAGAAAAAAAAATTATGGAATTCTGAATTTCACGATTCAATAAAAAAAAAATCAAAGCAGCCGTCTAAACTCTCCTTCTGGTCTGTCTTTGCTGTCGGTATAATCCTCCTATACAGCTTTTCAGCGTCTGTCTCTGCAGCTTTTTTTTCTTTCTCTACCTGTATAATATTCATCACATTTTTCTCTGTACATAATTCTCGCCGATATTCCTTACAGCTCATCTCGGCTTTACTCTATTACTCTTTCTGCTTTCCACGACCTCACTTTTAATCTAAATCTTGGATCTCCTCCGAACAATATGCATCAGAAAAGAAATTCTTTTGATATCACTTTTGTTTTCGTGCGGGTGTTAAACCACCCCGAAGGTATAATATGCATCGCCCTCTTTACAATCTCTATATCATCTAGGTCCATGAACTTAAGGTTTTTAAATAAAAATGTATCATCTATATCGGCTATCCTAAGGTATTGACATACCCAGTAATCTGGGTTAAATCCACCTGCTAGGAGAGATCATGTGGATTAGTAGATGGAAGAAAGGATTCGTCGGCCCAAAGAGGACGAGGATTTATCAGTGCAGACACAACAGACTTCTATTAATATGACGGTAAAATTGGCAAAGGGGGGTAATTACTTCTCTCAGGGCTTTACCGACATCCATAATTGTCTTCTTTTGTTTCTTGTGTATACGTTGGTGATCTTTGAATGTTATTCCCATCAGCCATCACCATCATCATCACAATCATCATCATCATCATCATCATCATCATCATCATCATCATCATCATCATCATCATCATCATCATCATATTCTATGGCTTCCTGGGGGTTGTGGCATCAGCGATGATATATTTGGAAAAATCTCCTGTCATCTCTTTTCAAGTTTCCCTTTTAACATAAATTACGTGTTTTTCAGCTTTCGCTGATTTTTTTTTTCTTGCTTTGTTTATTCATACTTGCCTTTTGCAGTCAGTTTATTGTGAGACAGTATGGCTGTTGGCCTACTTCAGTGTCAGGTTTAGCTACATGAATCCACAATATCTCAATCTCTTTGAGTGATATGTCTTAAAGGGTAATCCCATTTGTCGTACACCAAAATATCATTTTCTCCTGAGCACATTTTCCCTCGGGGCAGTACCCAAAATATGTTGTAGATAGCATATTGTTATAGGTCCTCCAAAAAAGAAAAAAAATTATACTAGGTTATACACTTTGAAAAATTGACATTTCAGTTATTTTGTGTAATGGAGCGAATGTGAAAGTTGACCGCCGCTTCATCTCAGTGGCCATATGGCCATATGGCCATTTTAAAATTCCCATATGTATAGTAATTACAACTTTTGAAAAATCATAACTTTCTTATTGCTTGTCCAATTTCGTTCAGACTATCACCAATCTGCTTTTTTGATTCTTCTACTTTTCACGTGAATCAAATTATTACAGGATGGATTGCCCTTTAAGGAACCTGCGATTATGAACGCGAAGTAACTACTTGTAACTTTTTATAGCTTGCCTAGGAGTCATCCTCCTCTTCATCCTCCCCCTCGTCATCAATCATCATCGACTTCGTGACAGCAGCATCATTGCCCTAATCAAGTTTATCAGCAGATACATTCCCAAGCCGATATCGAATATATATATATAGATTAAGTAGGAGCGTCGTGACAATATTCTCCCAATAATAACCAACAGTTACCCAAGAGAACAATCTACATGAGATGTGGAACAACTAATTCCCAATGCGGTCATTCATCATGGACGTACAGCCTTGCTCTCATTTCAAGCAGAACTTTTCTAGCAACCATCATCATATCCTTACGCTTTAGTATTCCACTTGTATCTGATTACAAAGTACATGGATGAGCCCCTCTTGAGCCCATTGTATTATCAGAACTTAGAGATTAGACATGTCGGAATCGCTTGGGATGTGTTTGAGAGCAGGGTGTTGACGATGTGCGAATGTTTCTATTTGAATACGACACGCCTGCACGAGTGTTCAAGTGCCTGAGTAGGAGTCGTGGGGAGGATGGTACAGAGAGAACGAGAAAGTGATGGAGAGATAAAGACAGGCAGACAGAGACCGATATGCGAAGAGACAGAAAGAGAGAGAGAGAGAGAGAGAGAGAGAGAGAGAGAGAGAGAGAGAGAGAGAGAGAGGGAGAATTGTATATCCGATAAATCATGAAGTTTTTGTTTAAAAAGTAATGAAGTTTTCTTGAAAACATGAGAAGGCAGATGGTGTTGAAATTCAAACATGAAAATCTTAAAATAAAGTTTCTTTAAAAAAAACACTTTAAAACCTATATAAATGTACGATTAAAGCACATTCCTTCAACTTTGCAAGCTTGGTTACAAATCAATGCCAGATTTGTATAAAACATCTGAAAATATATTGATAATAAATGACAACCTGGTCCTGCCGCAATCTGCCAAAGATCATCTGTCAGAAATATTTCAATAACAATGGTATTTCTGAAATACCATTGTTGATAATAAATGACAACCTGGTCCTGCCGCAATCTGCCAATGATCGTTTCGTTATCGCACGATCTGTTAGAAATATCTCAATAACAATGGTATATTGGTCAACCCATATAGTCTGTCCAGGATGCCCCGTGTAAAGTTTAAACCAAAATTCATGTCCTCAAGAAATACATCAAACGACATTCTGCATGAGATCCACTCAGTGCCGTAGATAGAGAGAGTCTGGCCATCTCGGTTTCAGTTGGGCACAGCATGGTGTATATTCCTTTGTTACATGCTTGCCTAACAAAGCATCATGCCGCCATATTGTTACCCACTGGACCAGAGTTGGCCAGACTCTCTCTCTCTCTATACGGCACTGGATCCACTCTTTGAATACTGCCATCTATCACCAATGCTCAGGGGTAGGATACACAAAGCCACACATATCCAGTGTAAAAGGAGATTTCTTCCTCTCTTCTGATGTCATAGTTGAAAGAAATAATGTCAAATTAATGTGACACATTCGAATGATATTTTGTTGGATATGTGCATGATGAGTGGAGTTTCGAGTTTCAGATCAGTCCTGTAAGAAGGAGCAGATATGGTTTCCAGTCGAGTTTGATAAAGTGGGACTGATTCAGAGAGCCCACAGCGGTGGTTATCCCTTAAGTAACACGTCAATAGTCTCACCTAAGCAAACTTAAACAAAAATGATAAAAGTGTTAAATCAACATTTAAAGAGCCGAGGTGTGACAGCGTTTTCAAGGCAGGGGTATATTTAGCTGTTGAATGCAACTGTTAACGTTTTTGATCCAGTAATATAAATAGCGAGCTACAAAATTTTGAAATTGCTGTCAACCCCACCCCTTTTAAATGTTGATCTTATAGAATAGTTTTTGGGTGTACAGATCAGATTACTAACTCCTAATTTCAACAATAATAGCATTCCCCCCTTTCTGAAATTATAGCCAAACCACAGTCATATCAAGACATCGTAACGATACCTCCATACTTAGTATTTAAAGTATGAAGTATTTTTTTATCGAGAATGAATGATCACATCAATACTTCATAATTTTCTCAAGTTAATCTGTTTATTTCAACCGATTTTTCACTCATCAATAGTACTGACGGTATTGTCCTATCAATTAGGCTACCATTCTCGACTTTATAAATCAACCAATCATGCCATTCAGTTATCCCTCTCCAACGCCAACCTTTCACCAACGTTTCATATAAAACTGACCACACTGTTCAGCATCATCAATCATTCATTTATCTGATTCGTCCATGTACACGTCATATGAGGATAACGTAGAGCTCTATATTTTGAATCAATGTACGGCTATCCACATTACAAAATCGAGATGTACTAGACAAACTTTCATCCATGTATAGTATTTTTTTCTAAATATCCAGTCTGTAAAACAAATTTAACCCTTTCAGGACAGGAATTATTTAAGCGCTAAATTGATCACATTTTGTGCTTCAAATTGGCAACAATAATATTTATCTTTTTTTGCTATATGGTTCAAATAAGGTGTAATGTCTTTGAAAAAAATATACATGGTTACGAATCTTGTCGAAAAGTAGGAAGAATTGCCAATTTTGATGAAAAAAAATGATTTTAAACCTTTCAGTGTGTTGCCAATTTCAGGATTTTAAAGCTTATTCTCATTTCTAAAATTCCTGGCATCAAACGCAATATGGTTATGCAACAAAAATGGACATAGCGTGTGCAGAAATTTTTGCTCATTCTACTCATGCATCTGGTATATTTTTTAAGGCTCTGAATCAAAAGTTATTGAACCAAACCACAAAATGTGGTCAATTGTCTCGAAAGGGTTAAATGATTATGTTGAAAAAATCATTATGTATTTGAAATCTTTTTATCAGAAATGGGTACAGAAAAACATGAATGACCCCGTCATCTCTGAAAATGGTATAGAAAGAAACATATCACTTATATATCCTAATCATTCTATAACGTTCAAGATCAATAGACGTTCGGTGTTCTAAACAGGTTTGAGGAGTTATTGGGGCTTTACAATGGGTTTAAATTCGATCCTTTTATTTTATATATTTGATCTATACTCCATCACAGATGATTCATAATTTCAATTTTTTTATCACCCATCACCAAATGTAGTGTCTTCCAAAATGTTTTCTGAGCATCAAGATCAATATTAAAGGGAAATCCGACCTTAATAGCAAGTTGCTTTGAAAGAAAGAGGGAAAATCAGAGAAGAAGATTGGTGAAAGTTTGAACGAAATCGGACAAGCAATAAGAAAGTTATGAATTTTTAAAAGTTGTAATCACTTACATACGGAAATTTCAAATTGGCCGAACAGGTAATGTCACGGTGATGTAGCTATATGGACAACTCCCCCATTCGCTCCAACAAACAAAATGACTAAAATGTCACCTTTTTTTTCAAAATGTATTACCCAGTAGGATCTTTTTCTTTCATGAGGACCTATAACAATATGCTATCTCCAATATATTTTGAGTACTGCCCCGAGGGTAAAAGCGCCTCGAAGAAAACCGCAAAATTAAAGAATTATATTTTTGTGTACGACAAACGGGAGAGTTGTCCACAAAAATGTCACAATCGACTCACCAAATTGCTAATTTGAAATTCGCATAGGTGTAGTGATTTCATTTTTCAAACATCCATAACTTTTTTAGTCCTTGTCCAATTTCTTTCAAACTTTCACCATCCTGTTTTTCTTATTTTTCTGCTTTCACACAAATCATCTTATTACCAAGGTTGGATTGCCCTTTAATAACACTCTGTATACGAATGTAATTCCTCACACATCAATTCACAATAAATGGCGACAAACACTGTAATTGTCATTTCCTTTTGGCAAAAACGAGCCTTAAGGTTAATATTTATTGCCGTTGTGGTAAAAATGAAAACTGAAACTGAAACAATAAATTGAACAATTAACAACACACACATCAGGAGGGTTAGACATTCCGTCACACTTTTTATCGAGAAATATTAATGAAAAAAAAAAAAGAAGGAAAAATACGAAACTGACTTTCAAGTCGGTTTAGGAGAGAGACTACGAGTGCACTGATTCTAGATAAAGCTATACTGCCACACTACATTAATGTACACTTTTCACTCAAGAATGACATTTTATGGAAGGTTTCCACTAGCTTAACATTACAATTTCAGACATTAAATGATTATTTAGTCTTCGTTGAAATTTGGTTGCTTATTCTACGGGTACATCAGTCGATGAAGAGACACTGCAATGCGATGACATTCCAGTATTTTTTTTTCTCACAAAACTGGTAATGATTTGGGTATTAGGAATATATTGCAGTGAATTAACTTCATCTTATACCAAACAAACTTAATAGAAATAATTAATTTCAATTTCATGGGTCAAAATATTATAATTTAAGATATGTTAAGAGAAGGTTGGGTTCTGGGAAAGGTAAAAAATAATTTGCGAGCTTTCCTATTCTCTTTACGTCAGTTTGAAAAATTATCATAGTAGAAATATCCCCTGGAAAGGATTGCTCTTCAAATGTCCTCACATTCAAAATCTGACAAGAAACAGCGGAAATGTTCGGGCCGAACATCCATGCCACATCGTGTGTGTAGTCCAACATACACATTTCTGTGTGCAGTGCATGTGACTCTCAGAAGGGTTGAGTCAATTTCTTTTCATTCCGGTGATTCCAAAACCTTACAGCATACACTAATTCTTATGTATTATAATAATCAAGGATTCCCAATTGCTTCCAGACAGTTTCTTTCACAGTTTAATCGCATGACCAGAACTCAACTTTATCTTTAATTGTCAAGCACATATACAGAATTTTCACGTTTTTCACGATGGAAGTCACTTTGTCCGTGTTCATTATATTCATGAAAATAAATCAGCAAAATCATTGAAATAGTTCTTGGGGGAACTACACTTTTCGTCTGTTGACTTAGAACCCAGTCACTGATTTACTGTGTTCGTTCATGTTAAGTAGATTATTTTGACCATAGAGATATAGTGTTCACAATCGAAACATTCTGTTGAATACTGTCCACCAATACCAGCTGTACAATAACTTATTTGTTTATCTTCTCACACTTTTGGCAATCCATCATGAAATTGTTATTCTCCTATTCAAAATGAGTACGCTGCTACCATTGGATGGCAGCGTCTTTACAGTGTTTATTCAAATAATGTCAAAATGCCTTCATGATCTATTTTTTTTTTTGGCAGTTATATACCGGAGTCACACCACCAAAACGACCCCACCGACTCCAGACCGACCGATTCTTAGCCATTGGGGATAATGTGAGCTTCTTGTAATCGGTCTGTTGTCGGTCTGGTTAGTGTGACTGTGTTATTAGCAGGTGTGTAAGATCATCTATGATTCCGTTATCTTATACCAAGGAGATTTCACAGAGATAAGCTGATATGTTTTTTATGAGATTTTATCGAAGCTTTGAGGATACAATTACTAGTATACAGGTTTTATGAGCACTCATATGTTCTAGAAATATGCTTGCAGGGCTTAAAACTGACCCGTTTTGTGAGGAGTCACTGAAAGTTTGAGGTTACAAAAGATTCGTAGAGGTTTCATGAGCTTTTTTTAAAAATCAACATGGGACATACTAAAAACCGTGCACAACGTAGTAAAATGTTTATCTCTTACACAACCTCGTCATTCCGTTCTTTGATAATGTTAAATGTGTAATGAAGCACGTAAGAATTAAACAAACTCCATGCAAATGTAGCTTCATATACCGACCTTGGTGGTAGGAGTATAGTAGTAATATTTCTTTTATAAGGACTCCTCCCAAATGGAACCCTAAGATTGATAATAGAAGGAGAAAATAGGAAAGATGTCGCAATCGCTCTCGATAAGTCTAGGTCATGACAAGACCCAATCTTGCATTTTTATAAACAAATCAATTTCCATTTTATCTCTGGACATGTTTCCATTTAGCAGGCTGTCACCTACAAGTCCCCGCTGAACCTCACCGCAGGAGGCAAAGCAAATCCCTTCCGATACACCGCTTTAATGAATGGGTAGCTCCGGCCTGTCTACAGCTAAAAAGGAGATATTTCAAAGCAATGCCACCGCAAATTGAATCTTGAATCCGGGCTCATTTCGAATGTGTCAAATCTGGAAAGTACTGTCATGTCGGGCTGACCTTTTTTTTTTTGGGTCTCTTTTGGCGCACTCGCGCCAACGCACTTTGCTACGTGTGGGACTGCGAGAGAGTTTTTCACATAATTCTTTCACTGAATGCGCCAAATGCCTCAGCTTTTACCTGGATTGATTTTAAAGCTACATCCTGCCAAATGAAATCCCTGATGGCTTCAATGTAAAATATTTCATACATATTCCAAAAATATTGATAAAGTAGTAATAAAGTCCTTGGATATAGCAGGTAAGCAATCCTTGTTTATTAAAGAAAATAATAAAACAATATTTGAATTCACTGTATTGCTCCAAGGATTATTTCCTTGAAATAACTTCTCACGATGTTTGCTTCTACTGGTAGCAGATAAAACGCTACCCTTACCAACAATGCATATTCTTTGGTTGTATATAATGGAGAAACACTAATAATGCTCAATTGCATCAATGTTTCAAAAGTTCTGAATTTAGGTAAGGGGAAACTGCCAGTCTATTCACGATCCTACCCTACACCATTCTCTCTATTATTGTCATCATAATTACCTAACTAGATGAAGAAGAAGAAGAAGAAGAAGAACCCCCCCCCCCACACTTCTACAACATATATATTTGATCTAATCAATTCTGTTAGCATAGGCTATAGATTTGACGCAGAAAATATTCGCTTTGAAAGCATAGGCAATGTACAGTTTATGATGGAGCGATTCATCTCGATAGCGGAAGCACGTGATTTGAAGCGAATCGCATTGGATTATGGGAATGGTCTGCATCTCAACAATGACGACAATGACAAATATGATTAATCTTAATTTCTTGGACTGGGTTACACTTGTCTCTTTTCATTTTCAAATAAGGATTGATAAACATACATTATTTGTTTCATATTCCAAATGCTTGACCATGCAGCAAAGATAAATATACGAATGCGTACCAATCTGCTGCACATCTTACAATGGATTATAATAAGTAGTGATGATCACAAAAATGAGACACAATATCTCTTTTTCGACCACGTATACAGTTGGAAGCATGCATTGATACTCACATCTCCACAAAGTATAAAACTCAGCCTATCCGCACATTCGAATCAAATACAATTAGACCGATACAAATTTCAGGCCTAGGTTATACGGTCAGAGATAAAGACGTCTCTCTATAAAGACTGAATTTAGCGGTAATGAAAAGCCAGAATAATAATCCCTTAGTTCAAACCCCGTAATGAGCAGCGATAAATTGCTTTGTTCGACAGATAATTCTTTTCTATAGGGATAATGCTCTCTTTTCCAAAATACAAATTTTAGGAGTCCCACATGTTGCCAATTTAATGACAATACACTGATCGTATAGACAGTCAGACCCAACATCGGAAAACCGAGCACAGGTATATACTCCGAAAACGGCGTACGAATATAGAGCCCTCGTCGTTCAGGGCGAGGCAGTGTGTACAAAAAGCATGGGGAAAATCATGCAAAGTCAACCTGCCAACGATATATATATATATATATATATATATATATATATATATAATAATGCTGCTTGTCAATTATCTTCAAAATCCTTGAATGATTCGTCTTATGAAATGACTTTCAAATGACAAACATTGGAAATAAATATATCCGCAGCATTATTTTTGAAAAATATATTATCAACAGCAGGTCGACATTGCACGATTTCCCACATGCCTTTTGTATACACTGTCTCGCACTGAACAATGAAGGCTCTATATATTTATCTTGCTCCATACGCCGTTTTCCGTTTTCGGAGTATATACCTATGCTCGGTTTTCCGGAGTTCGGTCTGACTGATAGACACGACATAAGGCCGAATAATTTCTCGTAGCTAAAACTTCGCAATTGCTTATGTAGGCCTTTGCTTGCATCTTCATATCCATGAGAGATGTGAAAATGGGAGCAAAAGCTAGTTTTATACATGCGGCCAGGTATTTCACATCTAGTGTTTAGTTACAATGGCATTCCTACTTCTTGACCCTTGACCTGACATAGGGAGTATAAAAACGAAAACCAATCCGATTGTCCTTAAGAATACAAAAGTGGAACATGTTTCATTTTGCATCAAAGACAACTTCAAAACTAGCACCTAATATCAGAATATCCAACTTCTCTGTGTATAAATAGTGTGACATTTTGGTCTTAAACACTCAAACTCGAACTTTTAAAGGCGATTCTCTGTTTCTTTGTAATACATAAGAGGATCGAGCATGAATTCACTTATGGGGATGAAATACATTCAATAAATTAGCTTGCATAATATACACTTTTCACATAAATATATAAAATCGTATCAAAAATACATCTGTGAAATTCTTCGATGTTGACAGCTGATGCCACAAAAATACTATACCGTGTCCACTTTCTTTTCTAAACAGCATTTTGGGCGAGTACCGACTGTTACCCTCCAAATCACAGAATAATCAAGTCATCCTACTACGTATTTGGTTTCCATAATTTCACAATCCGGTACTTTCTTGTCCTTACTGTTTACAAAACCTTTTCATTGGTGAACGGACATATGAAAGTCAGGTACGAAGCAATTTCACAGTTGCTTAGAAAAACTAAAACGTCTTTGATAATTAAGTTATGAGATATAAATTATGTATAAAAACACAAACTTTAAGATAGATATCATGCAGCCATCATTACGTCTTTGAATGGTCTGAGCCAAGTCTTTTGTACTGTGCTAGTCTGTGTCCAACATTCCGCTCAGGGTACTCTTGTTGCCTCAGTGGATCCCTCTCCGTCCCCGAGGTGTCTTCCACTGCAGCATCGGAAACCACTCGAAGCACTCGGGGCGTTCCCGGGTTAGAAGGAGACGCGGAACCACTGCCTCCACCAGGTGGTGGCGCAGGTGGAGCGCTCCTGCAAGCCTCCTCTCTCTTGAGATCTGTCTCCAGGTGATTGTTTTTTCTTCTCTCGTTTTCATTAGAGTCTATTTTTCCATTGCCGAGATGTGTCAGCAATGTGGTTGTTGTACTGTACTGGAGAGTCCTTTCCCGCAGGAATCTCTGACGGCACAACAACCGCTTGAACGCATTTCGAAATTCGCGATTGGTAGCGTAGATAAGCGGGTTAAGGCTACTGTTGATCCAGCCCAACCACAGTACTGTTTGGAAAACGCTGTCGCTTACGCAATGAGGACAGAATGGAAGTATGCAATTGACTACAAAGAATGGCAACCAACAACAGATGAATACACCGAGGATGGTGCCTAGCGTTTTGGCGGCTTTGTGCTCTCCGCGTTGATTGGAGTCCATTGGCGTGTTGTGATTTCTAATCAGTTTTTCCTGCCGCCGAGCCTCGCGAAAAATCCGAGCATAAATTGCTATCATGATGGAGGAGGGGATATAGAAACTAATACAAGAGCTGATCACAGCATAATACGGGTTCAGAAGAAATATGCATTGCGGAGGGTCCAGCTCAAGCGAGTTCCGACTACCCGGTACGGTGTGGATGTTACTGAATACTGGTAAAAATGAAAGAACGAAAGAAAGAACCCAAGCGACCGCGATCATGATAAGTGCTCTTTTTTTGGTCATTTTCTCTTGGTACTCGAAAGGCTTAGTGATGGCCCAGTATCGATCAACGGCTATGACGCATAGATTCAAAATGGACGCTGTGGATATCATGATGTCGAGGGCAGTATGCACCCGACAGAAGAATCCGAAAGGCCAGTAGCCAAGCGTGTAAGATACAGCGTTCCACGACATGACAAGACACGCGACCAAGACATCTGACACGGCTAGAGAAACAATAAACCAACTGGTCTGTTTCACTCGCAGACGCCTCCACGACATCACGGCGGCGATCACAAGAATGTTGCCAAAGGCAGTTGCCAGGGTGACCACGGCCAGTGCCATGCCAGCCCCGATTTCGGTGGAGTGGACAGCGATAGTTTCGTTCGTGGTATCATTGGTGTCCCCGAAAACGTCTCCGTAGGATGCAGTGGACCCATCCATTGTGGTATCATCCATAGCGTAGGCACTTCTTGAAAGATGTAGCTCCAAGCGGCGATCTCCCATTACAGGGTGTTGCTGGATCACGCAAACCATCCACGACGAACAGCATGAGATGCCGATTCAATTCATCGTGCTTTTTATCCTTCTAGCTGTTGTATGACTCTACTCGGTTGAAATGGAAGAAGTCAATGAACAGACTGAGCAGTTGTTAGATGTTTGAATTCGTTAATACTGGTGTTTGTTGTCTCTTTAACGCAATTAGAGCTTGCTGGTATTACCGCAAAAACTTCTCAGCCTGTACTTATTAGCGACGTAACAGCTGAAGTGCGAAATCCATCCGTCTATCTCAGCTTCAAGATCGTGGAAAAGGGAGCGTTGACGACCGTCTATCTCAACCTACAGGCAGCACCCACTGGACTCTTTAACAAGAATGAACCTCCTTCTGAAGACCTGCAGATAAGAAGGGGAAAACAGAGAAAAAGAGAGGGTTGTGAGTTGAAATCTGCCGTGTAATGTTAAACCTTTGTAAGGTGCGGGGACAGTAATGAGATAGAGCTTGTTACTTGCGGCTATTGTGAAGAGTGCGAATTGAAACTGATGCGAGCTGGCAAAAATGTTCAAATAGACAGCTCAATTTCTCATTCTTATCCTCAGTAAAGGAAACAGCTGAAATACAGCTCTCATGATATGGGTAGAAACCCTGCCATGACCAAAAGAAAACACATCAAGAGTATAGACTACATCATTGACTTTTGGGAAGCTCAATGATAGACCCTAATCATTAGTTCGTACCATCGTGGAGACTTTGGACAAGCCGCGGACACCATAACACCATTCATGTTTTACAATAATGAACAACGCACCCACGGAGTTATGCAAAATCTACATCTTCATAAAAGTCATCGTATCTATCTATACCTGTTTTAGGGAAAATTGAAGACAAGACAGTGTTTCGTTCAGAACAAAATGGAGTGTCAGTGGCGGATCCAGGAATTTGAAATGGGGGGGGGGGGGGGGGGGGCGCCAGCGGCGAGGGAGTGGAGGGTGTGGGAGGGTAGTATCCCTCTCCAACGGTTAAAATAAGAAAACAGAAAAATTAAAGGGGGCGCGCGCCCTTGGCGCCCCTGCCTGGATCCGCCACCGTTTCTCTATCATGGCATTAGTTGGATGTACTCCGCCAACCTATTCTCAACAATCTGAAAGAAACTCTCGTTGCGAGAGGCAACATAGGGAGATAGAAGAAGACAGGAAGCTCCTATTCTGTTTGGCTAAGCCGTGTTATTAACACGCGGTCGCTCCAGGCCTGTTCATGAGTTCCTTTTTCTCTCATCTATTCCCATCTTCTCTCGTCCTCTCTAATCCTTATCGTAACTCTCTTGATTTCGATAGATTCCTCATTTATTTAACGCGTTGACTGCATTTCTATTCACTTTCAGTCTCCTTGTCCAATTATGTGAAGCGGCTTTTGAGAAAATGTTACTTCCTTATCATTATATTTACATTCTTCAGACGTCTGCATATATTATCTTTATTAAGTGCGTTTTTTTTTTTTATAGAGTCTTTGAAACGATTATACTCATTTCTCCCCGATGTAATTCCTTTAAATTCACTTATTTCCATAGAATATGCCACCACCTTTTGCAAAATGATCCTATCCTTTCTTCACAGGATGTAACGGAACCCTTTTCATCATCCCTCAGTTAACTTTCTTTCCTAACTTCCATCTATAAAGCTTCCCTTAATTTCATTGTTACTGTCTCTTTATTCAAAACTAAAGATCCTTTGTTTTTCTTTATATTTGTCCCCAACTTTATCGCGTTTTCTTAGTATTATCCCAGCGTATATTTCTTCAAATTGGATTAAGATAGAACCAGGAACCAATCTATGCTATATAATCATCGAAACCTTAAATTTCATTCGCCTTTGTGGGCAACACCTAAAAAAAGAGTAAAAAATGACTACTTATTTTTCCTCCGCGACAGACTGGATCGATCGATACCTCCGATCATTCTTCTGTTGCCTGAAGAGCTAAAACAGCAAGCGTCTATCAAATTGATAAGGGCAATATTCACTGACAGTTCTTTCCACCATATTCAGTTTCAGAGAAAAAAAATCTACTAAACCAAAATTAAAATGAATTTATATGAGAGTATAAATGGTAATTCAAAATGCTGAAGTATATCATACATATACGATCAAATCATTTGGGGGAGGAACTGTCATCTAAGATTCATCAAAAACCTTTTCAAAAGGATTGCCTGAAACATGTTTCTAAAAAAAGATAATGCATGATAATGTTTACATATAGGTACGTAAAGCTTAAGAAATGCATAATTCCTTTTACTGTGCCCCAAACGCATGGATAATATTCAAATATTATTAATCAATACTTTTATTTTATCCTGAAAATTCTCAAAGAAATATTTCGTAGCTTGTGAGATCATGACATGAATAACCTTTCCCCCATAAGTTTAATAAGTTCAACCACTCGCAATAATAAAATTATAACGAAACTTTCGGCATTTGAACATGATTTGATCGTTGCTTACTGTTCACTCGCAATGAAAACTTAATCTGAAACTTTTGGCATTTTAAAGTAATTAGATCGACGCGTAATGACATTGTCTCTGTATATCCTGTATTCGTGAACAGCTAACATTTATCGACGCCGTCATTCGATGAATATCTTCCCGTTTCCA
Source organism: Heliocidaris tuberculata (assembly GCA_025618425.1). Classification (NCBI taxonomy): domain Eukaryota; kingdom Metazoa; phylum Echinodermata; class Echinoidea; order Camarodonta; family Echinometridae; genus Heliocidaris; species Heliocidaris tuberculata. Next base: position 21,181,550 of record CM046847.1, read on the forward strand.
CATTCATTTAATTGCGACGTTGTATATAAAGCGCAACATACATGACACATCATAAATGAAACACTGGGGTCATTGTTCTCAGGTTACCCTGAAGCTGTCAACAAATGTTCCTATCGTCTAGGACCTGAGGGAGGGTTGGAATAATTTATCAAATTGTCGAAAATAATAAATATGCTTATGGAAACAATTAAAGAAAAACAAATGGGCTAATTACTTTCTACTTCAATCGTTGCCAGCCATGGGCAATATGAAAACCTCGATTGAACAAAAACAAACGCAACGCCAAAAATAACATCCTAATCGAATTTCCTGGTTAATGTTGGGTAGAAAGGGCAGCCATGTTATAAAGAAAGACTTTATAATTTCATAAAAGGGCAGTGCAAAGGGTCAATCAGTTATCAAATTAAGACAATGGCATCAGATAGGCCATTCATCAGCAAAGAAAATTGAACGATGATTTATTTTCTAAGCGGAAATGAACTCTTTGCAAGGAGTAAGGCATTCTTGATCAGATTTTAAGATCAGAGTCAGAGGCCGAGAAATCTAATAATACACATAGGTCAATATATTAACGACCAATCCAAATTACCCAACCAGTGGTCAAGGTGGTACAGTCTGTACAGAGATCTCTCAGGGAACCTAGATGTTTCAAATTCAATTTGGAGGAATGCGGATTCACACGAAGACAGCAAAGTAAATCAGTTTGACCCAAGCGCTTGAACCAGATTCAGCAATTAAAGATTTTATTGAGACACTTTGTTGCGATGTGGGAACCTAGAGTGGGTCTACAAGACCGAATAATTGTGATTGTGGAAGGTGTTTTAGAGGGTGTGAGTATGTGTGTGATGAGGGTTACTGCATGGGAAAATATTCTGTCCACACGTGTTGGTCATGATCAATTGTGATTAACATTAATGTCTGTGCCATTAACATGCATGAATAAACCAATGATCTAGGAAAGATTCGGCAGGATATTGGTCGTGTTAATGAAGGTAGCCGACATGACTGAATTTCATAACAATTGCCATAAAATAATTGTGGCACATGAGTATAAGACCCTTAACGCACAGATGGGAAATACAGGTCAATGTGGGAACCTATAAGACCGAAAAATTGTGGAAGGGTGTTTTAGAGGGTGTGGGCGTGTGGCGGTTGCGGATGTGAGTGTGTGCGCGGGCAGGGATACTGCATGGGAAAATATTCTGTGCATACCTGTTGGTCACGATTAATTGTGATTAACATTAACGGCTGTGCCATTAACATGCATGATAAAACCAGTGATCTTGGAAAGTCTCGGCAGGAAATTGGTCGTGTAATGGAGGTAGACGACATGACTGAATTTCATAACAATTAGACAGTACATTCTCTATTCAACAACCCCTTGGGTTTGAATGGAATAGAATGGAATAAAATAGATTGTATTCAAATATGTTCACAAGTCACAGATATGATAGAATAGATGTGGCACATGTGCATAAATCCCTTAAAGCATAGATGGGCAATACAGGTCATACAGGATTTAAACGCTATTTAGGATCTATAATTCTTGAAAAGAATGGACAAATTGTATATCTTGTGACTCAACCAGAGAAAGATCAGTACTGTAATAATCAAGTTATCTTGTTTTAACCAGCTCTTGAAATGGTGTCTTGTTAGTCATTCGCTTCGCTCCTTTCGCCCATTATTTGTTCACATTCGCCCCATGTCCAGGGAGTTCGAAGAGTGTTGTTGGCAAAACGCAGAGGGCGTGTCACAAATACATGTATTATTAGATATCTGAGGGAGATATGTGAACTCAAATCTTATGCACATACCTAGGCACAAAGGACAATATGAGTTCATAATATTCAGTTCTGACGGAGCTGGCTTTTCAGCAGGAGAATATAGCAAGGAAATTCAAAACACTCTCTACAGGTAATGCGAGAAGTCATTTGATGCGGAGTTCAAGCAGAGTTGATTGCTAGAAGGTTATTTCTTGCAATTACAACCCAGGGTGCTCATTTATCATCGCGCATTGATTTCCATGTCCCACATTATTTCCAAGCAATGATTCGATTACCAGCTATTTGTTATGGGACAATTTATTCGAATTATTCTCCAGCTAGAGTTTTTTTTTCAGGGGTTGAATGACACTCGTAGCAAAGGTTACCTGAGCAAGGTCTAATAACGCCGTACACTGAGGACCTGAGAATTGTGAGAACACACATCCATTGCAGATTTGAGGTCTGCATGTGGCTTGGCGTGAGCGACAGACATGTCTTGTGACCCCGCCTTCCTTATCAACTTGAATAAATATGGTCGCATCATGCTGTAAATCAATTTTAATTCATGTAAGTCATGGAAGGAAATTTATTTTCAGGCTACATGTACATGAAAATCAGCAGCGCTGCATGGGTACAATGGTTCAAGACTAAAAAATATCATTATTTCATATCCCTTTAAACATTTTTGCAGAATCACGATGTTCAAAATATTTAGACTAAATCAGGGTTCAAAAGATCATTGGATATGGCTTATAGCCTCTCCTTGATATTTACATGATAAATGGACATTTTTGGAAAGAAAATCACCCCATTAAAAGACGATTCTGTTTGTTAAATGATGGATGATGTGGTTAATCGATGACAGTAGAGGGGGAAAACACAACATATTATACATTAAACAGAAGCAATAACTGATGTAGTCTTCTAAGTAGTCATTAATTAAATTTCAATTGATTGCAATAATCGACAGAGAAAACACAGTTGATGAGTTATGATACAGCAGGAATCAATAACAATGTAACCTCATACAGGTAGTGTGTTTACTGTTTTCTCTGAATTTTAACCGGTCTAGCCCACAAGGGAGCCAGATAATGCACGTATCTACTGGACAGACTGAGCCACACGGGGCAAGCAAATTGAATACTTTTCCCTCGGGAAATTACGACTCGTTAGACACAGGAGCGAGAGAGAATGCAAATCAATCGATTGTATCGACGAAACGCGAGGTGCGAGTAGTCCTGCGCCGGGCGCGATGACAAGTGTCATATGCCATAACTCGATATGTGATTAAATGCTTCATGATTAACATGCGTGATAGAACTTCAATTCGTGTAATTACCCTCAGCATACTGAGGCGATTAATGTTGACAAAGTAGATTTGTTCATCGTTCACTCAACAATTTCTATACCATCTGCGCGGAAAATTGCCTATCACAGAAGCGAAGGTCATTTTCTCACGTGTACAGCCCCCCATTAGTAAAAATGTCGGAAATTTCAATGAAATGTAGGAAGTGTAAATTATACCCATTTTTTTCTTCTTTATAACGCTTCCCCTAGAGGTGTTAAATACTCAGGGTCGAAATGTAAACAGGTCCCTCACAATGACAATTCCTCATCGATTTTACACGGAATTACATATTCAGTTCCTAATAATCGCTCTAGATTTTTATTGCAACAACGCATTTTCTACTTATATCCTTATTTTGCTGAGTTCGTTTTGATGCTCGGAATTTTGCCCCCGAATAGTATTCCTCTATTTAGATTCTTTAATAAATATTCTTTGCTCTGTTAACCATGCGAAAAACGGCAATATTACATACAGAAGAGTAAGAAAGATATATTGTAAATAAGCAAAGTTATAAAGTTTGATAAAATATAAGCCAAAATAGGACGGCAGCGCCCGGTGACTATTTCTAATACCATTCTTACTACTGCATTATATACTCCACCAATATGCACGAACTTTTTTCAACATGCATAATTAGCTGACTGGCTGCATTGGCAAAGATATAAGCAACCTGTAGATTGCGATTGAGCTGATTGAAAACAAAGAAGAAAATGAAAGCCACGAGTTGGCCTGGGCATTGATTTTTGCCGCGTCGCAGATCTTAATAAATCCAACCTGGGGTGCTGTAGGAGCGTTCACATTGTCCTCTGAAGATCATCCCGTACCCGGCCACTGTATTTCCTGTTGAGATTGTGCATAAACCCATGCCAGATGATTAGTGTTATACGGGCAAAGAATGTTCTCGATATAGGAACGTAGGGGTTTGAAGGGCTGTCCTCTGCTGGGATACCGCGAAGGACATCAGGTCTTGGTAGCGGAGGAGACGGTGTTCTTTAGGATCGAACTCTGATGAGTGTACATCTTTCCCTTGTCCATTCTCCGGGGACCAAGGAAGCATCAGCCGATTTTTTGAGCATGGACGGAACTTGGGAGGATGTTGGGAGGAGTGGGAAAAGATGAGGTTTGCAAGTGGGAAGAGAATTCTACACAGCTTACCTCACTCAAACACAAGGACAGCAGACAACGAATTAAAAAATAAAAATCCGAATGTGACGAACTGCCTCCTCTATACCATCCGTTATTCCCTTCTCCCTGTCTCTGTCTGTCTGTCTGTCCCTTTCTCTCTCTCTCTCTCTCTCACACACACACACACACACACACACACACATACATCCTTACACACTCACAAACAATCTCCCCTCTTTCTCCCCTGTAGCCTCTGCCTCGTATATCCCAGTGATAGGGGAGGTTAATGCCTCCGAAGGGAAGTGATGCTCTCTGTTGTTGAAAGGGTTCCGTGGACGGTTGAAACATTTAAGAGAGAAAAAAAGAAGAAAATTAATACAATACCACCGTAATCATCCCAAGTGACCATTTGAGAATATTCTTGTAAAAACAAAAATCAGCTTTGCTTAGAATACTTTGGGTTCATGTTTTCAGGTTAAAAACAGCTTCGTATTCGATAGCTTCCTTTGATAATACCCTGAGGGAAGGACGAATAGACATGGAGTTATAGAATGTGTATAGCTCTCTATTTCATCTCAATTGTCACGTTTTTTGTGTGAAGCTTTTGACACGATAAGATGGACATTCGTTTTTAATAACTCTTCTCATCTCTCTAACTTTATCAGATATCTCTATAAAACATAATGAAAACTTTCGAATGTTCAATGAATTGATAGACTGATAGTAAAATAATCTTACGACCAGCATTTGATTATTTCAAACTTTTCTGTTAAATGTTTTTTTTTAAGTTTAATATTTTTCAGAATAAAAAAAAAATCTCAAGATATCTAAAGAATGGCACTTCTGGCAGGCCACCTGAGACAGGCTTTTGTTGGTCACGGGACAATTGCTTTCCAAGTAGTATCCATTGTCTAGATAAAGTTTTACATTTGACGTAAATGGCACAAAACACCAAAGTTCTGAAGAATAGCACTCTTTTCTTCCTCTCATCCCGAGCTTCCCTCATTTCATCAATGACGATCATTGAGTTAATTTGAATGTTTGGATAAAATGTTCCCTTTGACGCTCTCTACAGAAACTACTTTTCACTTCATCGATTTGTAAATTGAGTCCGACGCTTGGAGCGAACGCTCGTGCTTGCAAACAAGATTCAATTCTACAAGGTATCATAATGCCAGTCCGCAGACAAAAATTACCATCTTAATCATATCGAAGGGACTACGGGACCTATTCTCTGGAGGGACCAAGGCATATTGTTTATCTTATCTCGGGAGGGTTGTTTCTGAAGTATCCAGTAATTCTTTTCTTCCTTAGCCTTTCTATGCTATCGAGGGTAATACTGAATCAGTTTAACTTGTCCCGTGAAATTCGACGTCAGAGAATGTTACATGCAAAGAATGAATATAAAAATTATGGAGACATGCCTAAGGGTTAAGAAGAAAACATCGGGAAGTAGTGATCTTAACCCTTTCGAGACTATTGACCACATTTTGTGGTTTGACTCAATAACTTTTGATTCAGAGGTCTAAAAATGATCCAGATGCATGAATAGAAAGAACAAAAATTTGTGCACAAATTATGTCCATTTTCGTAGCATGACCATATTGCGTATGATACCAGGAACTTTAAAAAGGAGAATAAGATTTAAAATCCTTAAATTGACAACACATTGAGAGGTTCAAAATCATTGTTTTTTAAATCAAAACTGGCAATTTTGTCATCTTTTCGACAAAATTACCGACCATATACATTGTTTTCAAAGACATTACACCTTATAAGAACCATGTAGCACTAAAAGAGAAATATTATTGTTGCCAATTTGAAGAACAAAATGTGATCAATTTAGCCCTTAAATAACTCCTGTCCTATAAGGGTTAAAGCAGTGGCATCACATTCGACGTTCTCTTGAACGTTTAGGTGACGGACTAAAATAAAGCAGACATTTGATCTGAGCTGTGCTTGAATTTGAATCCATCGTACGATATCTAAAACAACAATGAAAGCAAAAGGCAAATACGTTTTTCCCCATCACTCTGAAATTCTAATGTCCGTCGTTTTCTTTCTTCAAATTTAAATACACATTGCGAGAAAATATTCCTTCTAAGGTATCGGAAATCAACTAACCAAATAATGTCTTCAAATTGTCCAAGAGTATGACATTGTTGAAGTTTCGTAACAGTGTTCAAAGCGTCGTGCATGTGGCCGGTATAGAAAAAAACCCGTTGTTCTGAGTTCAACTTGTCGCTGTTTATTTTCTGTTGAATGAGAATATGCTCTATTGACAACATCACTGAATGAATTTTTAACCGGCAATCTTGCAAATGGAGAAGCATGCACCCTGGGAGTAATTAGTTGGCTAATTTTACCTAAGTACACTTGGCGTGATGTTAAGTTCAAGGGGATAATCTCATGAAGTCTATGCAGTCAAGGCTTGTCAGCTAGTCACCTTGCTGTCTAGCCTTCACTAGTCTATAGTCAAGGGTAGTCAGCAAGGTGACTAACCTAACTTCGTGTCGCCAACGACCTTGTAACGCACACAACATGAGACATTCCATGTCTTGCTAGACACGCGCCTGACGAGGCCCCCAGTCTCTACCCGACTTGATCGGCCCAGCGTGAAACACAGTTAGTCCACCGATATGGGCTTCCATTAAACGTGGGTTGTGTTGCTATCTCTCTCTCTTTCTATTATCATTTTGATACCCTAGGGACTGTCTCGATCTGATCAGGAACATGTTCACATCTTCATCAGATTGCCACCCTGTATGGGCGTTAACCCCGACACGATGCTTTTGCATTTATTACTTGCGCCCTGTTTCACAATACTTGTTCTTCTTCTTTATGGTGAGCCCACGTCATTCACTCTAACTTGTTTTAACAAGTTACGATAATTGATCTAAGCTACTGAAATTGCTGCATTTGATTAGCTGTGAGAAAATTTGCTATAAATGATTTCATTGTGAGAGCTGTTATCGATAGCAAGTTTTATGAAATAGGCCCCAAGGCATGCCATTTAAGTTTGATCGTGTAAAAGATGAGGGAAGGGGGAGACACACAAAACAAATGGGGTACAACCAAACAGAATGGAGCAACCTACCACAAAAAAACAGCTCTCTCACATAATTATTCATCTTTAAAGTCATTAAGTTTTAGAGTGTACAGAATGAGTTAAAAACAAAGAGAGAAAGCAAATTCTCATTTATATTTCGAATCAATGAACCCAAACAAAATTCAAAGACTGTATTTATATAAGATGCCAGCATCTTTTTCAATTACATAGACCTACTTAGATAATGTTGGATGTAAGTGAGTCAGCTGCAGAGTAGACGCTAAATATTTGAAAGATTTGGATGTTGTACATGAATCAGTGTGACGTGGCGAATGCAAGCATGCACTTCTCATTAATTCCTAACATGTTCATCTCAGTGGGTCCCGCCTGGGTCGGTACACAGCCTGTCAACTGACATTACTTTCCATACCAAACAAGTTGGCAGCTGCAGAGAACTTGTTAACCCTGTCACTGCCTTTGCCACACAGAGTCAATAGAACTTTGAAGTTGAAGTAACATGAGGGTTAAGGGGAACAATGCGCCAATATATGCTTCATTTTCAGTAATAGCAAGCAGTTGTTTATATACACCTCGGTAATTTATTTTCATCCATCGTATAGTTGTTTCAACAATAGTACTTAATTTACAAACAATTTAAGTGGATAGTTTAACAAATACTATTCAAAGAGTTTTTTTTCATACAAAATATTACAGTAGTCTTTGTTAAAGTGTCATGACAACATTATGACATCACGCCATTGCGATGAACTGTGCCTTAAAACACTAATGAAATCTTTATCAAATAGTTGACGGTTATGTGACTCAGTTCCTATATCGCATGGAAACATAATTGAAACACAATCGGGGTCTGCCATGAATAATGTATTTTCTATAATTAGGAAACCAAAAATTTGAAGGCACTTTTGTGTAAACTATTCTGCTATTTTGTTTAATACATGGATTGGTTTTGCAGTGCAATAAAAATAACCACATCTCGTGGGTTAATGACTTCTCCTCCTCCCAGACAAACATAAAAATATTACAAACTAAACTATTCACAGAGAAGCCCCTGATGATTTACAATAGAAGAAATTCTGTAAAACTAGAAAAAAAATGAAGTTATTATAATGTTTTGAATACGAATACATCCGAACAAAAAGGGTACAAGGAAATAGGCCCTGGGGGAACATTTTACCTAAATGTTTACAATTTCCAAGTGATTTATCAGCCAGGTTGATTGTTTTGCCTGAGTGAGAACTGACGTGCCTCATTCATCCATATTAGGTCCTATTATGTTCAGCGGAAGGATGACAAAAGAAGCAAGCCCTTGGGAAGTAAATCCTTCAAATGTGTCTCGTTTAATTTCAACCTTGACGTCGATTGTAGACGGTACATATTAGGGATATGTATTTATTTTGAACAAAATCGGAAATCTCTCGAGTATACGTCAATATCAAGTCTCTAAGTGGTGACGGTGTTGACGAAATGCTGAGCAAAACGAAAAAATTGATACAAACAAAACATTTCAGATTGTACTACTTTTCTTCACATTATGGAAGTATAAATTAAATTTCATTTTTTAAAACCACCAAATATTGATCTATCCATGAATGCTAGGCCCTTAATTTAGAATAGAAGCAATGATTTATTTACCAAAGTTGTATTTGAAATCTCGTAGCATTTACGACGTTCAATTTCTTTGTCTCTTTAATGTATAGCCAAGATACAGCAACTCAACAAGAGCTTGGAAGTTAATAGTAATTGTCCCACCAAGCATCAACCGTAACATTCTTCTTTTGATAAAGCTTGCTTCATTTTTGTCATGAGAGTGAACAATTTTGACGTTTAAGGATGAACTAAACTGGATTAACAATGATAAAACTACCAATGCTTAAAAAAATGTTGACATAGGTATTGATAGCTCACGGAGCGGTCTCCATCCCAATGAATCACCCCAATTAGAATTAGCGTCCTAACAACAACAAACAACAACAACAACATCAAAAAGACTCTAAATACTAGTTCAAATCTGTCGACTTAACATTAGCATTCTATAGGATTCTGTGAAGTGACATTTTTTTGGCTGATGGATATGAAGCTCCATAGCCGATCCTTCATATTTACCTCTTTGAATGAATTTCCCTCTCAATGTTGTGTGCATATCAAACCCAAGGAATGTTTAAACATGGAAACTGGAGCATACTTTATATCCAAACAATGACCCAAACGCAAGAAACGATGGCAAGACAAATAGCGAGGGGAAAGTAGGTGGCTTAAGAGAGACCCTGACCAGATGACCAAGCTAATTCCCTGAATCATCTTCAGTATTGTATCTTAATCGCCCCAACTGGCCTCCGGGTTTCAGAGACATAAAGCAGTGATAGCCCTCACTAATGAAATCTTCATTAGCCTTTAACAAACAGATGCAGTAATATCACGAAGGAGGCCAATAGTAAAACGGTGACAGCAGGGCATTAAGAGAGCAGAAGCAATAGGACCATAATAATGTGGAGTCGAACCTGTGCGAAAAATAGCGGGAGGCCACCACATAGGGGAATCTTACGAAAGTTAGCTCAAATGTTGATCAACACAGATTTATTGTTGATGAAAGGGATATAAAAGATGAAAGTGTTTTAGTGAAATCATCTCTGTATCCGATGTCCTATTCTGAATATTTTCTCATATCTGAGCATGGTCTTTGAGGGCACGAGAAATGATGGGTACAATTCATATTACTCAACTTCAAGAACTCGGAGACATATTTCCGGTGTTATTGATTATGAGGGGCATCGATATCAGATCTTATGAGCAAAATTTCGCTGACGGCAGCGTGTTATCATCCTCTCTCTATCTCTCTCGTTCCTATTTCCCCGAATCCAGGGAATCCAAGTATCCTGCTAGAGAACATTCTCTGCATTCCATTCCATTAAATAAAAGAGGAAGAAAAACCAATCGACCAATGTTTGCTTTATCATTTTTTTTCCTTCGAATGATAAAACGAAGCATGCTTTTTTTTGTATAAAGGCAACGAGATGATATGCGACTCATGGTCAGTATTAAGCCTTCACTTATAATTAAAGAGTGAAAGTGTGCCTTACAGAGGTACTAACGCATTCAATCCTTGGATCTCAGACATTCAAGACCTCTTCATGCCATGGTAATTGATGCTTTATACGAAGTGATCTTTCTCTTAGAGTCATTAACTCCTTACACCCTGCTCGATGCACAAAAAGCCTTTTCAAAGAAGGGGTCAAGAACACCATTAAGCCGCGTAATACTGTCATAAATAAAGTCAAAGACAACAATCCCCTATGCACTCATTTGTTGCTATATCTGATATTGACAGAGTCAGTACCACGAGCAAGGAAAACAGAAATAAAAAACAATGAACACAAACTTGCCATTTTTCGATGACATCTGCTTGTCATTCTCATACGAAAAGCCGACTCCTCCTATCCCATTCGACCGTGTCTGTAACCTCAATGACAATGTTCCTCATGAAATGTTCCTACTCGAATGACGAATCGTCCTATCTCGTGCGACCGCCCGTCTACCCTGCTTATCCTAAATCATCACGACAATATCAAAATGATATCTCAGATGATACCAACGTTTGTTGGAAAACTAAATGTCCGATGAATCTCTGAAATTTCAGAAGTGAAAATGGAAACTTGATAAATCAACACACTGCAGATCATGATACACCCGGGGAATAGATTCACTGCAGAATAAACTCTCCGAAATAGAAAATGTCTCAAGGGATAAGCCATATTCTTCTTGAAAATTGCCAAGAACTTGTTGGAGAAAGAATAAACATACATTTTTAAAAATGAAATCTAATATTTCTTTAGAAAAAGTAGTTAATAACAAATGAGAAGACGACGGAGCAGGTACAACTAAATATATTTCAAATGGGATTCACCGTTCTTAGAAACATCTGTTCGCACACATTAAGATCTTATCAGAATATTTTGTTCGTTGACAAACTCTTTTGGAGTTAGATAAAAACTAAAGGTGAAGCAAAGGTGAAAATGCAAGCAGAAGCCAAGGAAAATCAGAAGCTAGTTTTATTTACGATCCCTTATTTTTTTAATATTTTTTTTTACATTAACTAGAATGACTTTTAATTGGGTTAAAGAGGTATAGGTCATTCCCATATAAACTGCAAATTTAACAAGAAGGTATTACTCCGAAGAACATTTGCACTTTGTAGATACGTCCCACTCACTTGGGACGGATTGAGGATTGAGCGTCCAAAATTGCGGAAACTAAAAGACAGCAAGAAATCATCTAATGAAGATCTTAACGTATTATTGGGAAACACTATTGTATACTAGCAAAGGACAATGCTTTATTGAGTGAAAATAATGAGATTATTTATTTGTGCAGTTACGTAACATGGTTGCGCAAAGAGCCCAACTGAAGAAGGAGCAATATTTCCGGCTATCTATTCTTGTAGCCTGACAGTCCATTTTGGATACTAGTCGAGTTTAGCATGGCTATTATATCCAGTCTGTTAAAAATGACACAACAAAAATGCAAGACATGAAGACAGGAGGCATTGATTTCACTTACATTATCTGAGTCGCGGCACTTCGAACGTGCTGTCTGGGCTGTTGGATTTCAATGATTCGGTGTAATGCGTTTTGTACATAAAGAAAAATCAATAAGAGAAGGCGTACAGTCTTAATTAAGGATGGAATTTGTCACAATAAATAGACACGGTCTCTTTACGTGTGGCGGTCCTTATGAAATGAAAGGTAATGAGCGAAAATCAATAGGAAATAGTGTTCATTCGTAATAGATTTTAAAAGAAAAATTAGGAAGTTTGTTTGTGCGCCTGGTGTCAGCCTAATTCGAGTTATTATAGAGCACAATATAACAGTCCGGAAAAGACACAATAAAATGATTTCTGATTATAGAAAAAGCAAACAAGTAGACGGAAAAGGATGGGGAGACAATAATATATAAAAGAGATAGAATGAGAAAGAGAATCAGAGAGAGAGAGAGAGAGAGAGAGCAAGAGGACTATAAGAAAGAGGGCGACATAAAGGGGAAAGAAATAAACAGGCAATGAGAGGAATCGATAGGTAGAGAGAGAGAGAGAGAGAGACAGACAGACAGAAGAAAGATACGTATGCGTTTGGTGATTGATAATTCACCAAACGCATATTATACGCATTAGTCTTAGTATAAAGCAAAAGAAAGACAAAGAGAGAGAGAGAGAGAGAGAGAGATAGAGAGTAATCCTGCAGTCTGCAAGAATATTTTTTCCAGGCAACCTAATGATCCCTTGGAGTTAAATGGGTCATTTAGCGCTTTCGCGATTATTCATGTGCATCTGTCTGCGAGCCTATTCCCATTTCTCACATTGCCTATCAATGGGGGTTGAGGGAGGGGGAGATGCACTATATCAGCGCTCCCTTAAGCGTAAGGTAGTCTTCGAATAGAACCGGTAACACGTGGGAAGTGTACAGGAAGCAGATCAGGTATCACTATGATAAAACTGGGTATTCTTGTCAAAGGTACAGGGGAGGGGGCAAATAGAGTATAACAAAGAGAAAGAGAGATAGGTAGAGAGAAAGAGGGGGGGGGGGGTGAGATGGGGGGGGGGTCAAGGGGCGAGGAAAGACAGCTGGAATTAGAGAATGGGGGCAGTGAAAAAAAGAGATGGAAATGTAAGGAGTGAGAAGTAGGCAGCGTCATACATAGATAGGAAGAGAGAGAGAGAGAGAAGGGGAGGGGTGCAAAAACGGCAGAAGTACTCAAACATTATCTGCCTCATGACAGAGGAGAAGAATTCACATATCCCATATGATATACATGTACATAACTACATGTGGGAACAGGCGAGTAAGGAGGTGGTATCATGATACGGCGTAGGGGTTTATTTGTATCATGCCGAGTGATTGGAACCATTTATATTGTAGAGTTTCAAATCTTCTTTGAAATCTCGCTTTGCTTTCCAAACTCCTCCGTCCAAATGGAATTCCTATATTCAGTCCTTTAACATCTTCTGTAGATCACCTAACTATCTCTATTCCCATCGTCAAACTTCCTATTCTTCCCCCTTCCTCTTATAATCCACTATCCTCAGTGGTCGAGGGGAAAGAGGGCATGAATTCACCCTCACGCCCGACCCTTCACGCCCGATAATACCTTACCCTCAAAATAGGCGGCTGGTTGATTAATATCGAGCTAAGGGTGTCGGTTTACCCGCCGAGTTCTTGTCAGTCGTACCACGGGAGTCCGCACCCGGAGGTGAGCCGGACAAGGGTCCAGGCGAGAAAGCAATAAAATCACATCCATTTTAGATCATGACCGAGGCATCCATACATGGCAACGAGAAGTAGTCTGTGCGTGACACAGGCCCGTAGAGTAAACAGAGGGGGGGGGGGGGGGGGGGGGGGGGGGGGGGGGAGTTGGAGAAAATAAGCCGGGGTGCGCGATTAAGATGCATTTCAATCAACAGGGTCGAAGTCGTGGTAGTCTCCTGAGAATACCTGCCGCGTAATGACACTGTAGTCGTCGTAATTGTATGATAATAGTGGCTTTAATATGCTAATGCATACCGGTCAATAATCCTTCGTAACATATGCGTTGGGATGTCGTTCTTAGTTTCATTGGCTAAAACCCCGAATACAACCATGTATTTTCACAGGACCCTGTGAGAGCAAGTCTTTGAGAACTCCATCCTACACTTAAAAGGGAAAGCCCACCATGATATCAAGTTGGTTTTGAAAGAAGCAAAACAAAACAGATCGATGAAAGTTTGAACAAAATCCGATAAGAAATAAGAAAGTTATGAATTTTTGCAGTTGTGATCAATCAAACACAAAAAACGGCAATTCCTTGACATATCTTGAGAGCTCCTTTCCCATTTGCTCAATTTAGAAAATTTCATAAATTTTCATTTTCTTAGATGAAGGAATATATTTGTTTTTAAATAGGTTTTGTGAAAAAAAACATATGTGCAATTATTAAATCTAGGGTGCATGTATAATTGAATATTTTGTTGAGAGCATATGCAAATTAATTATTCTTTTTAGTACAGGCCAAATGTGAGAGAAGCGGGGTTGCCAATTTGTGTTTGATTGATTACAACTTCAAAATTTCATAAATTTCTTATTTCTTAGTGGATTTTCTCTCAAACTTTCATTGATCCGATTCTTTATTTTTTTGCTTAATTTAAAACCAACTTTATATCAGGGTGGACTTTCTCTTTAGGCATGGTTGAAATGGTTGATGCAAACATTCCATAATGTTTGAAAACACAGCGTGTTGGTGATCATTAACCTGCTCCTGATGGCGTCATAGACAGTATCATTAACCACAAGTTAATTTCCCAGGTACCTTTCACATTCGAGTTTGCGTTCAGATATCACTTTGCAGCGTCGGTCTATAATATAACACGGTTCACGTCTGTAATGGTAGTCTGACATGTCACACCAGTGCGTTGACTCTGTGAGATTTTGAATGAGGGCCTTTGGGTACGAATGAAGTTGGGGTAGTTTTTATGGTAGGACACGTTCTAATGAATTAAGAATACCGAGACAGGAAAAAAGTCATGTAGAAACTAGGTGCCTGAATATTTACACAAAGAAAGTCGTTGAACTTCGTAGTACCGTCTTCGTGTGTCGTAGGACCTTCTGCATCTACAGTAACAGATGAAATTTGGAGAGCCAAACAAGGGCATCATCTGACAAGATATTGACCCTTGATACTTCCTAGGTCTTTGTAAGGATACAAGCATGAACAATATTCTAATGTCGCCAGCCAAGGTTGACATTGTTTTTGAGTCTCTTCGAGAAAAGGGACTCTAATCTCAATAAAATATATTAATGCATACAAAAGATTACAAGAAGACGTGTAACTTTTTTTTTAGAATACTAACATCACGTGGTGTTGTAAAAAGGTTAAGGAGGCCATATGACACATGAATGAAATGCGACTGATTGAAGAAACACGCAAGACGACTTCCAAAACAAGAAATAAAAACGGAATCAGAAGTGGACAGATATGCAGAGGAGTGGTCTTAATTGCTTACATATTCAAACCATCATTCCAGTCGTCATCTCATCATGCTCATCGAACATTGGCCTCTGGTTGGGAATGGTTACCTCCGGAAACATGACATTGACTCTTTATTAATAATTTCGGCAAGGAGCTAGCGAAGAGCGGGAGAACACCTAAAATCACGGCCACGGTCGTTTACCAGGCGCCACTTCGGAAACAATATCCCTGATGATAAGCGAGTAGCGAAAGAAACACCATTGTATTGCAAACGTGGATGGGTCTCCAAACGTCGTGAAAAATCGGAGGTGCTTCTACTTTTAGATTGCTTTCGATTCATTCGTGCTCCGTGCGGTGGAGAAAAGCGATGCTTGAGATCTCGGTGCAGATGTTAAGATGCCATCGATCAACGGGCAAGGGACAATTGAGGACAACTTTGTATTTCGATTAAATAGGCACGAAGGAGAGAAAAAATCCTACTAAAAAGGAACCCCGTACAAAATGAGGAGCTCATTCATAAAAAACGACAGTTTGTTTACATTTTCTAAGGTTTCCCCCTAATTAAAAATAAGCCGTTTGAACAGCCTAATTTTGCACCCTGATACAGGGAATTGTATGCCTTTCTTTTTGAAATTCAGAACCGGTTAATGAGTTGTGAAATTATATGTAATGGGATAATTTTCACATTAAGATGAAAATTGAAACTGTGTGAAAATTTGTGGAACAAAATTTTATGAGTGAAACATTTTTTGTTGTTGTAAATTTGGTAGCACTAGAAGGGGTAATGTTCGTCGACTCTGATGGTAAGTTCGGTAAAAATTGACCTTGGATTTGGGGCTGGATATCTCGCTACGAATACCTACAAATGACAAGACACGGAAGATAATGCTATTGGAAACGTCCAAGCCCCATCTCCATTTCAAGTGAAGTACACTGAACTGTGCCTACAAATCATGTGGTTAACTCGAAACGAGGGAGGATGATTGTTGGTCATTTGCGATGCTTCCATTTTTATACCATCCTCCAAGTTCGCTTCGGCACTCGCCGTTTGAGAATCTCCGGATTATGACTGACATTGTGGTGACATTGTGGTTAGTATCCGGCCAAAAGGTGATGATGAGTATTGGTCAATCTGTCTGGAAGGTATCCTGATTAGTCGATTATGTAGATTCTGCATTTTGATGTTTCATGATCCTTAAAAGCCCTCTTAAAAAAATTGACCGAATTCTGCTGAAAATTAAAAGAATGCAAAGTGAGACACACATATGATTTAAGAAATACAAATACCGAATGAAAAGTTTCTCTAAAAATGAAATTCGTCGTCATTTTTTTTTTTTTTTTGGCGTCAACATGCTACTGCAAAATACTAATTTCAGAACTCTTAATAAAAGGTACCACGGTGATTTGTAGAGCAAAATGGTAAGATTAGTATGAAATGCATCATGTGACAGAAGAGAAAAAGGATGGGTAAAAGAACGGGAGAGAAAATGAGACTGAAGGGGAGGTATAAGGATAGGGTAGAGAGGGAGAGATGGAGAGAGAGAAAGAGGGGGTGGGGAGTTGAGAGACACATAGAGAAAGGGAGAGTCAGAGAGAGGAAGATGGAGAGAAAGAGAGAGAGAGAGAGAGAGAGAGAGAGAGAAATTATGATGGATAAAAACAAGACAACCAAATTATTATAAAGAGCACTTAGCAATATCAATCGTGGTAATATGGAACAACGCATCCGACACAGTTTCGTCCCTGCTCGAATAAAAACCTTTTCAGACACGAGAGGAAAAAAGTGCACCATACGTTATTCAGAGATCCATACTGATGAAGTATGAAACAATCCACCAGCAATTATCATTTCCTGACCTTTAATTTGAGAATTTGTTTCCAATGATGTCCCTCAAATTGAGGTGCCCCGTGAGAGGAACAACGAAGCTGTCTGTGCCTACCAATGCCGTCTAAGTGCCTTGTGAGGAAAACGGGAAGACAGAAGAACGGCTGCATGCCTGGTAGCTGGTCTAGTCTATGCTCCTCGAATGTCGGGATGACATGGGGCCTTTGCGTACCCCTACACATTACAGGGAGTGGCACTTGACAAAATAGAGGTTTAAAGGGGGAGGGAGTGAAAACGAGAGAGGAGGGGTGCCTACCTATATTAGCAGAAATATCATGACGAACTTACTCTTGAACAACCATTTTCCTCGTGCACATCTGACCATGTACGATGCGCCCCACCCCTCCGCCGACCTGATCTGATCATGACCTTCGTGAAGTGCTCTATTTTTTTTGAGTGATTCAAAATAATGACGAGTGTTCCACTTCTGACGACATTTCCATATGCGCCTTAATTCATTGCCAATTTCAAGAAGGGCAACTTTGGTTGATGGAAATTATTTGTAAGTATTTCCAAGCTTAGATTGATATGGCAGACACAAATAGAGACGTAGATACTCTACGGACGCTGTACGTAGAAAGAAGAGTTATGTTTGGTTGGAGTAGAAAATGTATTTCTGCAGTTCATGCGAAAGTGGTCTAAATTGCCTCTAACAAAAGTACTGAATAAAGAGCCATTCTATAAAAAAATAAACTGAGAGATGTTGCAATCTCAGTGTTTGACTACATCAGAGACGCTACTTATTTTCGTTTTCAAGTTGAAATCATTTCAAGGAGAAATAGCAATCGTTTTACCCATTTTCATTTCCTGTTTTTCATCTACTGGTTTGCACGGAAAACTACATTTCCTCTCTTACCTTAAGTTGACACAAAAAATCAGAGAGAGAGAGAAAGAGAGATTGACAGAATACTTAGGAAAGTCAATTTTCAATTTTTTCAATGCTATAGGAACGGTGGCCAAGCCCCTCAAGACATTCCTTGCAGAAGGTCGGCTCCACGCATCATCACATGATCACTATCTGTCCATAGGTTTCCAAAATGCGACCCTAAAAGTCCCGACTAAAAAGCTGCCACAAACATGACTCCTTTTGGTGCCCCAACTGACCGAGCAATTTCGAAGTCATCTTCTTTTTAAATCACAAGAGATTATCACATTTCCTTATTCGCTGTATTCGAGAAGACTGGTATTTTAGCACACATAAACAATCCAAAAAAAGTTTTCTCTTGGAGATGGGCGATTAATTCATAAATATATCTCGAAACATAAAACTGGAAAACGGAATACAGTATCTATGCCAAGAAAACATGTAGAGGGCAGGCGATATTTGTATGCCAACTCATCCATCAGAAATTTGTTGGAGTATGTATTCGCGCCAACCGGACGCCAAGTCAAATTGTCTAATATGTATATATATATACATATGAAAACAAAATGTACGCTTTGTCCTATCTTACTTATTAAGAGTAAAGAGGTTTTTATGTCACAAGTGCCTACTCAATCTGGGATATCATAAACTTCAGAATCCCAGCAATTCTCATGTAACATCTTGTATAGGACATGAAATGCGCAACTGTCTAGTAGAGGCAATCATATAGTATGCCTTCTTTGGGAGTGAAAATATGCTATATGGCCACTTCTTTTGATAAATAAAAATCTTCTGTAAATCTAATTTGTAAGAAAATAACGTCAATTATCCCTCTGGATGAATATGGTTAAGTCCCTTCACTATGTGACTGTAATCCAGTTGATGCATACTATAACGTGTAGGAGCTTACGATAAAACATCAAACCACAGGAACACTCGTTTATAACTCTCCGGAATATCTAACATTTCTCTTATATTTTGCCCCTTTTAAGGCCCTAATTTCCCCGTCGAAGACATTTCTCTCGTTTTCGACTCATCAGTAAGTCGGCTTCTTTGTCATCTTGGTGTAGCCTCGCGACCAATTTCCGTACAACCTGTTGCCCCAGGATTGGAATGGTATTCAATTGCCACCATTTCCTACACATGCAGTGACGGGATGACGATTTGGAGTTGCACTTATCCAGCATGCATTCAAGAAGCCTAAATTCTAATTTAATGCAAGGTTTGACATGCCACTTACTTGCAGGAATCGTTTTGTATACATGGGTCTTATCCAGAACAAAAAGAGCAACTTAACACTTTTAAAAGTAGAATTGTTTAGATTGGTGCGATGTTCGTACAGAGCATTATTATTTTGGGGCATACTTTACTTCCTGTAAAGCCCGGCTAATACGAGGCGTCATTTACTGACGTCAGTGACTTGTACGGTCTTTTGCACATCATGAAAGACTGAAATCATTTCAAAAGTGATTGCAAAATGAACAGTGCAAAAAAATACTTCTAATAACTGGCATATGAGTTAACTGCCTTTTTATTTAATTGCCTTTATTAATCCTATCTGGGAAATTCGGACTTGCATTTTAAAACAATAATTGTTTTTACTTACCTTGTGCATGTACCAAGACGTAACTTATGACGCAGCCAATACGATATGTCCGCTAGAAACACGCCAAAGTCTTTCCTGCAACAGAGAAGATAAGACATTAACAGGCTAAATCGTGTAAACATTTATCGTCGAGATTACTGACGGATTTGTCTGGCCGCTGAATTTGATCTTTTGAACTAAAAGCAGACTATTAGCTGACTTTCCATTTCTGACGCCAAAGCAAATAAAAGTAGGATTATCTTTTAGAAAATAATTGTATGTATATGACGACATTTACTTGAAATACAGATTAACGTTATTTTAGAGTGCACTTCTTGAATGCCGAAATCGTTACAAATGTCACCAACTTTCGAATATGGTAATTGTCCTAGTCTTTTGGAAACAGACACGGTCTGGAAAAGGGTACTTGGAATGAGTATCAGTTAATACCACCAGGTTCGCATTCTTATACTTATCTCCAGAATTACATCCGTTTAGCATGTTTAGAAATATCTTGCTTTTGAGCTGCAAGATCTTCAAACCTGATTTGGGATCTTGCTAACACCAAGCAGGGGCTTTGAGAAATGTGACAAGTGATATTCTTTGAACTTTTCTTTCATCAACCCTTAAAGTTTCCAGTGTCGCGATACATTACCACTTAAACCTGACACAGTGAATCGACAAGCAGCAACATCTCAGCAAAGGCCATCAAAATATGCAACTCGACCGCATGTTTCATGAAAGTCGCAAAACTTGAGAACGCTTTGTATCAAATTCTGAATACCAGTGCACCCCAGTTCCGCTGCGGTGTCGTCGAAGCGAAAGCAACAGGGGGAAAAAGTGCAAAATGTCTCGTCATACAAACTGAGACAACAAACGCTGTCTGAAATCGGAGATGGCAGAGACAAGATAAAAAGAATTCGATTAAATTTCTGCGTCAAAAATAGGTCAGCTGGTTACATTGAACTACATTTCCCTACTGATGTGTTTTGTTTCTGGGCTTTTGGCGGGAACGTGAGAGGCATGTTTTCTCCGACGATCGGCCGTGTTCCGATATTCTTTCGCTGCTTCCTGTAGAGCTATGCGCTCAAGACAAAATACAACAGAGACGGGACTCGCGTCATAAATAGAGAGAAAGAAAAAAGGAGTTATGTAAAGGCATCCACTCACCTGAAGTGTTCTTTGGGCTATGATTCAGATTTATAAAAAAGGAGGAGGGCAGTTCTATAGGTCCTACAAAAGTTTAAACGCATCACCAACAACGCCCACAGTAAGCGGGCCATGACGTCTTCTCTCTTCGAGTAGACGGGTTTATGAAAACAAAACAAAAACAAAAATCTGCCCCCCTCGTACGCAATTTTAAGGCAATCACATATATTGGAAGATTGATTACACGTGCGAGAAATGACAAATCTGGATTGTTTCCTTTTCTCCCTGCGCTGTTTAATTCATCACGCATGGAATTGTCATCGGAATATTGAAAGAGACGGGTCAAAACCAATTTCACACATCTGGTAAATGAATTGAATATAGACATGAACATAATTGGCCTACCGAACAGAGCTTCCAGCACTCATAAACACAAGTGAAAATGAGATTCATAGATTATATTTTATTGAGGTTACTCATTTATCAGAGATCGTTTACGATTTATTGAGGGAAATCTATTTTACGTTCTGAGGGACTATAATTATATACCCTCTATTAATAATTCAACAGACAATGGCACACTTAAACAATTTACATGCTTAACAATAAAAGGGAAAACCCATGTTTGAATAACATTACATTCTGACTGATTTAAATAGAACACCAAACACACTTGTAGTTTCAGATCTAACGTAGATAGCTATTTTGCATTTAAGGGTGAAAGAGAGAATAGTTGATTCATAAAAAATCATAGAAATTTAGGGAAGTAGAGAAACGGAACAAAATTTTCCTGGAGAGGCGACTGATATTTATATAATAATAATAATAATAGTAATAAAAGAAAAGTAAAGAATAAGGAGGATTCAAATTCAAATTCAAATCGGTTTTATTTGATCTCAGCCAAAAGTCCGAAGACTAACAATGTGAGTTTACAGACATGTCATATACTCAATAATATTTTAAAAAACAACAATATTCAAATGCATATACAAACATACAAAATGGAAAATATATGTATCAAAATAAATATACATGTATATATTAAATCAAAAGCATGAAAAATAAAGAGGCAAAAGAAATAAATTACTATGTCAAGAGAATGTACTGAAGAAAGGCCTATCACATATGGAATAATAATAAACAAATGAAGAGCAAAGAGATAAATGAAATTGATTAAGTATTACATATAACAAAAACAGCAATTGATATTAAGCAATAAAAGTTCAGGCATATTCATGAATACTTAAAATTTGACAATTTAAAAATTTTAAAAAATTAAAAAATTTTAAAAATGGAGTCATGGCAGTATGCTGATATTGATCACAAGTGTGACGTGAGTACAGTGAAATTTAAATGCGAAATTTAAATTTAACATATTGAATTAAATTTAGCATATTGCACATAGAGGAATTTAATAGGAGCAATTTAGATCAGGCAGGTACAAAAGGATTTTTGATTCATGCCAATAATGACGGGAAAAAAAGAGAAAATAGATAAGGCAAGAGACGAGGAAAAAAAAACCCTGGGGAGCGTTTCATCAAGCGTTTTGTCAGTGATTTTTACCGATAGCTGTTATAAGCTACTGAAATCCTTGCTTCTGATTGGCTGAGAGCAAATTTGTCAGTAAAAATCACTGACAAGACACTTGATGAAACGCTCCCCTGATTATATCAAAAAAAGACTCACAAAAACGATTCCTATACTGCAAATATCGTTTTGCTTTTGGTCGAACTCAATAAATACCTCACCCAAAAACGTGAATTGTGTGAAAAGCAGACAAGACCGTTCAATAAATAAATGGCGCTATTCCATTTGCCCCTACCCGTCATTGGCTCCGTCCCCCCTTCTCGACGTTTCAGGCTGTCATACGCACTTACAAAAAGGGTCAGTATTTGCACCCTTTTCTTGTGGTTATGGTATCTCTTCGAGATGAAGTGGTTGCAACAGCAGGTGAATGTGGTTATCCCCCTTTTCTGTCTTTAAGAGTACAATTAAAATATCTACGGACAATTTATTTTCTAAAGGAAAGTTGTGAAATGCATCATTATTTCCATTGATTGCACAAAAAACAACTATCACCTGACATGTTTCCCCAGAAAAAAAAAATGATAAAAATATTTGATATAAAGAGGGAAGGGAACAGGAAGCAAGAGAGGGATATTCATATCGAGAGAGAGAGAGAGAGAGAGAGAGAGAGAGAGAGAGAGAAGAGAGAGAGAAAGAGTGAGAAAGAGTGAGAGAGAAAGAGAGAGAGAGAAAGAGAGAGAGAGAAAGAGAGAGAAAGAGAGAGACAGAGGGAAGGAAGAGATCGAGATGGAGAAAAAGGGGGAAAGAAAGTTGGACAGAGACAAGGAAAGGAGTGAGTGAGGAAGAAAAAGAGAGGGAAATTACCGCTGAAGAGGGAGAGGAGACAGTGGGAGTTAAGGAGAGAAGAGAGGAGAGAAGGATATAGAGAAGGAGACATAAAGAAAGAGTTGATACTTTGCTCTTTATTTATGGGTGACATTTGCTATGGTTGACATTAACGATGTACAAATGTCACATAGATTTCAACTTGAAGAAAAGGTTGCCTTGCCACTTAAAGCAAACTGATAACAATTACTGGGAATGAAAATCTCTGTGATTCAAGGCTTTACTTTTATATACTCTTAACACAACACAGTTGAGGCAGTACGTGTGTTTGCCAGATACAGGTAAAAACACACGGTGCATATTCTACAAAGCCTCTGGGTATAGAACAATTATTTTCTTTGAAAATAGAAACATTTCAATCGGCGTTTCTTTTGTTCGGTAAAATTGTAGCTTATCAAAGTTGTAATCTAATCCAGCCTAATCTAGAAATCTGTATAGCGCCAGTATCAAGTTGCTTAGTTTAGAGATATAATTTTGTATCTTGTCATTTCGTAACGTTATATAGTACCGGTGAAGTATAATGTGGATAGAATTCTTTTTGGGTAGCCTAAAGGTGAATAACCGACTATCAGTATAAATGATAATGTGGGACTAGGCGGGAACGAACAGGTTGTTTGCAAAGTTTTGCCACAGTCGAGAAAAGCAGGGGGATTGACCGCACACCAGTGAGGACGTGCCTCGATGATGTGACGGGTATGGACACAATGATGAAGACAGCGATCATGACTTGTTTGACAAGGGGTGAATAACCATGTGGATGCCATGGGATGCGGTTCGGCGGAGACAATACTAGTATTGGATCTTATCTCCTACCAGAGGCTGTCTGCATCTGGGTTCACTTACATTCTCTCATATGCATTCATTTTCTTATGTGCGTTCCTGACGTTCTTGACTTTTTCTGTGTTTCTATGTAGCTGTCTGTCTGCCTGTCTGCCTGTCTGATTGCCTCCCTCTTGCTCTTATACTCTTTCTCTCCCCATCACACACACACACACACACACACACGCGCGCGCACACGCGCGCACACACACACTTTCTTGCCCACGCACACACACACACTTTCTTGCCCACGCACACACCAATAACTCACCCACTTTTTCAAGTTTTGGAAGTTTACTTCGTTTGGGGGTTTTCCCTAAGTATATAGCTGCACTCATCAGAGGCAAAGTAATATCATACGCTGATGTTGTGTTGGAGGAAAAACGAAGAAAAACAAACGCAAGAGCTTTTCTTTTAACCAAGAACTGTTATATTATATAACAAACACACTTGACAAATTACATACAACAGTATAAGACGTGGGAGAGAATCTCCATGATCATTATGGTATATCGTCTTACACTAAGAAAGTTATCCAAACGTGTTTTATTTGGGACTTAAGGCACAGCTAGATGACAAGAACATTCAAGAAGCCTGCATCATCATCAACATCGCAAAATTGCATCATCAGATTCCACTATCCATCAGCAAAATAGAAAACTGGATAGTCTGTGTCAACCTAATAATGGACAAATATGTTGTTGTTTCGAGATAAATTTTCGAAACGCCTCCCTTAATAAAAATATTTTCTCCCCTAGAGGGTTTGGGTAAAACCTACATACATCTATGAAAACCTGGGCGGGTGTTTCCTAAAACTGTAAACACTTGTTTCATGTTTATGATAAGCAAACTCAATTCTTAGAAAGATTTCAAGTTTGTTCGCTGCACTTCGAGGCATTATTGGCTGTAGTCTATATTTTTTACAGGCAGAGGCGGCGGAACGTCGGGCTCGGACAATGAAAGTGGGGGGTGGGAGCACCATTTGTCCGACAAACAAAAGGTGCCCCCACTTCCATCGTCCGAGCCCGACGTTCCGCTGCCTCTGTTTTATTGGCCTACATTAGGAAAAGACACAAACAAAATGTCAGCCTAATCATATATCAGACATACATATTTTTGTCAAGAATGCAATGTCTCCTCCTGTACTATTATTAATCTCTGTTATCATAAAAAGCATAAGTAAACTTTGAGAAGTTTTACTTTCCATCCCTATTACTTCTTTCACACACACAAAAAGTTCTATCGGGTTTGATGATGAGGATGATGATGATGATGATGATGATGATGGTGATGGTGATGCACGTTTATAGATTTAAAACTTTTCAGATGTTCCTTGATTTCCTGCTAATCCCATACACAACTTCATATCTGACTGATCCAGCCGCTGTTTTATAAGGATACTCTTGCTACCCGTGTTTTTTGTTGTATATTTCATACATTCATAAAATCCTTCGCTTGGAATACAATGTCAACCTTTTGGAAATTACCGCTATGCATTTTAAACGAAGAAGCCAGTACATTGTAGTCAAAATTAGACAGTAATGGCAACGAACAAACTAAAGCCAACCCCAGATTACAGTCTACAGACAAGGTTAATGAATGTTGCCGGGTCAAGATTATCACCTCATCGAGAGAATCAGATAGAGAAAGTGACAGAAGAGGAGGGATATACGAAAAAGGCATGTCGTGGCCTTCACCCCATGCATCCTCTCGAATCATTAGACTGGATGCCCGTACCCACTTTCTTTCCTCCAAAAAGAAAAAAAGAAAAGAAAAATCTTCGCTTGAGTTCACTGCTGAACCGATGGTGAATTTTGAAGTGCTCTGTCCCGAGGCCTATTATTGAATTACCCCTAAAGCAGAAATCACTGCGTCCTCAACTCTGAATCGCACATGCAGAAGACTGAATACAACTAGCCACAGGGAAAACGAGTTGTTTTTCCGCGCTGAACGATAAATGCTTGAAGAGATTTAGTAAGGAGACAGGTGAAGAGAAGAAAGAAGGGACATTCGTGAAGTCACATGCGGATGGAAAATGGTGGTTGAGTGAGAGAGAGAGAGAGAGAGAGAGAGAGAGAGAGAGAAAGAGAGAGAGAGAGAGAAGGCAAACACGGCACACTTCCCTGGTAAAACCGACCGCACACCCTTCGACTTGACATCGGCCAGGGCCCCGTTTCATAAAACTCGTTATTAATAACAAGTTGCAATAACTGTTACAAGCCACGGAAATCCTTGCATCTGATTGGCTGAGACCAAATTTGTCGAAGAAATGTAGCAGTTGTTACTGATAACAATTTTTATGAAACGGGGCCCTGATTCTGGAATAAATTTCACTATTCCCACTAATTGATGCTCTAAATGTTCATATGAATAGTATATTCATATACCTTTTTTACATCCAGAAAATATCAATATCGAAATTGAGTCTAATCGCAATCGTTGTAATCGGCTTCAAATGTTGGGGTGCAAGACCAGTCATATGACACTCCTCAATCTGCCGCGTTATTTTCCTTAAAAGAACGAACGATGAGGACATGAAAAATGTTTACGGCAAGATTGGCAAAATAGAAGATGACGTAGAGAGAGAGAGAGAGAGAGAGAGAAACAGAGACATAAAAAAGAGAAAAAAATTACATTGCAAAAAAATATGAAATAATCATATTGTGTTAAAAAAAGGTAGAGAAAGCAGAAATGATCAAAACAAGTGGGGTACAAACAAGCAAAATGTGGACCTATTCTTTGAAACGTCAATCAAGGTAGTGTTCATGTATTGCGTCGATGTAATTATTGATCGCACCTATACGTGAACACTACCTTGATTGCGTCGATGTAATTATTGATTGCACCTAGACATGCCGCGAGACAGAAACCCAACTTTTCTTTTGCGCTGCAGCATATAGCTTCAAACGCATGAGTGAAAATGTTTCTTTTTAATCTGTACTGTACTGTACATTACTTCGTAAAAGCAAAGTTATAATGAAAATATAATGTCAAAAAAAAAAAAAGCAAAAAATTAAAAGCAAAAACTGTGAGCTATACACATTTCTGAAATAAATGCACAAAGCTTCATATTATGAACTACGCATTGTGTTCACTACAGAAAGAATTACAACAAAATGGATTAAGGTCATCAAAACAATAATGGAAATTTCGTTTGAATACTTTTATCAGCTGACGAGTTTGAAAGCTGACAAATCTATGAGTGATGGTATACTCATCTGGCTAAAGGGCCTCTTTAACCTGTATGAATAATTTAAGGAATCTAATATTGTTTTTATTGAATGACTCATAAGCATTTCCCCGTATCCCTTTCTCTCTCTCTCTCTTCACTTACTATTTTCCCTTCTTCTTCAGAATCTCTTTAATGACAAACCGTAACTGTGTCCAGATTTTATTAGGTCAAGATATCCCGGGATGATTCGATTGTATCTAACGAAATTATTTAGGGAGCTAAAATTGCTTGCCTCTAAAACCTCAGGTCCCGAGAGGTCACGTGATCTGCATTAACCTCTGACGCAAGAGTTGTTTCTTTCGAAGTGTATCAATGGTCACCATGTCACTTAAATGAATGAGTTCTTCGCTAATGCGCTTGACCTTACATAACGGATGACAAAATAATGCTTAGGACTCAGTCACAACAAACAGTCATTATACGTTTTTATAAAGTGAATAAACTTTCATAACCTGTGAATAAAATGTAGGCTTATATGTTTGTAAAACAGTTAAACAATACAGTCATACCAAAACAACATTATTTTCATTCATGGGAAAATGTGATATGCTGCCTTTTTTTCATAAGTTTTTTTTTTCTTCAAATATTTGTTCAGAAATCGATCCAAAAGGAGATGGAATGTATACGGAAAGTGACATTGGTACAGAACTCTTAGATTATTCCTCTATAATGTGATTTTATAGTTACGTGTATCGCCGTACGAATGGAATTTCTTATCTAACTTATTGGAACGAACAGCGATTTTTTCCCCCTTCCTGATCGTTAATCATTATCCTTAAAACTTTAAAAGACTTTTTAAATAGATTCTGAAACAAAGTAATAGACAATTGCACTCATTTTACAACCATGGTGAAATGTTTCAACAGTGCATCTAGTATTCAACGCAGTCATGGTAGCAATTGCGAAAAACAGACACATTCTTATACTTTCGCTTTAATATCTTATCTCAATTTCTACTTCCAGTCTTCCCTCTGTTTCTTTATAGCTTCTCTTTTCCCTTGCTGTCAATTATTTTCTGTTTATGTCCTCACTTCCATTTCCATCTTTATAGTTATCTCTCGATGTTTGTCTTTTTGTCCCGTCTCTCATAACCCGTACTACCAGTGCCCCATCACTCTGTGTCATATCATGTATATTTGCATTTTTAAACACAATATACACTCGTCACTCAAGGACGTCATTACCACGCGAAGTTTGATTTTCAATCTGATGTGTTTACATAGTATCACCAAGAAAAAATACTCCCATCTCATCAAAGATCTTCAAACAATAACAAAAGTACACAAATTTGATAGCTCTATTAATAGGTCTACTTTCCCTGTATCGTCTTTCGATGTCCTCTTAGATTGCGTGACTGCGACAGACATTGACAAACGGTAATTACAAAAAAAAAAAAAGTTTCCATAGTGTATTAAAATAGAATAGAAACGGTCATTTTCCTTCATCTGTTATCTGCAGAATACATTCATATGTAATCTTTATAATAGCACAGTACTGGACTGTTTATATATTTAACCCTTTGGAGACAATTGACCACATTTTGTCGTTTGGCTCAATAACTTTTGATTCAGAGCTCTAAAATATATACCAGATACATGAGTAGAAAGAGTAAAAATTTCTGCACAACCTGTGTCCATTTTTGTTGCGTGACCATATTGTGTTTGACGCCAGGAATTTCAAAAAGGAGAATAAGCTTAAAAATCTTCAAACTGGCAACGCATTGAGCAGTTCAAAATCATTGTTTTGTTTTAATCAAAATGCTAATTTTTTTCAACTTTTCGTCAAAGTTCCTAACCATGTATGTTGTTTTCAAAGACATTACATTCTAATAGAACCATGTAGCATTAAAGAAAAATATTATTGTTGCCAATTTGAAGAACAAAATGTTATCAATTTAGCCCTTAAATAATTCCTTTTCATGAAAGGGTGGAACATTGGTGTTTTCATAGTCCTATACATGACAAAGAGAAGGAACAATAGAATCATGGTGATTTAACCCTTTCAGGACAGGGATTATTTAAGGGCTAAATTGATCACATTTTGTTCCTCAAATTGGCAACAATAATATTTTTCTTTTAGTGCTACATGGTTCAAATAAGGTGTAATGTCTTTGAAAACAATATACATGGTTAGAAATTTGTTGAATAGTTGAAAGAAATTGCCAATTTTGATGAAAAACAATGATTTTAAACCTTTCAATGTGTTGCCAACTTCAGGATCTCAAAGCTTATTCTTGTTCTTAAAATTCCTGGCTTCAAACGCAATATGGTCATGCAATAAAAATGGACATAGTGTATGCAGAAAATTTTGCTCTTTCTTCTCGTGCATCTGGTATATTTTTTAGAGCTCTGGATCAAAAGTTATTGAGCCAAACCACAAAATGTGGTCAATTGTCTTGAAAGGGTTAAACACATTCTTTGTGTAACATGGCTACCTCATTGTCATATATAGCTCTACATAATAGGCTCTTCTGACTTATGGGAACGGACAATCTAATCATAACTGCTAACTGGTGATTTAAACACATTCTTTGAGTAACAGTACTAAATAATTATAGTCATAGACCAGTACATCAAATGTTTTTTATAACAACTATTGCTACAAAACATCGCCTCATGAAAAACGAATTATCTGGACAGTCTCCATTTATTCATGTTTTGATTTAATTCGCTTCTTTCATGTGATCAAAATTATCACAAAATAATTTCTTTCTCGAACTTCATGTCATTTAACAATCTATCTCCCTCATGTATAGTGCATACTCACCCCCGTCTCTCTCTCTCTCTCTCTCTCTCTCTCTCTATCATTCTCTCCTTCTCTGTTCCAACCTCTCTCTATTTATTTTTTTTACTATATCCGCCTGCTTTTTCCGTAAAACGCCAAATGACCCGGGGCAGCCACTTACTTGTGGCCGAGTGCATGTATTCACCGCAGCATTCATCCTTTGCCCTCGGGCCAGGCTGGGTGCATTATCCACGATGACATTGTCAGTCTGTGCTATCAACGACCTGTAGCTCACTCTTATCTCAACCAACCTTTCTTCCCACCCCATCTTCCTCTATCCACCCCTCACTTTCTACCTGCCCTGTTAACCCTTTCAAGACAACTGACCACATTTTGTGGTTTGGCTTAATAAGTTTTGATTCAGAGCTCTAAAAAATATACCAGATGTATGAGTAGAAAGAGCAAAAATTTCTGCACATGCTATGTCCATTTTTGTCACATGACCATATTGCGTTTGATGTCAGGAATTTTAAAAAGGAGAATAAGCTTCAAAATCCTTAAATTGGAAACACATTGAGAGATTCAAAATCATTGTTTTTTTGTCCAAATTGGCAACTTTTTCAACTTTTCGACAAAGTTCCTAATCATGTATATTATTTTCAAGACATTGCATCTTACTAAAACCACGTAGCACTAAAAGAAAAATATTATTGTTGCCAATTTGCAGAACAAAATGTGATCAATTGAGCCCTTAAATAATTCTTGTCCTGAAAGGGTTAAAGAGAAGGTTGAGTTCTGGGAAAGGTGAAAAATAATTTGTGAGCTTTTCTCATTCCTTTTATGTCAGTTTGGAAGAACATCACAATAGAAATGTCCCCTCCATATTCAAAATATGATGAGAAAATAGCTGAAGTGTTCGAGTCAAACATTCTTGCGACATGTGCGTGCCGTCCGAGATACCCATTTCGGTGTGCAGTGCATGTGTTTTTCAGCTAGTCATTTTGATGATTCCAAAACCTCACAATATACACCAATTCTTGAGAAGATATGATCAACCCTTCACAATTGATTTCACAATGTCATCCCATGACAAAAACTCAACTTTATCTTTGCCACTTTCTCCCCTCTATTTCTGACCATCCTTCATTCCATCATGGCTCGTGTTTAATTGCGCTATGGTGTAACCAAGGTAATCCACGATATTATAGTTCCATGCGCGCTTCTATGCGCTTGTAGTTGCCATAATCTATATATGCTCTATAAAACAAACAAACAAACAGGAAAAAAAAGAAAGAAAAAAAGATCTCCAATAGAAATTCCTTGGCAATTATGTGTCATTTCTTGCACAAACGTAGTGAACTTTGAACTGAAAGTATCCTAACAAAAATTAATATTTCAAATTTCAAAAGAAAAAAGGAGGCAATTCTACTTTCTATAATTTTCGACTCCCTGCATTTCTCATAATCTTCTTTTACTTCATTTATCCATACTGTTATGTAATTCATTTCCACACAGGGGTGGTGGTAATGAAATTTGTACTACTTCAAATTCTGCACGGATGGAACGTTACCTCCGAAAACAATGTATATCGGGTACGTAAATGTGATTGATCGCAGCATTATGAAACAAAAATCAGACATAAATATATCAGTACTTAATTTAACTACTCACATTAATCAGGTATATGGGAAAGAATCCTGAATAATACGAACGACTGCAATGTACAGTGTACCTCATTTCCAAAGCGAAGGCTCCGTTCCCAAGACTAGAGGCACTTAATGGAATCAGATTGAGACAAGCAACGAGTGTGTCAAAATTAATCTTTTCCAGGGCAGTGGCAGGAAAGTGATGGGAAAACCATGGCAGATCGAGCCGCTGCAGTAGAAGCCAGGAAAGTATGGATTATTCAAGAAATGGACACAAGTTCTCAGCTCGTCACCGCTAGTCAGACGTGTCATGAAGTTGTTATTATCAAAAAAGAAAAAGAGAGAAAAAAAAAAGGATGATGTCTTCTTCGACCTGATGGCATCTCATGCCCTCCCATCATCTCTTCCTTGACGATCATTATCATCTTTTCTTCCATTATCCATAGTGGTATTGTCAGCATGTGCCATTAACGACCTGTTAGTTTTCAACCAATATCTCACGAGGAATATGAAAATGCAACGCGACTATCAATACACTTTCTAGTTCTTTTTTCTTTAAAAAAATATGCATTAAATTTCATATTTACCTCGCATAAATTCTCATTTTTTCATGTGTTTCTTTTTTTTAATAGAAAATAATATTTTCTTGTGCTCTCCGCCCCTTTATCTGATAATATTTCCATTCTTTGTCCGTCGGTAATCAAATAAATATATACGATAATGAGCAACACCCGAATTGCTGTTTTGGGGTGTTTTTTTTTAGTTGTTACTGGGTTGTATAATCACTAAATCATTCTTTGATATGTATATAATGGTCAAAGAATAAGTGATCAACATTGTATTGACACTCGCATTTCATTTCCAGGGAATTAATCGTGCACAAACAAGTAGACAAAGTAAGAAATACTCAAGGTGCAAAAAGGTTCTTGAACAAATATGTGATTGCAAAATAAACAGACTAACAGTCAGTAAATTTGGATCCCCCCAACAAAAAAGTTTTTTGAAGTAACTTTGACAAGGAAGGTTTTCAATCCTGCTGATGTTGCAGTTTTGACCCCCCCCAAAAAAAAAAAAAAAAAAAAAAATCAAAACAATTGTGAAGTCCAAACTTTTCGATATAATCTCTCAGATTTTTCAGTTTGTGCTGCGCTTTTCTGGAACTATCTACTATCATCCCGAAATGCTCATGATATCAGTATGATCCAGATACACCTTTCAGTCTCCGGAAACATATACACGCATCAAATAGGCCATCGTGATACTCTATCATCATTATCATCATTTGGCATCTCCTCCTACGCTACAGGTATCCGTAACCATGGAAACGATCTAAGATTTGGAAATATACACTCCAAACAACAATGCAATCATGTTTCTTCATCACCATTATATCTATCTTCTAAGAAATTTAACCAAATAAAGAGAAAATAGGCCTTCTATACACAAAGTTTGATGAATTCAGTTATAGTGGGGAGCCATATGGCGCATATTCCTTTGCTATGTGCTTGCCCGACAAAGCAACATCCAATATAGTGCTATCCACTGAAATCGAGTTGTCCAAACTTTTTTATATCAGTATGTCGGTGGCTGTGATTTTGTGATAGGTGCTTATATTATACGTTCACATTAAGCTCGCAATTCATGGCGGAACATGAAGCAAATGATGTCATAAAAAATTATGAGAAAATATTTCATATAAATAGAAGAAAACGCTTTCTTTATTGTTACTTGAAGAAGTGTAAAGTGGTTGCAATAGAATTAATATTTGTGCACTATAAGGCTCAACGTAATTCTCTTGAGTTATGCGAATTACAGATATCAATCGTATTCTTTGTACATACTCTTGACATGCAACGATTTAGCATGCGAGTCTACACGGAGTTTGAATTACAGGTGTGAGCCCTACACTCTGTTGCTTTTCTGTTCGTCTCCATCCGAACTTCTCATCCCCCCGTCTCACCATGAGAGTAAAGTATCCATAAGCACTTGGTTTGAGTTTATACATCCTACCTGGTGAGGTCACTGCCGGACACTCTCACCTGATACCGGTGTATTGCCAAAACACTTATCACCTTCTACTTGGGAGTAGAATTCAAGTTTCCAGTTTGGCCACGTGACCGCTCTAAAGACTTTCCTACGCCAGCGATAAGTGTTTGATTGAAAGGCGCATGGAGGTAGTTAATGGTATCGAATGGGAGAGAGGAGATGGGTGAGGGAGGAGAGAGAGAGAGAGAGAGAGAGAGAGAGAGAGAGAGAGGTGGAAAGAGATAAAGGAGAGAAGAATAAATGTCAGATGAGAAAGATAGATGGAGAGAGCGAGAGAGAGAGCGAGAGAGGAGGGGGAGTAATAGAAGTGAGACAAGATATTTAAGAAAAATCTGAAAATTGTGAATTATTATATAGATATCACGTTGTAAATTCCACTTATTGGCGTAGTAACAGAAGAAAAACGAGGTATATATAGATATAGATATCGATATATTCGATCGAATAAAGCGAGGGATCGGAAAGCAGTATCATTAAGAAGGTTAATGTGCTCTATTTGTTATACACATTCATTGAAATGTTGATTTATGATTCATGTATTATTGAGTGAAATAAAAATAAAGATCATTGAAAAAAAAAATATTCAAACTGACATGGTGTTAAATCAGTCAAAGGTGCTATGGATATCAAAAAAAGATAACTTATACGGAATGCAATATTTTTCATTAAAAAAAAAATGTAGATACGTACGACAAGGTTCCTTCCAATTTTTTTACATGACATGCATTTAGCAAAACGAATATAAAACACAGTTAAAGGCAATTTCTTCTTTCATGAAATTTCATAGTAAATTAATGTCCAATCAAGCTAGCAGGAAGAGTTTCAAAATTATGGCTCTCACCTTGAAGCAATGTGATAACTCCTTGCTTGAAGCAGGGAAAATGAGGGTATGTTAATGCGACTTGCAGAAGATGTGTCAATCATTGAATAATGCATAGCTAGCTGATGACTGCAAAAACATGAAAAGGTATCTTTATTATGGAAGAAACATACAGATGGAGGAAACAGATCTATTGTCTATATAAGGCTGATCATCTTTCTGGAGTCAAGTATACTGCTTCCCAGACAATGCCGAAATAAAACAGTAATACAAGTTTGCAAGAGGAGGACAGAGAGAGAAAGAGATATATATATATATATATATATATATATATATATATATATATATATATATATATATATATATATTATATCTTGAGAGAGAGAGAGAGAGAGAGAGAGAGAGAGAGAGAGGGGGAGAGGAAAGTGGGGGGGGGGGGGGAGAGAGAGAGAGAGAGAGAGAGAGCCCGCGTGAAACTTAACAGTTCTTAATGAAACAAATGGATACACTGTGGTTGCAAGGCCAACGAAATTGCATCTTTTCTATTTAATGTATCTAGCACATGAAATGCAACCATCAAACCATCCTATTCTCATTTCCTTACTTCCAGCTCATCACTAAAGTCCACTGCGTCCAATCTCGTCGGTCCATCAAGAGAACCTGATCACGTCATCTCAAGTACATTAGAGGCGACAGGTACAACAAGCAGAGCCTGAAAACCCTCTTCTAAATCAATAATGAAACCCGATTAATCCTGCTTCACATGTACATATGCATTCCTCGCTCTCCAACTGCGTCTTTCGACCCGCCTTACCCTCAATATGCCCCATAATATTGAAATTGATACACATTTTCATATTACTCAATACATGCAAACATTGCTTCTCCGATTTTTATCGGGCAATTACTGCACCGCATGCGGTATGATCCGGAGAAGAAGTTGACTCACGGACTTGGCTTTGAACCACGTAGGACCTCGAGCTCGCTAGACGGAGACAGACTTCGAGAGGTGAAAGGGCATCTGACCGGCCTTGTCCTCGCTAATGAGGACAACCCTGTGGCACCCTCTGCAACGGCATTCTGCATGTAACAACTGCTAAAACTCTAAAAGCGAATGGGCCGTATGTAGCATAATAAGGGTGAAGCCGGTGAAGCCGGTGTAACGCCCCCCCCCCCCCCTTTGAAGGCCAAGCTGAAATCAGAGCAACTTGCAGTGGGTTGGTCTATACAGCGCACGGGCTACCCATATACATGTATACATTACGCCCATCCTCGTCTGCGGGGAATGTCGTACAACCCACACCCCATGTTTACCACGTTCTGGATACGCCACAGGGCCGTTACCGCTCCCTAAATAGCCTCCGGGTTGACATTGGACATGGAACACAGGTGATATGAGATACGAGACCACACCCCCCCCCCCCCAGGTATCTGGGTCTAATGCAAACTTTTCCTTTTGAAATAAACTTTTTTTTTTGTCACCGCAATCCCTAAATGGCGATAGCTTTAATTCTTTTTTTTTCTGCGTAAGGCTTTACAAAATTCACTGCTAAATACTAAAAGCGAAAAAATCTCGCTGCTTTTGATACAAGGTACGTCTACCTTAAGCACTTGGAGGGTTAAGGGTTCTCAATCCTACCATCTCTAAATATCATTGACTTCAATATGGTACTGACAAAATTAACTCAGAAGATCCAAATTTCATTGACTTCATACTGTAATATACTTAGCACTGGCGGGGTTAACCGTCATGTTCCTACAATCTTATTGCCTTTCTACCTGGTCTCTTCTGCGTATGGTTATGTCAAGATTAGCCGTTTAATACCAACAGCCAAGAATGCCGTTTGCTTGATACGAAGTAAATTTACGGTTGGTGCTGTCAGGGATAACACATTTTATTCCAACAATTCCATCGACTCTTTACCTGGACTGTTTCTGCGTATGTTCCTGACAAGGTTAAGTGGTCATATGCTCTATATCCTTCAAGATCGGCGCTTGGGAGTAATTATATTAGCGACGACTTGAGTTTGATAAGGTCGCAGGAAAAGACTGCCAGTCATGCTCAGAAGTCAAGCCAAGTGATTTAAGCACATTCTTCTCCGCAGTCAGTCACAAAGAAATGAAGAGACAAACTCCAATAAAACAGGCTCTTCCAATTTCGGCAGTAGAATATTTTCAATGTATAGGCCCTACATTTACATTTCATCGCTTGCATCGCCTGTATATGTTCCTCTATGCAGCTTCAAAATCATATTTTACTAATAAACCGTTTGGATTCATTGTCATAACCCAAAATTTCAGAAAATGCATATAACCATTCGCTTTTCAAAATCATTTTTATCTTGATTTTACAGACACAGAAATAATAGATCGCAAACCATAGACACATAACGTAGTGAACAAAATTTGACAATAATCGTTTGTTTGTACAATCATAGAGGCAACACAACACAAATAAAATGATAGAAATCGATTTATACTGCTTTCAAACTGTCATACACTGATGAAGTTATGATGTATTAATCATAAAGCTGTAAATTATTTCCTTCTATTCCGTGTTATGATATTCATTGATTTGTCATCGTGTACTGACTTAATAATTATGTTTATACAGCTGTCTGTTTGAATCTCATTAAACATTGTAGTATGAGGAAGCATTGTTATCATTCATGTTCATTAACACGAAATTCTTTAAGAATGTAAGAAATGAATATTTTTTCTAGTTATGAGCCGGATAAGATAACAGATGCTAATATAATATATCAAATGATACCCAATGAATGGTTCAAAACTACCATCTGAATAATGTAGTGGCGGATCTAGGAATTTGAAATAGGGGGGGGGGGGGGGCGCCAGCGGCGAGGGAGCGGGGGAGCGGGGGAGGGTGTGGACTTTAAGGACTTTTCAAAAAAACCATGTGCGGAAGTCGCATTTTAAGAGCACTTTAGAGGAAAAGCTCCAACTCAACCATTGTCTGTAAATGAATGACATGGGCTGTTTGTAAGGAAAATTAAATACCTTTAAAAAAAAATCACAAAACAGAAAAAAATTAAGGGAAGGGGGGGGGGGGGGCGCCTTTGGGGCCCCTGCCTGGATCCGATACTAATGAAATATGTTATCTCATCACTGAGGAGTTTCTAGTGCCGGCCTATCATTTTTTTTTTAATTTACGACTTTACGACATGTATTTTAGCCGTAAGTAATACTGTGTTTATTATTTAATTCCAACAGTGATATTATTATTTAATTCCAACAGTGATATCCTTACAAACGAAGAGTAGTTTCATACATCCAATCTCCATATCAGAAGAAAAACATATTACGGTTTTATAGCTCATTGCTAGACGTGAGCTTACTTTAAATGCGATTCGATTCACCTCTTTGCCCCCCAAATGGACTGATTACAAACGAATACATTCCATCGGCAAAAAAGCATGGGGTACTTACGATTCATCTAATCAAGGAGTTAGCACAGAACTCCTTGATCTAATTGAGTGTGTCTTCTTAAAAACATGTAGTTCCTGCCCTGCCCACCAACCAGGCAAGATCCGATTAAAGCCCTGGACAGGAACGCGGACACCAGGAATCGCTTGAAGTAGCCCCAGTCATGCCAGTTATGCAAGCAGGGATGCAACAAGTGTCCACTGATGATCACCGTGTGATAATCCACTACTGTATCTCTAGCTATAGAGTCACCACCACAAAGTACGTCGTCGCTATTAAAATGCTTCCCCCCGTCAAGCCTCTGGGACCGTCGAACGAGTGGTCAATTGCCGCCGCAGGAGAGTGATGAACAATCACTTTTAAACATCCAAGGTGGCAAACAAAACTAAACTTGTCACATCCAGTGAAACGTCAAATACGCAGAAACATGGGTGATAATTCTGGAGACGTAGTACAGTGGTCAAGGAGGGGTCCAGGAACGGCCAGCACCGTTTTAAGAGTGCAGGATGATGGCAGAAGAGAGTGGAGATAATGTCGCGGGCAAGAAGGGCCGATGGTTTGTGTGGTGTTATTAAGTTGAGGGTTGGGTTTCGCTGTCGAGCAACGTACGCACGAACACGCGCCTGCAGACCCGTAGTCTGCGAAACTTATCGATCTGGTCACCCCCTCGAAAGAGCAACAGATACCCGGGAGAGAGAAAGAGAAAGAGAGAATCGGAGAGATAAGAAAAGAAAGAGAGAGAGAAAGCGAGAGAGAAGGGGATAGAGAGAGAGAGAGAGATAGTTACAGAGAAATCGTGAAGGAAAGAAAGGAAGAGGTAAAGAGAGAGAGAGAGCAAAACAGAGGGAGGGAGAGATAGGAAAAGAGAAAGGGAGAGAGGGAGAAAGGGTGAGAGAGAGAACTAGAAAGAGAAAATGTGCAATAGATAGATAGAATTATCAAGGTCATGGAGAAAAATGTTGAAATAAAAAAGTACTGCCGTTGTACGATGTACACAAATCACCAGTATCAATAAACCGAAACACTATTTGGTGGAGTTCAAATTTTAACATTGTTTTGAAAACTATATAACTCTCAAGAAATAGTTGAAACAAAAAGTTTTATGCAAGTATATAATGTGCGTGTATACATAGAAAATGAATAAGGATCGGGGAACGCCTAAAACGTACAGAGAACGAAGCAGGGAAAGGAATTAGGAGGGGATCAATCGAATGTTAGCTAGCAAAGAAAAACGGCATGGAAAATTCCTCATAATACAATTTCAAAGTTGCATTTGGATCAGCTTCATGCTGGGAGGATGTCATTCTAAATTTGCGATTAACATGATGCGCAGTATGTTACAGAAACGATACTCATTCAATGTGACGTGAAAAGTATGATATGACGACAATATGCTTCCTGGAATTCCGAATCAATACACGCGAAATATTCACAAACAACGATCCGGACCATCAACTTGAATATCTATCATACATTAGTGCATAATATTTCATAGAAGTACGTGTAGTTTGAAGCTTCGCCGCGGTTCTTTTTTTTTTTTTTCGCCGCGGCTCTTTGTTCAGAGAAAGTTAAGCCAAATTAATCACACTAGCATGACTAGCAGAGCTATTTCTTAAATTCGAATGCTGCTAAACTGGTAAATCTTTTCTATTTGTATCCTTTATAATCTTTTAAAAAAATATTCATAAATTTAGTACTCCAAAGAAGCAGAACTTTTTAATTGCAGTAATAACTTTGCCTACCTTTCTCCTTGTACACTTTCCGACTATTGCGTCCCAAGCGTTGAAGACTTGAAGGCGAAGCATGCACTACACAGACTACGTGACAAATGTTTGCCAAAATTTTGCACGAACAGACGCATAAGAGCTCGCAAAGGGTCACGTAATAGCATATTGATGGACCGATAATAATCAATAATGAACTCATTGAAATCTTTTCTGCTCATTTCTTAAGCACCCTTTGAGAGTGCGGCGGTCTTTTGGCATCAGATGCTTAGAACCGCAAATAAAATTGCCCCTATAACAATGGGAGTTGCTTTGGACAAAAGGGTATAGGGGGAAGAACTTGAAGAAGAAATGGGAGGCTGAAGCGATGACAGGCAATGATGAGTTCTCTCTTTGTTATACTCCAAAGCTGATGTTGAAGAATGGTCCGAAAATTGCATTTTGGGAAATAAGGTAAATAAATAACTGCTTAAAAGGAACCCTGCATTGTTGATTATCATACTAAACAATAATAATTGCGTAGTGAGAAGTATGGGTTCATCAAAAGTTGATTATAACGAGCAAATCTTGCTGAAAACCGCGACCAAGGAAAACGATGGGCACCGATTTGGGTATATGGGACTACAAGAACACGTGGCATCAAATTTTGATTCAAAGTTTCAAAATATTGTTATGGTCATAATTTAGATGTGAGAACATTTCAAGAGGAATCGTTTACACATATATCTATATATTTATTCTTCCACATGGCAATTTTACTAAATTTCATCTTTCTCTTTAAGTATGACAGGGAAGGGTGGTGAGTGGTCATAATGATTCCGATGAATACCGATCTAGACAAATATCCTCCTCCCATTTTCCCAAATACCAATCCTAAAACACACTAAAGCACTGCAGATGGATTAATCACACAATTAAACAATCTTGAAATAAATAAAAATATTTACCATAAGGTCTGCAGGTATACAAACTATTTGAGGTATGTGACCTGCCAGCTTGTTTTGTAAATATTTAAGAGTTTTTCGTGTCATTGCACTCTCCTATGAATAGAATACATGAGCATGGTCCATAGAGTAGTCGTCTTCGTTAAATGCCAGTCGTATTGTGAATATGACAACAAATTTAATAATGCGTAATTCCAGGACATATTAATAAATGTATGGGACAATAGGTTGTTTTTATGTTGATTGTAAGCATGATGGGATGGGACAAGGCTGCATGACAAAATATATCTGTAAGGTTTGCTAAATTTTTCTGTAATATTTCCTCGTACGTTAATAATACAATTTGCAGTGGCTATCTAATGCGAATGCTGAGTACTAGTAAAAAAAAAAAAAAAAGGGGGGGGGGGGGTAATCTTCATCTTTTTAAAAATTTCATCATGGAAGAACACCACAATAGCAATGTAACATGAAAAATATTGTCTTTTTATAAATGCTTACGTATTTCTCATTTATCTGGAAATAGTTTACTCCTTGGACCCACAAATCCTAATGGTTTTGATTACTACTATACAGTATATCTGTGTACAGTACTTTTCAGTTCGGTGATATTTAGCAGGCTTTATTCATTGTGTTATGAATTTGACAGCTCAAAAACCTTACAACACACTTTCATTCCATTGCGTACACAATCAGTTCTTCATGAAAACAGCTTATCTAATAAATGCAATTACATCACCCATATTCAACAGTGATATAGCCTTTAAAGTTATCAGGAGACTCCGAGCCGAAATAGATGGCACTGATTTTTTTCCATGAGCTAGCAATATTTTCCGGTCTGGCAGTAGCAACAGTTCAAGAATACAAGAGTGGGAGATCTTAAGAGAGAGAGAGAGAGAGAGAGAGAGAGAGAGAGAGAGAGAGAGAGAGAGAAAGAGTGATGGGGGAGTGAAAGAGGGGGAAAAATGATAGATGAAGAGATGGTGAGAGAGACCGGGAGAAAAAAAAGCGTAGAAGTGAGGTAGAGAGATGGGAAGGAATAAGAGAGTGATGGGGATGAGCAGAGAGAGAAATTGAGAAAGAGAAGGAGGGAGAGAGAGAGAGAGAAAGAGGGACAGAGAAAGAGAAGATACAGTTTGATATAGACATCTTCGGAAACAAACATGACGGACCACGGTTGACATCGAATAACCCCATCTCATCCGTCCTTCGGCTCGTGTCTGGTACTGATTTACCATTCATCGCCACGACTGATCTCCCGTGCACCGGGTCAAAAAAAAAAAAAAAAAAAAAAAAGAATTAGGGAACCATACCCGCTCAAAGAATGACTTAAAAATAGCCACCCGCGCAAAAAAAAAAGCAGATTGTTAATACAGAAAATTAAATCCGTATAGTTGAAATATATTTATATAAATTTTGTCATTGTGTTCGTTCGTATTAGATTCATTAATACACAGGAGTAAGTGGATGCCCTTTTTACCACAACAGCTAGATAAAAAGAATGTCCATTTCAACAACATTTACAAAGAATATATCAATTAGGAATGCCTGGGGCTCGGATGTAGTCCTATCGGAGATCGATCTGTCACTGACAAAATCATAAACATTTCATTTCTCTTCTTTCCTCTATTTTTGGATGGGGAAAAGTCAAATATGACGGACTATCACGATCGTCAGCATGCGGATAAGAATAACTGAACAGAAGTGGCCTTGAAGTTGATTGGCATAAATATTGTGTAGCAGTCTATTAAAAGAGAGGGGAAATAGACCGAAACTAAGTAGTCTATCTAATTCAAGGATGGTAGTTATGGATATATTGGAGCAATTTGGACAATACATGTATCTTTTAAATGAGTTGTAATTTATTTATAGTTGTCTTTTGAATGGAGCGCGTGAGATAAGTTTTCAATTAATATTGAAGATATAATATTACGACCCATCGGCCAAGGTATCGTTTTCGATCTCTGAATTATTATTTACAATTTTCCTTTGTATAATGTTTATGTTTTGATACATAGAATGTATTTCAAAAGTGATACAAAACGCCTATCCATATGTGAAGTTAACAGAATTCGATACGTCTCTCTTTCTTTCTAATTTCTCTGTCTGTCTTTCTCTTCACATGCTCTATTTTGATCCTCCACTCTCTCTTCACACGCCCTTCTCCATGTTCTCCCCCTCTCTCTTCACACACTCTTCTTATAATTTCACTCTCTATCCCCCTCGTTCTCTCTTCGCAAGCTCTATTTTTATTCCTCCCCCACTCTCTTCACAGACCCTTGTCTACCCACCCTAACTCTTCATATACTCTCCCTACAGCTACAATATTCTTACTCGAACATCCTCGACAGAGTTCACGCTCCACATCATTGACTTCCTACATCTAAAAGAATTCATTAAAAAAAAATCCCATGTGACCTTAAAGCCGTCTAAACGATAATCATGACTGCAAGAGAAACCGATACTGGTTAAAGTTTTCCCATTAATGCTGAGAAGCCTCCGTCAGAAATGCATTTGCAATTTCTTGCACTTGTCAATTTTGACGCAGCTAGAATTTTCGACGATTCAAGGCAACCGCCCACATTGTTTCCATTCTTACGAATGACTTCCCTCCGCGAGACAAAAATGTCCAACCTGCTATTCCCATGCCTTTTCACGAAACTCACTGACATTAACCCTCGCAATGCATTTCTTCTTTTTATCATCATCATCATGACGATAGTTATCACTTAACCTGGGAAGATTTGTTTTCCACCTCCGCTCAATCATTGGATTTCTCCTGGAAGCGTTTCCAAACCGATCCTACCTTTACATAAGTCTTCTCCCATATCTCATGTCGGCTCATTACCTCTGGCCCAGCCAATCGGAGGTGTGTGTTACCTGCCCGGTAATGGAAGACGCTACCACTGATGTTCTTCTTGTTATTCCCTCCTCCTCTTACCCTCGTGGTGTCCTCCATCTTCATCATCTTCATCGGATGAGGGCAAAGCTATGTTCCATACCGACTGCTCAAGGATTATTTCCTGAGCTTCGTCATCAAAAGTAATCCAATTTTTACCGATATCGGTCGCCCCCATCCATCTTCATCAAATATCGGCCATCATTTTTGGAGCTGTTAC
Organism: Heliocidaris tuberculata; assembly: GCA_025618425.1. Classification (NCBI taxonomy): domain Eukaryota; kingdom Metazoa; phylum Echinodermata; class Echinoidea; order Camarodonta; family Echinometridae; genus Heliocidaris; species Heliocidaris tuberculata. The sequence goes on from CM046847.1 coordinate 21,225,259, forward strand.
ACTTTTCTTTAATCTGCCTTCATCCCTTCGTTGCCATATGTCAGACCTGTAATCTAGACCGTTTGTATTTTCTTATAACTTGTTATAATGTTAATAGTGTTATTAGATCACTTCATGTTCTCTTTACCTCGTCTTTTCATTCTTTCTCAGCATCTTACGCACACTCGCCATTTTGTGTTGTGTTACGCAGTCTTGTTTATTTATTTTAAAAAATTAATTTATCGATTAATTAATTTATTTGTATAATTATATCACGTTTGACAAAAAGATATGCTTTTCAGCGTCTTCATCATGATCTTCCCCAAGGCTGGTTCTGCTACTACTACTACTACTACTACTACTTACTACTACTTCTACTACATGTACTACTACTACTACTACTACTACTACTACTACTACTACTACTACTACTACTACTACTACTACTATTACTACTACTACTACTAGCACTACTACTATTACTACTACTACTGCTGCTACTACTACTACTACTACTACTACCACTACTACCACTACTACTATTATTATTACTACGACTGTTAAAAAAAAACCAACCCAAAACACTACTGATTCTGCTACTAAGTTACTACTCGTGCTTCCACTTTAACTTCCCATGATTTCTATATTCAAAGATAAGCCTTTATTCTCTAATATTGCTCATACTAACGTACCATAATTTTATTCACACTCAGTGTAATGCTCGGATTTGGTATCAGCAAATCGTAGGAAAACTGTTGATCACTGGCATGTGCGGATATCCCCCTTTTCTGGTAAATCAGTATGTACTTATAAAGGGCATACGCTGTTGGATTCAGCATGGGTGGAGCGGTTTTCGAACCCTAAGTTTCTTAACCACCACCGCCAAAAAAAAAAAAAAAAAAAAAAAAAAATCCCCACTCCAAAAGAAACCTTTGAGCATCATCAGCGATGGTTGAGATTGATTTTGATGCCATTTGATCCATGCCTGCCTGCAGAATTACATGACAGGGAACATGAATGATGTATAATGGCCGCCAGGACTTTGGTGTCGACAGCTGGAGCAACAGCATCGTCTTCGCGTAATTCTTTTCTCCTCCCGAAAACTCTCTCTCCTCCTTGAGTTCCTCCCCGTCTTCATCTCCACTTCCAACGTGCGAATGAAAATGAATGTATCTATGCTAATTAAGGGAACACCGTCATCACTATTAGCCTGATTTCGTGCAGATGCTGTTTAGGCTAGAAGTGCAACTGACCGAAGTAAAGTCTTCTTCTTAATAGATCGTCCAGCTGCAATGATGGCGCCTCAGACCAAAACAAGCACACGTATCTGCTCTTTCAATAAATGCACATTTCCTCTTGATATTACATAGTCTTGTAGATAAGCATGCAGTTTTAATCATGGAGTTAAAAAGCCATTCTTAATGAATTACAGAAGGATGTTTTCACTTAATAAAATGCTTTTCTTTAATAACGATATTTTTCAACAGTGTATAATTCCTATACCCATGACCGGGTGATGACCCTATCTATCATCATTATAATTTTGTCTTCTGAGATCAGGAAAAATATTCTTGTATCAGATGTTATTGAACTTTCCTTTTTATACAGATGTTACATATTTTGAGCATATGCAAAGTGACAGAATGGCTTTGAATAAAGCATACTGAAGCTTTTCGTATTTCACTCCTCATAGTCATCAGAAGGCCGAAATCAAACAGGCACCAACATGACAAAAGGGAGAAAAACACGCGCATACTGTTACACAATGTATTTTCTAGTCGTCTACATCCAAGAGAAAAAGAGGAAGACCACACCTTACTCCTCATTACTGGAATTTCTTTAAAAAACGAAAGGAATGTACTTTCATCGATGATGCCAAAAATAAAGCAAAAACTCCTAAGCCTCGAAGACACTTGAGAGAACAAACCATGCATTTAGCCAAGCCGCCCCAGAGTCTTTCAATCGCCCTGATGGCGGTCTCCACAGGACGAGGAAGAAAAGGTCATAACTACCGCATGAATCTATTACACTTAATATCAGGTTAGCATAATACAAGAGTAGGAACTACATGCATCTTATGGTTAAAGCCTCGAATCTATTAGGCCAGCGTCAACAACACGAACATCAAAAGAGGTGGCTGTGCTTACCTTGTCTTTTGATGTGTCCTTTGCGCGGTGAGGAAGACAGTTTTATGCCAAGGAGGGATGCACCTGTACATATAATGAGAGAATGAAAGGGATAAAGAATAAAAAATGTCATATTCGTGATACAGAAGAACAAAATTATACAATCATATAACATATCAGATACATTTCATTGGGGGGGGGGGGGTGTTCGGATTTGGAAGAGGCAAAATTTAGAAAACATCGTTGTCATGTAAACACATTTTATATGAAAATAATAAAAACTTGATAAGAAAGTCCAGAGTTCTTGAAGTATTGTTTTGAAAGATAAATAGATTCCATGTTTTTCATGTTGACGTACACTATTAAAAAAGATTGAAAAATAGCACAAGAATACAATATTACAAGTCATAATTTGATAAACTTTTCCATGTTGTATTGTTTATCAAAGCATAATAGCTTTTATATATAGTTCTGTGGTGATGCACACCATTGTTTTGATAAATAGTAGAATAAGAAATTGTAAAGGTAAATAACTGCCTATCCTCTGTTAATTAGACGGCCTAAAAACATGTACCACGGCAAGACGGAATCAACATCCCAAATGAATGTTCACCGATGCTGTAAATATTTCTCTACCCATAGCAATTGTATAATGATATTGGGAAATCGAGCTATATTCAGCTAAAATTGACACAGTCATAATTTGATGCCTTTTCTTAGGAATGTTAGAGAAAGTTCGAGGGAAATGAGGAATCATATTACAAATTAACCTCCCAAGCAGTGAAATATATATTCAAACATGTGTATTTTTAGAAGTCGAAACGTCAGGCGAAAAATTATCGTATCGACTTACGATAAAATAACAATACATGAATGCAATGTACAAAGTAATGGACTGTCCATATTCAAAGGGGTTGGGCTTTAGCCAAAGACGAAAACAGCGAAAAGACTATGTTCTTGTTGTGAAGTGTTGTTAGCAGGCGCCAAATCTCCGCGCCTGCTACTAGTGCGATACTGAAAATGCATGCATTATTTACATGCATTAAAGTACGCGTGAAGTAATGAATTGCAGTGATGCAAAGCGAGTGATGAGAAGACTGAAAAGCAATAACTGACGAGGTTTTCCCCCATGTCTGTTTCGCAGCATGACAAGCACGGAGGGAGGCAGAATCTCACGCCAGGGGACTTTATGCAACGGAAATATCGACGTGAATTCCCAGCTCTTCCATATTCATACGCCGATTTTTTTTTTCCTTCTCCACCTTGAAGCTTGGAAGGAAAATGTATTTGTGACTATCCATTTCATTATGATTTTCAACGGGTATTGAACCTTAGAAGTAAGATAGAAATGAACAGAGCTGTACAAAGGAGTGAGAGGGGAGCAAGGTGGTGAAAGAAAGAGCAAGAAAATAGAGGCAAGGCTAATTAAAAAGGGAAAATTAAAACAGCAAAGTTGCAAAGTGAAAACAGATAGAGAGGTAGAGAGAGAGATGGAGGGGAGGGGGGAGAAAAAGATTTGAAAACGAAGATGGTTCCTTTGAATTTTATGTTCATTTCATTTGAAGTGGCTTGTGTTAATCTGACTTTGCCTATCAAAAAGTGTTCTCTTCTTTGCTGGCATTGGCGTATGATGTCAAGAGGCATTGTGCCAGTGGCATCAATGAGTCAAGAGAGGTAAGTCAATCGCTGGAGTCCACGTACCCTTCTTCCTTCAACATCGCTAGTACGGACAACTGTATCTAGATTCTTGCGAAGTATGTGGCCCAAGAAGCGAATTTGTCCGGTTACAATAATTTGAAGTAACGGATGATTTGGCTCTTTCTAGGACGTCTACGTTGGTAACGTGATCAGTCCATGATATTCTCATCATCCTGCGTGAAAAACCACACCTCAACGGCTTCCAGGCACTGTTTCTGTACAATCCCTTTGACGTTTCAAAAATATCTTGTAAAAAGACAATCCTGTAGAAAATATAATAATGAGTGTGAACGACGAAATTCGATTTCTAGATTTAAGCACTTGGTTTTTAAAATGGTGCCCAAAATTAATTAGGTAATTCAATCACGTTTGCTTATCACATTAAACAAATCTGTTTGAAATATATTAGGTATGACTCATTACAAGCATAACGACAGATTGATTGTGTCTTGCTCATTGAATATGAATTATCTCCGCTCTGATAGTTTTATGAAGGTCAGGAAAACGACATATGTGTAATTTGATAAAAGCATGCACTGATTTCTATAATTAATTACTTTAATGTACAAATGAGTCTTTTACAAATGAAAAATTGAATAGTTGTTCTTGATTCATTTATTCCCACGTAAAGTTGAAGATCGACTTGAATGTTTGCATTATTGCGAAATATATATATATATATATATATATATATATATATATATATATATATATATATATATATATACACGCTTTAATATTCCAGTGGCATATGCAAGCAATGGGCGTAAATGGATTTAAACTGTGATAGTTAATACATTATATACCTACTTTCAGAATAATGAGTGCATGGCTCAACGAACAGTTCATTCTTAAACCTCATGGAAGAAAGACTTCTCATCTTCACCTTTCGCTTCCTGTGACTGTGATGTTTCATTTTGTTCACGAAAATAAATATGTGGCCAATTTACGGATCACCTTGTCACATCTAAAATAGGATCCTTAATCGCTCCGTAAATATCACAAATGAAAAATAAGTGCGGGTATATACTCGACTAATTCGTCATTGCGCTAAGTGTATTTGCCCAGCTGAGTCCGAGTATCAAGTTTTCTTAGGTATCGATTTCCCATTTGTTTTTTGTCTTGCAATTAAGTTGGTTTCATCAAGCTTGACAATAATGATCTATATGAACCAAGGTCATGAATAGTGGGGTTAAAGTCCTTTTTTATATTTAGGTATAGATGGTGTGAACGCAATACGCAGTGTAAACATAACGGTGGTCAACGTTGGTTTGTAACATTTCTAAGTATCGGGACACGGTTTTAAATGTAATCAAACAGACCCACTTTTAGGCCGATGAGTTACGAAGATGTGAAAAAGTCTAAAAGGGGTAGAATGGGCATAGAATAACATTGAAATGATAAAAAAGTATATATACCTCGGAATCAGATGGGAATAATATCATACGACATAAAAATGACAAAGAATAACTACTACAAAACAAAATTCGGAAAAGTTTTCTCTCACTCTTTCTTTCTTTATTTCTCCCCTTCTCTATTTCTCTCTCTGTCTTTATTTGATAGCGTTAGGAACGCAAACTTCGTAAAGAATAATATCTGTTAGTGCCTTCTGAATCAAATATTAAGGAAGGAGCTAATGCATTAGGTAAAGTGCGTCTCGAAATGAGAGTAAGATATCAAATAGACCTCAAGTATTAGATTTCAGTTATTTGATCACTGGATGCTGTGGTGACATCTAGGGGAAAAATTTCAACGAAACGTAAGCGTGACAATTGAGTAAACTGGAACCAAAACGACAACTGTAGGGATTGTACGATCAAAGACGCTGCGTGATAAGATAGATGCCTTGTTTTCTTTCAATATGTAGCAGCAAAGCAGCAACAACGAACATCATAGCTTTATTTAGTACAGATTACCAAGATCTAGCTCTAATGGAACCATCACAGACTTGTGTTCATCAAATATTACAAGAGATGAAAAAATATGTACTGGGTGGTTACGTTTCAACGTAACTATGTAATATTTAATTTGTGAATGTTTGCTTCACTACGTTTATGTGAATGTTGACAAACTAAGGACGAATCGAATTAGTTTCGTACCCGGGACCTCTCAGAAGATGCAGTTACAAGACCAACACTTTACCACTGAGCCATCATGCTTCCCTGATTTCTGGCACTCGTATGAATGTTCGTTGTATCTATTTTAAAGACCTTTTCCTGTTATCAAAGATGATATACATGTATTTCATGTAATTCTGAAACCGTGTTTTGAGCGTTTGGCAAGCTATTAAACGCTAAGTACAATTTCAACAGGGAGTTACACCTTGATTTCACTTACATCATAAATGTATGTACATCTGACTGGTGACAAGTGCAAAAACTGAGCTGAAACCTAGTTGAGTGTACATGCTGTAATCCGATGCAGCCTACTTAATCCGGCGATTGAAGACAGCGCATTTACGAAAATCAACTTTTGACCCAGATTCTAATCAGTGATGTTCTTGTAATCAAATCTGGCTATTTTACCAAAGGAGGATGATAGTTTCACACTAAGTGCCCGGACTGCACGATTTAGAAGAACTGGGTTAAGGAAAACGATGTCAGTATAGGCTGCATGCCGAAGGCTGTGAGAAGGATTTCCAACTTTTTACAGTAGGTCCTTCATAAAATATTGGAAAAGGGAAGCATTAATTACCTATGGCCTGCATTCTGCTTAAACGCATCCCTGCTTAAGTGTCTACATGAGGTGCAAATTATTTATTAGTGTTAAACTGAATACACGGACTGAATGAGTGAAGATCAATGTTGGAGATTTCTGCTACCGGGTGCCAGCCTCTCCTATATACATCAATATTTTCATTTTTTTTTTAGATACCTTTAATAATTATACTTTCCATTTCAATATACTTTATGCTTCTTACCTATTTCCTTCGTTCACAGTTATCACATAACTTGTGGCATTATGAAAGAAGTGATATTATCTTTCACTTAAATTCATCAATATGACATAAACAATAATGCAAAGAACCTAAAGCATTTCTACATTAATAGAGCTTTTGGACGTGCCTATTATGTTATTGTCTTTGAAAATATGGATTCCCCCCTTCCCCCAGGGATCCTTATATAAGGGATCTGTATTAACCAAAGTGAAATCATTATCCTCCAATGCGGAGGTACAGTGTAGATACATCGAATGGCAATGACAAGTTTAAGTCATGAGCCGACAAAGATTGGCGATGCCTTTACTAAGTTCAGAAGGTGAAAGCGAGAGCGGAGGAAGCAGTACTGGTCCAGCTTCCTTCAACCAGACTCATCTTCCCGAGTTCTCGGAGCGAGACTAGGTGGCGATAGAATATGAATCTTATCCAAATCGGTCACCAGATATATTGGTTCTCGTCGCTGAGGGCCATCTCCCAAACTCCCTACTATAAACGTCCCGAGCGCCACTGATCTAATATAGCAGCTCTAAGTAATTAAAATAGGAACATACCGCGGGCGGACAGGTGTTTTTAAAACCGTGCCAATTAAAATGAAACGGATAACGCTATCCTTGTTTCGGATGGTGGAGTCTTTATCTTGGAAATTTGCACCGCGCCCAATATTATGCAGGGATAATGACCCCTTGTCCAAAAATATGATGGACTGGCTGACCTATGAGTAGGATGTGCACTTTCGGTGGAAAATCCTCTAATTCGGGTACGAAATGACTTGTGCAAGTTGGAATGGATGCGTCAGTCCACCTTTCAGAAGTCTAGACTATTCGACACCCTGCTTAAGACTGATCTGGACGTATTTTATGGGATCCATTTTTAAAGCTGAGATGTCTGAGAGGGATCGCCGTCTTTCAGTTACAAATGAGGCCCTGTAAATGCACTGGGCTCAGCTCTAAAACCCCGGGGGCTCGAGGAAATGAATGAGAGCTCGGGTAAAAATTCCCCATATGTTTTCCTAAATGTGGAATACTGTCATTGAATTATTAGTTCACTTTTCGCACGATGGATGGATGAGAGATATAAAACAAGCAATGTACCTAGGAAGGCTGAACTTGTTGAAGTGCAACATGCATACCTGCCGACGGCTAGCCCTCCGGTCTCTACATAATGGTGCTATCGACCTGTGGAACTTTTCATTTTGTAATCATAGTGATAAAAATAATCTTGCTCGTTTGAGTCAGTCGTTGAACCACTCATGCTTTCTTATGTTGCACTTTCACTGATCACTCATGGCTTATCATTTAAGAGTGGTTCTATATCCTTATGGATGATATCTGCAAACTGAATTTTTTTATTGAAATATAAAGCAACATGTTGTTTTTTTCTAAGAGCTGTACGATAAACACATTGTAACTGTCAGGAAATGAATCATTTTGAAGTTCAGAAGAATACTATTGACTAAAAAAAAATCCTGTCTGTTTCTTGGTTGGTGCAATGCTATTATGGTACAGTTTTGTTTGAATAGATTTATTTATAATTTATGATATAAAATAACAAACTTTCCATGCATTACTGTTTTGAGAATAGCACCCAAGAATCCGTCCCAGATTTCTTTGGTGTAAAGTAATTCTAACCCCTTTAAACGACACTCGATTTCTCCCAATTGTTTTCACCTCCTCTTTCTTGAAGGCATCATTCAATCTTGCAGCTTAAATGAAAAGTCATGATGCCCTAAAATCGTTTTACTTTACAAACAGAGGAACATGAACAGAAATACCATCCGCTGATTCATAATGAAAGTATGCACATGGAATTAAATTGAATAAACATTGATGGTACCCCTCATACGTGGCAGTGAGTAAGAAAACCCTTCCAACTATACTCTCCATCAACCTACCCACCCCTACAGAGTACATAAAGTCATAACGTGATTTACATCACCAAATGATTAATGCAGTGTTGGTCAAGGTAGTGCAAATGTGTTTTCCTAGAGTCATCTAATCGGTCTAAGTCAACTGATAATCTATTTTCTTCAAATTGCATCGGAAGCCTTAGTGGGACAACACAAAACATGGCAACCTGTCCGGTCGGATACCTATATTTTCTTCCTGAAAATTATATACATGTACATGTATATACCGGCGTGAATGGTACTTTAACTGTGAATTCTACGTTGAAAAAACCTACCTTTTTCCCTCTGACATTTTCTTTTCTACAATCATTATTCCTAAATTATAATTTTTCATCTCCATTCCATAAACGTACTAACCTATATTTTTTAAAATCTACATCGTGTATATGTACGATACGTTTTTATATGTATCTTTCTTGTTTCGTTCTTTTAAGTTTGCATTTAACTTCTCACACATAGGCGCGTGGGCCGAAGGAGCTGACCACACCCTCTAAAAAATGTCTACTGCCAGATCCCTCCACCGGTCACCAGAGAGGTTTGCAAAGCTGGTAGGATTTTTCAAATTTAGATTCCGTCTGAGGAATTGATCATTTCAGAGACCGAAGATTAAAAAAAAAAGCCGAACTCCTCTTTATGACAAACCTGGATATGTCCTGAACTCACAGCCCACCTTTATTCAGAGTCCATACTACATCATGCCCTTTTCTCTATCCTATGTTGAATAACATACGCAACACATTCCAGCCAGTAAGGACGTTACCCAGAAAGGAGTTATCATCTAACCCTGATAGCCAATAAATGACTGTTGGATTGCTGATTGATAACACCACCGGTATAGGCCACCTCCAAAGTGATTACGTAATCATGAGCATATAACGTCGCTAATGTAATAATGAAAGTCTTTCCACACTCTTAGGGTGCGTTTATGCTCCCATTTTTCAAAACACTGTTGCGTCCACAGTCATTTTGGTATAACCGCCGATTTAAAACGCCGATTTAAAACGATGTAAAACTCACAAAAAGGTAAGTTTTGAATCGGCGTTTCTCCAAAAACACAGTTTCTGGGAAAGCATAAACGCACAATCATTTGTAAAAGCGTTTATAATTATGACGTAATATAAACTAGTAGCATGAGCAGTGAGGTATGCAAAACCAGCTTTCGCAAAGCAAGTATAAACGCACCCTTGACTGAATGCATGCATCCACGCATATCTTGGCCTCGCGACTGTGGGAACACACGTATTCTTGCATGAAAAAAAAAACCACATACGTATTTCCTCATTCCTATTCTCTAGTTCTCTCTATTGCTATCTTTCTTTCTTTTTCTCTCTCTCTCTTTCTCTCTATCTCTCCATCTCTCACTATTTTACTATAAACACATCATTTCCCTCTTATGGCTTCATTTTCTCGATCATTTCCAATCATCCTTTAGCATAATTACATCAGAAGTGCACTTTTCAGAACACATTATCGCCGAGAGAATGGGGCATAATGACCCTTTATAATTATCACATCGACAAAGCTCTACAGAGCGTCGGCAATGTCGTATAATCACGCGGAATTCTACAATTCTGTCTACCAAACACCGAAGATTGCATGATAGATATGCTACCTAGAAACGATGAAGTGACCACACACATGCCCTGCATTTGTAGCGGATTGGACTGCAACAGAAGAATCGAGCCACGTCTCCAGAACGATAATTGACTTTTAATCATCTGAAGATTCGCCGTTGATTAAAACCAAAAAAGTCAGCCATCCGCACGACCATCATGACCATCACGGACTGGATACGCTCGTATTGGCGTGTACAGGACGATATGAGCCGAGGAAGATGCAAAAGTACAGTGCATTGACCGGTATCAGTATATCCTTCCCATTACCTCTGTCGATTAATTAAACTAAACGCTAGAGTGGAGGTGTCTTCGCCCTTTCTGCTCAATCTTAGACACAAAATATACATTTGGGTGAGACCAAAACATACGTACGTTTGAGTGCATGGGTCGACACTCCCTACGAGGCAATTATGTGACCTGTTTGTATATGGCATCTTGTATTACATACATGCAGGGTTCAGGATGGAAAAAAAGGGCCAGCTGTGTGGTATTGTTAGTCAGGCATTCCGACTTAGTTGACATTGACGACTTTATATATCTGTCAATTATAGGTGTATACAGAGGACATTCGGAGTTGCCCCCAACATAATATGCTTGGTAAATTGAATGACGGCAATGATCATTGCATTGCATTCCGCAGAATCCACTGAATGAAGAGGGATGGGTTCGTTTGTAGGGGACGAATAGCATTCTGCAACACGGTTCCATCATAATGAAAGATACCTCGATATAAAAACAGCATCCCATTCAAAATATGAAAGCTTCAACATGTTCAAAGACACTTGGCTCCCAAAAGATAGTTCTTGCTAATGGCATGCGTCATGGGAACTGTTCGGCGAGATATAAAAGTTGGAAAGTTCTATTTTTTGAAAAAAAAACAATGCACTTTTTCTTAAGTAGGGGCACAGAGACTGTAACTAACAGGGGCGAACTTTTCATAAAAACAAAGTGGACGAAATAAAAAAAAAATATCTTGCTAGTGTTATTACGAATAAAGACACTGAATGGAAGTTGTGTATCATATACGTTTATCTGCACGTAAAACAGCTAAGCAAAGCACAAATGCTGACAATTTTACTGCTTTCATTTCATTGTTTCGTCATTGGACTGTCACTGCTGAAAAAAAATGATGAACCGAGAATGGAGAGGAAACATACGTGGATATTAGAAGCAGAAAACAATATGTTCCGTATAAACTTAAGAAATCCGTTCATAATATAAACAAGAAACTCAATTTATTAAACTTTTGTGAACACTTAAGCTAAAAGAATCATCAACTGTGGCTGAAACATATTAATATATCTTGATACTCTCTAACTCACCTCGTAATTCGGTGGCATCTAAATAAAATGTCTTAATTCCAATTTTCCGGCATAACGTTATCTACGGAAGATGTCAAACTAGCGTCCTCTGTCGAATGATCGTCTATTCGCACCAGGGAAGAAAATCAAAGACGCCAAAAGACAACGCAGCGACCAAACTTGCTGAGAGAGATAGAGAAAGTGAAAGTTGTGTGCGTGCACGAACTGTGCGTTGACGCGTGTGTGCTCGGAGCTGTGTATGTGTGTATGTGAGGGATAAGGAACTGTCGAACGCCACCACTAGTATCAGCACAACGTGTAAATAAACAGCTGGTTTGGCACCGAGTGCAGACAGCTGTTCGAAAATCAAAATTCCTTGTCTCTGATTTAGACAAGGAGCACTCGACTCGCTCACAGAAAGAGAGAGAGAGAGAGAGAGAGAGAGAAGGAAAGAGAGAGAGAGAGAGAGAGAGAGAAGAAACAACCTTTTCGCGTGAAAGGCTGTGCGTTTTGTTAGTGAAGTGTGTTTATGAATTTAGCTCATTTCAGGGTTGCACTCGCGCCCGCGCGTTAGAGCAGCAAGCGTGTGTACAGATAGTGGCATCGGCAGATTGTCTGGCTGAAGTTTCGCCGATCCGCACAGCTCATCGAATGCTCAATGGATCACGTTTGAACTATTAACGCTAATTCATGGAAGCAGAGACGTCGGGATGCATTTGAAGGGCAGGCACCATTGAATCGACACGACCTTCTACGCTGGCCAAGAGGACAGCAAACATTGCTTTACGTGATGGAACCAAAACAACTCCGAACATCTGCTGTCTTAGAGGACTATAAATCAGTTGAGGAACCGCCAGAAATGACATCCAAGCAAATATTATTCCTGATCTTCATGTCATATCTATTACACAATATTCCAACAACATATTTCAATGCAAGATTCGGTACACATTAATACATTTTGCACATAAATAATGCAAACTTCTCACTTAGATCCAAGGACCTGCATTTTCATTGCACCATCCTGTCCATAACCCGTTATTCTCTCACATTGACAAAAGAATTCCCCCCTTCTCACACACACACACACACACACACACACACACTCTCTCTCTCTCTCTCTCTCCGCATGATCCACTTTCACTAGGCTTTCAAATCATCATACAGGATAATTACACAGGTTCCGACTTACCAGAGCACATTACCCATGTTACCGCCGATTTTGATAACGCAGTAGTAGATTTCCTATTCAGGATGAGTTCGCCAGCTAAAAAGCTTATTTTTTATGTCAATATCATTACGTACGTGGTATTCTAATCACTCCAAAAAGTGCCGAAACGTTTAAAAGGAATAACCGAACTAAGACTGGAGTATTTGGTCCCCATATTCCTTTCCGAAAATAATTTATTATAATAGTACTCACCTCTTTACAGTACGGCTTTCACGGAATTAATGAAAGAAGATATCCCATTGATATTCCTATAATCAAGCTGATGTTCCATTTTCTAAGCAGCGATAAACCTCACACTGTTCGGGTACTGTATTCAAAATGAAGCATAAATGCATGTCTAATAGGTAATTTCGATCCCCACTTAAAATGGTCGGACTGCACCTTAACAGCTTTTCCCCCAGAATAAAAATGTCCAGTGAGGTATCGTCTTTTAAAAGGACAGCAGCTGAAAGTCACTCCCTGCCCCTTTCGAATGTCTACACCAATTACAAACAACGCTTTGACATGCATTGTCAGTGAATAGCTAACGTGTAAATGGGCAGCTCAAATGGACCACATTAATTACTAAATTAAAATTGAAAACACAAGCCTACCTAACGCATCGTCCGAATAATGCGTCGATCATATCGAGGTATATGGGACCCTTAATCAACAAAGTAGGCTTTCGGTTCGCGCGAGTTGGAATGAAGTGATGCCCTGGGTGGGTTGTAAAGAGGGTTTGTACAATATTGGTGACTTGTAGAGATAATAGAAGCCTATCTGCCTATTCAGAACTTAAGCTGCACTCAGTGCGTTATTATTTAGAGTCCGAGCTTTCATGAAATCGAGTGCCTTTTAGCATGCTAAGGGTTGATTGGGATCCAGCGCACGGACAAACCAGGCCATTAAGGGCTGACTCAGCTCAGTATCACCATCACGATTTGATACTTTGCATTATGAAATTGAAAAAAAAAAAAAAAAAAAAAAAAAAAAACAGACAGATGGAAACGATTATAAAGGAGAAAATTAAAACCTCGAGACACTGTGGTCCACCTTTGTTTCAGTCATATTACTGTGTGATTTGCGTGACGAATTCAGATGAAGGAAGAGAATAAAACACATAATAATTAGCTTACTTTTTCCATACACAAATCATTATGAAAAAAAACTAATAATTTGGCGTTGTTTTTTATCTTTCTGTTGAAATGTCGTGGTCGTGTCGTGGTCTAGTGAATATGTTACCGAAATGTGGATCAAACTTCTATTTTTCTTTCCAAGACAAGCTTGACCAGCCACATCGCTTAAGCCGTTGGTACGAAATAAATATATACTCTGCACCCATGTGATCGGAGATGGTGCACACATTGTTTATATCCATGCATAACATGACCGCGTTAGCTACATCAGAAAAGTACTTAGAGACTTCAACATCAACAACGGTGTAAATCCAGAGTATCCATACTCTTCATAATTGGTGTCACCTTCTCCACTTCTCTTTATAATTATAATGATAATGATAATAGTAAGCTTATTTATCTAGGGAAGCCTCATCAGGATCAGTACTGTTCTCCCTGAGGGCCTTACAATTATTATTACCCGGACATTGCTAGGTACCCATCTAATACACCTGGGTCGATAGGGGCCAACGTGAGTAAAACACCTTGTACAAGGATGTGAGCACTACGTAAGGATCGAACCCAGGACCTCCTGTATGAGAATCAAGAGACCTCACCAATATACCACGATGCTCCCACAGTCCAGATTCGCACATGTGTTTACGTGCGCGACCCTTTGGGTGATCAAGTAGAGGTAGGGGTTGGTCAATTAGCCGAGCAAATTGAGTTTCTATCTATTTGCCTTCACTTTTCACGGGCAGTCGCGCAACGGTCCTTAAAAGAGGTCATCATCCTGGTTGCACTGCCATAGCATTCAAATTCCGTAGGGTCAGTGGGGCGTAGCATGGTTCAGGACAATAAGGGAGCGCTAGTGTCATGGAAGGTAGGGGACATCGGTCTCACTTGTTAAGTTTAAAGCGAGAGAACAAGGAACTCAAGCAAGGGAAGGATGTGGAAGGGGGTTGCATCATCTCCATTTCATATTGCCTTCCTTTCTCTCTGAGTGTCTCCTTTCCTCTTTTTATTTTTGCGCCATTGGACTGGGGTGCGCAAAATTATTGGACTGTAGACATTACGGACGCCCATGTCATTCAGATGAGGGTATGCGAGTGATGAACAAACTCTAGCGGATAAAACCGATAAGCAGCCATGAGTAAACGGCAGTGAGGGTAACACCTCAAAGGCAGTGGCCCGTAACGTTCAGCATCTGTGTCGGGAAAGAAGACTGTATCATGTGTATCGTGTATCTCCGATCGTATACTGATGTGTATATATCGGCGTCATTTCGGGAGCTCTAATTGGAACATACAAGGTCAAAGTCAAAGTCAGAATGCCACGAGCCAGATGAGGTCTCAGAAGCTACAGAGGCAGCCTGGGTTTACAACCCCCCCCCCCCCCACACACACACACATACACATACACCCACACACAAACTATAATATAATCTTGGTGTAGTAAATGTATCGGTCGCCTTCTACGGAAGTAATGATATTTGTATTGTCAGAGTATTTATAAATATTGGAAATAAAATGATGAGTAATGTTATAGTTGTTAGATGAATAGCAATAGCAATAGCAAAATCACGAGCATTCGAAATAATGAAAATTAGAGTAATAAAACTAGAATTTTGGTAACAAATCTATTGATTTGTGGTAAGAGCATGCAGTCTACTGTAGATGTTGAAAGAGTACATCTTCACAAAGTGTAATAAAAGATTATACAGGAATATTTTATCAACAGGGCGGGAGATCTAGCATGTAAACAGCATATGAATTGTTTATCACGACTGAAGTAGTAACTAGGCCTCTTAACATCATTATAAGGATTATTATCATTACAACTTCCTTAACTTAACTTTTACTTAACTTGTTAGTACATTTTAAAATGTTTGTTTCTAATTTTGTTTTTCGAAAAAGATTCGGCTAATATTAAATTGGTCCGGCCACCCCTTCATTCCCCATCTAAAATAATTGTCAAACGACGCCCCTGGAGGAAGCTGTTTAACTGATCCCCAAACCCTAGAAATGTCGCCGATAACCATTAGTCATTACGTCATCAGTAGCGCTATCAACGGTCACAGCAATGCTTGAGATGTTGTTGATAGCATCATAAGACCTGGTTTTAAGTTAATTATACCAAATGTCGAATAGATCAGCTCTTTTGGAATGATGCTGTATATTGAGATGGCCGTGACTTCTGCCTGTAATCAGGATTGGCATTTTCATTTTTCAGGACGATACAGTGTTGGTAAGCGTCCCAAAATATTTCGTCCATTTTCCCCCCTCTTTTTTAAAATTTCAAATTAAAAGAGAAAGAGAAAAAAGGCTAGCTTTTACCTTTGGTACCATCGTATTCAATCCCTACTATAGCTTACCATTTACTGTGAAATATGAAAGAATACACAGAAACTCCAACTGTTTTGACACTGAATTTCCAGAGTATTCCCAAATAAAATTCCTTATGAATCATTCTGTTGTGCAGAAAGTTATCTGTTTTCCACGAATAGAGTAAGAAAAAACAAACAAACAAACAAACAAACAAACAAAAAACTGCAGGAGTACGTGAAATGAAGGTTTAAAAGCTGAAATTGTCTGATCAATGTGTTCGATTGGTGAATAAGAATAATCAGGCGCAAAAAGTAGGGGAAAAATGAAAGTTGGTTTTTATGCATTGCCAGTAACCATTATTCTTTGTGTAGCAACCTGATAGTAAGTATCAAGGTTATCTTCATATTTCATGTTTATCTGATTTCCTAAAATAAGCGTTGAAATAAGCGCCTTTTGATGGATTATGTGGTCTCTACCGTCATCAATGAAACCAATATATGAGATTGAAGTAACTTTTGATTTGATTAGAAATTTTAAATGAAGAAACAAAATACCAGGCACGTGTCTTTGAATCCAATACTCATGCTAATGGAGACATTAATACGCGATTTGTTTTCACGTGCAATGTAATGTAAACTGCGGATAAATACTTTTCATCATGTCGGAGGTTTTGCGATGAAGTGCACGTAAATGATGACATAACAGATTTGGTCAGTCAGTGACTTCACGATAGTGTAAAAATGATTACAGCACTGACCTGTTGTTAATTAGGATGTAACCCTCATTAATGAAGCGTTTTGAGATGGGGTTATGGAGAATGCATCTGGTGTGGCCTGCGTCCACAATCTGCTTTTCTGCTTACGGTGATTCGGTATGACGCCACGCACTGGCGAGAAAAGCTTCTTAAAACTAGGACGAATCACTGGGAAGGGGCAACAGAAGGGATGTGTTTACCCCTCCTCCTCGAGAGAGTACAGAATAAAGTGTTTATGTTGCATCCACTAGATGATTTACTTTCGATGCCAGCAAATGCTCTCCCCACAATGTCAATGACGACAGTGATAGCAGTGACACTTATAGACATACAGATGACGGTAATCAAGATTAAGAAGACGATCATGTTAAGAGTGACAAGTCTGACAAATGCCGGTAGCCAGTGACATTTAAGGAGTCGGTACTGACATTTAGGCCTCCACTTTACAAACTCACACCTTGACAAATAAGACACTTACTTCTAAATATATAGCGTTGAGACAATAATTAATCCATCTTCAAGACAACGTTTTCTCCATGCTCATGGCTTCTCCATCAGCTCTGCCAGAGAACACTGCATTGTCCCCACTGGATATCGTGTGTGCCCCTTCTACTTTGAAAACCTCTTTACACGATAATGCCCTATTTGATTGACGGCAAGGAAGGCCCTGTGGCTTACTTTCTGATGCTGATAAGTGCGGGTTGCATTTGTCATAATTACCCTAAGTGCAATGGAACATGCGAATCGGGAATACTCCGCTCGCATATAGGACACTGAGTATGAAGGCACTTCAAGGTCAGCAATTGCATTTCTACGTCTCGCATTCTGATTGAATACATGATAAAGAAGTGTTGACTTCCGATTTCAAATGGTGGTACTACAGTCATGACAGTTCTTTATATTAATTATTTTGTAATTTAAGCCCACAAGATATTCGTTTTCAAGAAAAATTTCGCACTGTGGTAAAAGTGACAATCATATTTCACCGTCTATAGTTTTTTCATCTTTATTTGGATTTCAACCTTATGTTTAAAATAATAAAAGATATAGGCCTCCTATTGCGTTTCATGTTTAGGTTAAAAAAAAAATATATAAATAAGCTCTAAATTTTACGGTTCACGGATTTCTACGACTGTCCACCAAACTCTAAGTTCCAATTGAAATAATGTATTATTCAATGTCTTGGAACGAGTATTAATTACTTTAAATATCAGTAGAAGATTATTTCAAAAAGTTCCCACAACAAACTGAGAAGTATCAGGGAAATATGGTTGAGAAATATCTAATGAAGTGTTTGTTTGTTTGTTTTGTTTTGTTTTGCTTTGTTTTTTTTTTTTTTTGTGTTTGTGATTTGAACTTTTCATGCATTCACGTTATCCGTCAATAGCAACTATAATTCCTAAAAGGAAAATATGACCAAGTCAGCTTTTATACAATCAAGAGACATTTGAAGTAAATTTACTGATAACGTGTAAAGCTTATACATTTTAAATGCGTTTCAATAATTAGCAGGAGGTACGCTAATAAGGCCTAGGTCCATATGAGAAAAAAGCAAGACAAATATATCTAAATGAGGACTACAAATATTTGATTTACATTTTGCGATGCTTTTTAAAATGACCAAGTGAGTCAGATCGCTCATCACGTTTCATTTGAACCAGATTCAGATCGTCTGCGAGCGCCAAAGTGAAGTGTAGGCTGCATTAATTCCACCCCATCGTCGTGTCGATGTTATAAATTATTCATGAGAAACACACATCCACAATCCGTTGATCGTGTTAACAAGTTTACGGACAGGTTGCTGCTAAGTTCCATTTCTGTCTGGCCTGCCAAAAGATATATATGATGATTCATTCAGCGATCATATTCACTGTGATTGTCGTTTGGGTAAATCAGGGAAGAAGGGGGGGGGCTCCACTTGATGATGAGAGGTAGACAGATATTGGTTTGCTAATGAGGGCCAAGTACGAGGTCATTTTCACTGTCCTTCGGGGTCTCTTGGGGATAGAATCACGTGATCAGTGATAATGAATTATATTTACGTATCCCGCTAAGCGGAGGATAAATGTGACTTCGAGAGTGTGAAGGCTAGCGAAGGAGCGCGCGACCCTGACTTTCAAAATGATTGGAATATGTAATAGACTGTATTAATCGCATTGCTTAAATTGAAGTGCGTTAATGTCTCTAGTGATAACTGCTTCAGCCCTAGGCCCTACATTATTGTATAGCTGATTACAGAGATCGCAACGCATTTTAAGAAACGGTTTCATAACTTATTCCTTCTCAGTTTTCTTTCTCGTCATATCTTTCCAATTATACGCTGCAACATTTTGTCATCATCTCTCTGTCTCACATCTTGTCTTAAATTTTTATCTGCATGTCTCTTTCTCTTTCTCTCTCGCTCTCCCCCTCTGTATATTATGTTCAATATAACTAAAAACAATCTAAATACAATTTCTTTCTTCCATCCTGATGTTGAAAATGTATTTAAGCGAAGTAAAATCTACAGGGATTAGAGAAAGAGAATGGGCGAATAAACGCGATAATCAGCCCACTTATTCATGGAACATTAATGCTATACGGTATTGGGTTAATAATTTTAGGACGACAATTTAACAGGATTATAAGCCATTAATTAGGATCAACCTTCAATATGTTTCCTGTTAGACTATTGTTCGACCAGTCCATCATCCTTATCTGTATTTCTTCTTGCGAGGACACATAATGATTGATTACTTTTCATGTTTTCAACCATGAAAATGTTTACCAAGAAAGACTTGGTAAAGTATACGCACACAAACAAAACATGAAAGGAAAAAAAAAAAAGAGAGAGCAAAACGGAAAGGCTCAGCGAATCTGGAAAAGAAAAAGAAATCACTCGGTCGTAGTTAATCACCATTTTCTTATGATTTTTTTTCTTCGGATCATTTACTGCAATTATCTATGTCATCCTTCACCAAAGTGGCTTGTTTAGGTTAAATATTAAGGTCCAATCTGGTTTTCTAACAAAACATGACTGGTACAGACAACCGTTGGAATGTATTTTTGTTTTGCAAGCAATCGTGATGTGACAATGTAATGCGAAAATCCAGACTATTGTAACAGTTCGATAAGTCGGAATGAATATTTATAACATTATAAAAGTGTCGAGTTTTCTGAAAATATGCTACACAGAATCAACAATTCAATATTACCCATTTGACTTTTCCAAAGAAATGACTTGTCACACTAAATCTTGAGAAAATATGAATAGACAGTATAGCAGAAACCTTGATGAAATCGTTTAGATACCAATGGTCTCTATTATTTTTTTTGCAAGTCTCTCTGGATAACTTGAACCTAACAGACTATCAGAACTTTTAAAGTGCATACTACATCTCCTCTTGCTCTTGTTTTTTCCTCTTCTCCTCGCCACTTCCCCCTCTCCTCACGGACAAGGTCGTAAAGAACTTTCCTCAGCCCTGTTTCTTCAACCACAGGTTCGATTTGCGAGAAGGGCAGCCATTACGGCTACACGCTGGGGAAGGCCATCCCGTCTCTAGATAAGGCCCCGATAACTACGTTAATGCGTCTTGAAAGCATATTGGGTTCATGATATATGGGTACCCAGTGAAGCAGGGGGTAGCGTGGAGCCAGCTATTTAGGGGGCTCTGATATCATGGGGGTTAGTCGTATCAAGTAGTAGATGAAATGCGAATTAACAAGGCCAGCGACTGGGGAAAGGTGTTGGACATGTTGGAGGGATAGATATCATCTTCTTTTCACGTTCCTAACGACTATCCTTTTCTTTCTCTGTCTCTCTTTTTTTTCGCCATTCGTTTTTTTTTTCGGGGGGGGGGGAGGGACGTGGCCCCTTACTCCCCCGTAGCTACACCAGCGCCACTGAAGTGAAGGCAGTGCACTCGTTCTATTCACCCCAGTATTCATTGTTTATCCTATCCATTTAAGAAATTGTTACCTTGCTTATCACCATCGGCTATGCCCGATGAACTTTAAGCAACATTGTTGTTAACTCTTTGACAAGTAGGAGACGAGAAGAAGGTAAAGTTACTGAAAAATTGAAGCATTCAGCAAAGAAACAAAATGTTTCATTGAAATAGTAAACATTCCATCAAATTTGACAGGTTCTAGTATTAGTAAGAAAGAAAGCGGTTTGCAACTTTTAATATGTTTTTCCTCATAAGGCTTAAAACTGGTAACTATAGAATGGTATTAGTCACCCTAACAAAAGAATGTTCCATTATAACAGGTGGCAAAATAATAAGGACATACAACGAAACTTTGTTCATGTCATAAACTTTATAAACGATTTTTTTCTTCTTTTTTAAAGCAATGCTTTTAAAGTCCGCAGTATTGCATCAATCTAATTATGCCGTTTTCATCTTTAAAACGCGTAATATTTCACAACAAAAAGTCATATTTTCGCAGCCCCAATTAAATTGAGGGCATCGTGCGTGATATTTCTTGAATTAAGCTCCTTGGTAAAACATCATTGGGGATTTCCCACACTGTTACATGGTCTTTAATGAGTGCTGTTTTGAGATAGCAGGGGGTCATGAAACATTATTACTAGTATAAAACTCTTGGTCACAGAGTGATCCGTGCATAAAATCCCAGAGTAGCTTCCGACAGAAGCCAATTACTTAACCGGTTCACTGACCAACCGTTTCCAATATGGCGGCGGTTCAAGTGAAACCGAAAAAGGTTATGGTATATAATTTGAATAAGAAACACACGGTTTATAGTCCACCTCATACTACATGCGTGTTGTTTGCATAGAATTGATCGTTTGGGATTTAGATGTTTTGATGCTGCACGTATGAGACTAAATTCATTTCACAAGAAAAAGTGCATCCCTTTTTTTTTAAATATCAGGAAATCCTTTATCTAAAAATTCATATCTATATGAAAATCGACAAACATTAACGTTTTCTATTTTGGAATGAAAATGTTATATAACAGTCATACGATATTACCAGTAAAAGTGAAAAAAAAAATCATCTTCGGACACTGTTATATCTGACTGCAATTGCGATGTGGTGCTCTAATAGGGGGAGTATTTCATTTTTCAAGTCAGATCCTTCTCTGCTATTTACCTGTAGCTTCCATTCTTAGAAAAGTAAAAAAAATCTGCAATCCAGAGCAGCATATAACAAAAGTCATGTTAAAGAGTCATGGAAAGATCTAAAGTCTACTTACACTACACTCATTGGTGTTTGCCTTCCAATATACAGAGTCCATTACACCTTGGTGGAGATCTAGACATGGGTTGTGGTTAAGAACCCTACCACCATTATCCCCTGCGTGTGGCCTACCAATTCCACTCAAGAGGCTGGTGGATCGAACCACTTCACACCAAACCCTTGACGCTATCCCATTTCTGCCACACCACTCACCCCTTCCTCTTTGCTCTGTAAGCCAATCTCCTGCGGACAAGACCCGGTCTAGTAACCGTACAAGAGGATGAAAGGCGGGAAAGCTGTCCAACAAATAGAACTAATATGGCACTTGGAGGACGTCGCTTGTCCAATGACCGAAATAGGTTGGCAAATAGAGGGTGGTGTTGACCAATGGCTTTATGCAATGCAATCGGCGGACTCTTCACCGGCGAGTGAGGGTAAACTACTTGAGGACCCTGGAGGAAGAAGAGCCGTATTATCTACTTTTCACACCAAAATAACGCCTCGCTTCTTGTTTCACCACCATCCTCACGGTGTGAAGCGGTAAAGAAAGAAAGCGGGAACAAAAGTGGAAAGTTCTATTTGCCGGAGGATATCGAGAAACAATTAGGAGATGTCTCAGCATTCTCAGATGTCACTCATTCTGCAGTGACCTAGTAAACTCTGAAAGTGCTCCCTCAACAATCGCACTGCCCATGCAAGCAAAATACTTAGAATTGTCTATCCTTGTTTATCGGTATATTACTCCTCCACTTATCACTTTTTATTTATTTCTTTAGCGATCAATTTCACCTTGGATTTTTTTCTAGGAAATTTGTCAAAAACTCTTTGGTGCCCTTGTTGTACTAATAACGACAATTGTGATAATGATGAAAACAACAAAGTTCATGAGGTAATCTCAACCTTTAGAATATCTTATCCACAATCTGACATCACACTGATAATATAGTTTATAGATATGTATAGAGACTGCCATTTATGGGTTGACCTGATATTCATTCACTTTTATATGCGTCTTGAAATTGCCTTGGGTCTACTATTCCACTCGCTACAAATAAAAATAATCCATATAGGGGAAAAAAATATAACGAACTGCATATCGATTGAACTTCCCCGTCATTTCCCGCGTCAATCACTGTACATGCAGTATACCGTATGTTTGGAGCCAGAAGGGCGTTAAGTCCAACCATTTGTACAGAGTTAACGCCCTTCTGGCTCCAAACAGACGATACGTCATATAATTATGATTTATTAAGGCAGTTACCAGGTAAGTAGGTGGATAACATTTGTTCAAATATCAATACTAATATGCAACCATCGACTGTATTAATTGTGTTAGGTGAGGAGTGTGCAGACCCTAATCGATCAAATGTAATAAACGATTGTTCAATTAGCCGCATCAGCTTCAACCATCGAGCAGTGCTCTCATTGTGAAATATAAAATTGCTTAGTGGTGATTCGATTACATTGTGAAAGAAACTGTCGAGAAGCAATTGAGATAGGTTGATTGTGTACTACATAAGAATTGGTGTATACTGTGATGTTTTTTAATCATCAAAATGATAAGAAAGTGACTCACTCTTGCACAAAATCTCATGCATTGCACACAGAAATGGGTATATGGGTCTAAACACACACATGCACATGTGACGTGAATGTTTGGTCCACACTTTACAGCTATTTATCATCATAATTATTCCAGATGTGAGGGCATTAGAAGATGAATCCTGATTATTACGTGTATGAAATCACGAAGTCAGAAACTCATTTAACCTTTTGGGGATGAAATGAAAAGCAAATTCGTTGTCCTAGGGGCTGTTGTGTTATGGTGCAAGAAAAGGAGGAAGTTTTGAAGCTGGTGGAGTGACAATGGACTATTGTTAAGTAACGATTATCTGAAGATGTTTCAGACGTCAGTTATTTCATTATGGCGTCATATCGGGGGCGTTCACCTTGTCTGTCCTTTGTTCTTCTTGTCGTTGCTCATCTGAAAATTTTAGTAACTGTATCTCGGAACACCACATTATCCTATTCTTTTATTTTGCTTCTCTTTCTTGTTCACCTTTCTTCTCCTTCCTAGTCTTTCCATCTTCTGCTCATTCTATCATTAATGTAAGGACGTATTGTCAATTTTGATGCATCATTCCCCCCCCCCCCATTATCAAAACAATTTGGTAACGCATCAATCATGTACTACTAGTCTACCGTTACTGGCTACTAAAAATAAATCGATTGTTTGTTGCCCAAATGTTGCATAGAAAGATGGGTTAGCGCAAAGAATACCTTTCTCCCTCGCATGAACATACACAGGGCCAATCTGTCCTAGATACTCGTCTAATGGTGTATTTGTAATCATAACTTATTGATATTTCGGTATTCAGAAGTATTAAGTTTCTTATCACCTGGGGGTTGAATGATCCACTTGTAGACGTAGGATTTCTGGAGCATGAACATTGTAATCAAGAGCGGAGAAGCCTGGACCTACATGCAGTTCGAAGGTTTTCTGTCTACTATAAATAATTGTTTTATTTCATTCTCTTTCTTTTCGCCTCTGCTTCGTCATATTAAACCTTAATTTATGTGAATGCGCGGATAAAATCTGAAATTATACATTATATTGTGCATACAGAGATATCTTAAACATCTTTAATCCCATATCTCTCTGTATCCATCTCATCCATCATCATCCATAGGCCGATATTTCTGTGAGTTGGATTTAGAGAATGGAAAAGCGTGTGAGAGAGAGGGAGAGATGGAGATGAGAAGAGAGGGGGAGTGGAGATTAGAGGGAAAATGAGAGTGGGAGAGAATGAGAGGGGGAAAGAGATAGGGAGAATGGAGGGGGGGGGGAGATGGAGGGAAGGGGAGGGGATGCAAAGAATAGCATGAAAGTGGTGCATCTACACTTCTCAATATTTAAAAACGGCTACATGTGCAAAGTCATGTATGTAAAATATCTTGCAGGACAATGACCTGCCTGTAGTATATAATAAGCTGTCGCTATCATGGAAGAACTAGAAGAGTAACAGATGGAAAGATGAAAAGAAAGAGAGAGAGAGAGAGAGAGAGAGAGAGAGAGAGAGAGAGAGATGAGAAAGTGAAAAGTCGAGGAAAGAAGGACAAACAGGAGCTTTGTCATGAGTATGTGCGACACCAACGTCAAGCCTGGGCCACTGGGGGTCCTTGACTGGAGCCTGGGTGGACCGATCGAGGGCAACACTGGACCCCAGATGGAGCAACATCTGAGCTACAATAATTAGTCATGAATCAATGATTAAGACAGGGAATTGACAACACCATCTTCCACAACAATCTCTCTCTCTCTCTCTCGCTCTCTCTCCCCTCTCTCCTCTCTCTTTCTCCTTTAGCATCAAATCTGTACAGACAATGACAACGAATTATTCGAAAACTGATCGGCGTCACAACATATCGTCTCCCGAGAGGCATAAAGGCGTTAACTCTGTGTAAAAAAAAAGAAGAAGTATAAACCAATGACCATCTGACTTTCTACAGAGACAAAGAGAGGGATGATCCCACGACATTCCCAAGTTGAAAGTTTCAACAAAAAGAATGTTTCACTTTTGATTCAAGAGCCCCCCCCCCCCCCCCCGTCTCTCTACATCGGCGTGACGACTGCCTGCGTTCCTGTTTTAGAGGTCGAAATGATAATGGGTCACAAGAGTGGGATGATCTCGCAACATCTCGTACATGTCGTATTCAGAGTGTTAACAAAAAAGAAAAGTTTCGCTTATGATTGACGAGGTCGCCCCCCCCCCCTCCTCTACACCATCACGGCGACTGGACACGCCCCTGTTTTATATAAGGGGAAATGATAGCCGGTTTGAGAACCGAGAGTGGTTTATTAATACACCACACAGTAACTGGACCCTAGGAGAATGTGTTACAAGAGGCTACTGTTGACTGATGGTCCGACATATTTACAATCTTGTTTCGGTCGTAGCCAGCATCTTCCCGTGGTTGCAGTGAGTTATCATACATAAATTTGTTGAGTTGTTGCTGCGCCTAATATTAAAGTAGTATGCTAATGCTCCTTCATACAACTTTTTTCACGTCTCTGTAAAGGTGGTAAAGTGACTTTTGGGTCTCACAATCAATCTATATACCGACAAAGATTGTTTATACCCCTATTCCTTCGGAATCGTTCTTAATTAAAAAAAAACATGTGACGTTCGTCAGTTGATTACATAGATATAGTGCATATCGCACAAAGCGATATTTTTTTGAAATCGGACTAATTCTAACACACAACAACAGCAAAACAAAAACAAAAACAAAAAACAAAAACAAAAAACAAAAAACAAAACAACCCCAAAACAAAACAAAACAAAACAAAAACTGTGGGAGCACACTCAGCAAAACAAGCTAATATTAACATGATTTCAGTTGACCCCCCCAAAAAAATAAATCAAATAAATAAATAAAAAATGGTACTATCTGAAGCAAATAACTTCCCCATGTTTCGTGAAGAACTTCCCAATCAGAGTTTCGATTTCTTACAACGAGCATTTTGGCATCTTCTGGGAAAGCAAAAAAAAAAAAAACAATAGGTGCATCGCCATGATAAATTCGCTGTTCTTCGGGTGGGGCAAATTGTGTTGACTAGACATTGATTTTCACTGTACAGTCATTGCTCATTTACCTGTCTGGACATCCGCTGTGCTTGTAAACATCAGGGGGCCATTAAGTCCACTTGTTTCTGTTCAATTAGGAGAATTGCTGAATTAATATGCTTCTTCCTGGTCTTGATAACAACTTGGCAGCCTTTTGTGTCATTGCATATAACAGATATCAATACAGGATGAGAATGATATCTCGTTGTTTTTTAAAAACTAAATATATCCGTTTGATCAGTCTGCCTTATTGATCTACTCATGATGATTGTAATTGGCTTTGGAATGAATTCAAGGAATAAAGCGGATATATGGACAGTATAATCATAATAATTCACCGGTCCTGTTTGGCATGATTTAGAGTTGTAATGGCGGAGTTCCGTTATCCATATCCTTGTTCTGTTGTTCTTTATGATTCTTGGGTTGGAAAATAATTGGGATGTGTTTCAAAAGTATAATTATGTGAATGGTATCAACATACGTTGCGAATCAATGAGATATGAATATTTCCGTCTTTGAACCAATCTGTAACGTCACCATCCCAAAGACGCAACTTAGAGTCGAACCCTTGATCTTTGTATAGAAAGACAAGACGATCAACCGCTAGACCAACTCACATCCAGGAGGGTCATTTTCTGATTTACCTTAAAACTGTGATCATCGGTCATTTTTACTTTCACTCACTGCCACACACTTACTTCGTTCATCGATCTACTCTTCTTGTTATGATTCGTTTATACTTGCAGCTCTTCACTTTCTCTTTATTTTTGAAACTGTCCCAGCGGACACAGATATTACATCTTACAACATAATAGTCCCAAACATACACAAAGATGTTTGTTACGAAAGAGTTGCAATCTATTCAGTGTCATAATGTACTTCCCCATTCACTCTTTTCTTCGGATTGTCGATCAGACATCCAATCTTTCAAATGACGCTCTTTGAACTGCCACTCTGACATCCCTGCCCATTTTTCAAGAGCCTCTTATAATGTTTCACAAGCTTCCTTAATGTTCTTCCCAACACGCTACAATGGGTCTGGTAACAATAAGATCCATCGATCGTAAAGACATCTCAGAATCGGAATCAATGCAATCCTGTTACAACCTACCAGTTCACTTATGTATTCAATCTTAAGGACGTTTCTTCCCAAGTAGCTAGTAACGAACTACTGCATCCACCCGTTATGAGGTACTGCATTTATACATTGGTTGCTGCCATATCACACAAGCCTCAGACAAGCATTGATGACATCACGAGTAACCAATGAGTATACACATGCATATAATATACATCTGTGAACTGATCGATTCCTTCCTGTTATCTTTTGAAGTGTATTGCCAATTGCGGCATGCTTGGTTGAATATAATTATATGGTTGTTTACCGGGTTATTAAAACAGTTACATGAACATTTATTGAAGAGTGCCCATTCTACAAATGGAAGCTTAACTATGTTAATCCGATTCCAATGTCGGCCACACCAGTTATTTCCTTGTAATCGAGGATATTGTTTACTTAATCCATGGACTATGTTTAATCCTTATGACTTTCGAAGCAAGCTATATTTAAATTGAACCTTCTCGATTACTGCACTTTGATCAGTAGTAGTACCAAAAGGAACAGGAAAGGAGGGGGGGGGGGGGCATTTACCTCCTCCTTCCAGTCAGTCCATGCGCATTTTTTTCACTTTTCTCGATCCCTAATATTTCCTTGCCCTAACCTAGCCCTAAAGCTTGTCCAATCCCCCTTCATCACCGTGCCGCCATTCATTCTAATGCAAATTAGTCATAATCACTTTAAAAACTTATGAAATTGAAAGAGTGCATCATTTTTTTGCGGATTCTATGGATCTGACGGAATCATCAAAAAGGTGAAAAGCGGTACAGAGTGAAAGCTCAAGTACAAATTGAGTGCAATTCGGACGTTCTGAAGAGAGCACTTGTACCTGTCATTTGGAAAGATCATAATTCATAGACATTTCTGCCACATAGTGGTAAAACATTAATAATAAACAGTGTTTGGAAAAATCTCTAACTTTTCAGTACAAAGTGTATGCAAAACATATATCTTTGTAGAAGTTGTGCGCGTACACATCCTGAATTCATTTACTGAAATTTCTACCATTAAAGAGTACCACTTTATTGTCTATTACACGGTTTTGATTTCTTTTCTGTTTTGTTGTTTGTTTATTTTTGTTTTTGTTTTTGTTTTCGTTTTGTCTTTTGTCTTTTTTTTTTTTTTTTGGGGGGTGTCATTTTTTGTTGTTTTTCCTTTCTTTTTACATCCTGACTGACAAGGGCTTTGGAACGTGTTTTTGGAGGTGATTTTAGCTCAGTTGCACCATGGATATATCCACGATTGTTCACTGCATCTATTCACGTTACGTAATGGTAATCTTCTGGATATACTCCGAGTAAATCAGTTGGACATGTCATGGACACGAATCTAAACAGGCACTATGTCCACCCATCTGCCCATGGCACATTCGCTGTCAACCTTAATTTTTTTTCATACATGTAGCATGAAATCAAACAAAGGTCTGGAAACCATACACATCATGCTACACATCTAATGAACCACAATGAATTGAGCTTGACAACGACGAATAATGGAATCATTCTAGAAAACAAATAAAAAAATAAGGACAGTCATACACTAATGCACTGACCGCCGAAACGGAGAGGCAAGGTTGAATCACTCCGTTAAAAAGCCGTGGCCTTTACTGGGGTGAACTATCCAGCAGAGTGCATGGATTGCATTAGTATTTGAAAACCACTTCGCATGATCCGTCCTTAATTAAAAGAGACCTTTTGTTTCAGGTAATTAAAGGAAGCAATCTGACTCAGCGAATAATTGGATATACACCAGTGGATTGGGTAGGCGGAGATTGATGAAAGTATCATTGCTGAGTCCGTTTCCACCGAATGACCGACACAGATAGACCGACAGAGTCATTATTTGTTTTGAGGGCTTGGAAGAAAAATAATATGAGGTGAACGGGATTGGAGGGTCGAAAGCTCATGTTTATTGAAAAAATAAAAGTATCCAATTAATACCACTTGTCTACTAGCCTACCCATGTCACAAATATTACAGTATTTTGGGAGACATTAGTTTTTTTCTCACTCATTTTTTCATTTCGAATTGTTCTAAAACTGCGTTCAGTTCAGGGCATTCTAATGCAACTAACATGGCGACATTATTATGAGCATTTCGTCTAATTGATATGCAAGTTTGACACGCTTTTTATTAAAAAAAAAAAAAAAAGACAAGAGAGAAAACAAAAATGGTTGCAAAAAGAAACTGTATGCGGAACGTTTTCCACGTCTGTCTCTCTTAACTTCTCTCCCAATATTTGTCTCATGACTTGTTTAGAATGTAAACTGAAAATACAACTTTTGGCTGTATACGCAATGCATGTACAAGATGATGATGAGTTTTATTTGGAATGATACCGCCGTTTGAGGGGAACTGTCTAGAACAGAGTCGGAAGTGCCATCTAAATGTGCATGTGACAAAAGTAAATCATCATTTATTATAGAGATAATTTCAGGGGATTATGCCATTTAGAACGATATTGAACAATCTTGTTAGATATCAGTGAATAACACTACAAAGCACATAGCACATATACATGTATGAACATATATAAAGTATATGATAGATAGAAATAATGGACAATATCTGCTAAGATTTAAAAAGGCTTTAACTCACTTTAATATTACTTTGCACAGAGTTAATACCCTTCATTCTTTTAGAATTTAATTTTCGGAGAGTCATTACACACATAAAGAGTCCAGAAAGGGTTCTTCCACTTCAAAACGGAAGGATTTATTAATCGATATTTTAACATATATGACTGTCACAGAGCTACAGGTAAACTTGCCCTCTACAGTGATGAAATGTGGCAGACTGCGTATCCATTTTAACTAGGCACTTTTATTTGTGTCTGGTCGGTGGGAGACACCTTTGCCCTACTTCATATTGGAATAGTGCCTGATTGACAGATAAGTTCACCTTTAGTTCCGGTTTCATGAATTCCATGTGTTAAAACGAATATCTTGTGTTTGAAAGTGGTCCAGAATACACCTGGGGACGGGAAATGGAATGTCCTAAAGGTGAAAGAGATGGAAATATCGCATCCACATCTTAAAGTATAAATGCATATATGCGTTTCATGATATCTGATGATATCGTGACTAAGAGATTTGTTCTCTTGAATAGCAGTCAGGAGGTTGGGAGTTCGGGGAGGGGGGGGGGGGGTGAATACATTTTCATTGGGGGAGGGGTGTCAGACAAAATCTGCCAGCAAGTTTGCAAATGTTTTTTCCCCAAAGCAAAGTTTTGAAATAAAATGGCTACATAAATGATGAATGGGGATGTCACACCGCACCCCTTTTAGCACCTGGGCAAGGTACGTATCTTTCAGCAAAGCGCTTTACATTCATCTGTCTCTCTCAACCCACATATCCAGGGGCCTGTAACATAAAAAGATACAATCAATCTTACGATTGATATCAATCGTAAGTCTATGGCAAACCATGTACTGAAGAGTTACAATTGATCGTAAGATTGATTGTATCTCTTTATGTTACAGGCCCCAGGTGTGATAAGCAGGCATCTGGTAGGTAGTCAGTTCTTGAATGTTTGAGCACCACTCGGATGTGAGCCGGGTTAACATCAGTTCAATAAAAGGCAGGGCATTTCACTAAGGTCCCTATTCTACTAATTATGTTGAACTCAACGAGAGGTGTGCAGTCGTGGAAAAGGAAAAAAAAAAACCAACTTAGACCTCGGTCTAATTACCTTTGCTTAACTCGACCTTAGACTGAACTTAAACCCAGCGGCGGGTCAAAATTCTAGTAGGATACGGACCTAGGAGTTTTCATAAAATGTAACTTTCGATCTAATCAGTATTCTAAAAAGTTATGAAAAGCATCCTGAAAGCATTTGATGGATAACTGATCGAAACCTCTGTACACCTCTCTTCTTTGGAGTCCAAAGAAGACGAAAAAATATGAAAAGTCCGTGCATGCTCTCTCGTTTCGACGGGTTACGTGCTACCTTGGTCGGGCAGATGTGTTATGCTAACTGAAATGGAGTTCAAAGGGTTGTTTCCTTTGGGATCACAACCAAGTATTTTTGGTTCGAAAAGATCAAAGTGAGATGTATTTAGAGTTGCTCAAGCGAGGTATTTGGGACTGCACTTTCGGCTTCGGGACAGAATGCAATGTTGAGCTGATATACCTTGTCAAATAGAACACGTCGTCTTATATTTATAGCGGGAGAGATGTTCCAATGAGACTGCGATGGCATCGAGTTTCATTTTCTTTCCTCTTATCATTTTTTCTTTCTTTTCCTTCGACTCTTCAGTCGATTTTCTGTTTGAATCATACAATGGGGATTAGAGTGGTAGAAATGCGCTTGTCACAGGTAACTTTACATTAGTTTTGCAGAAATATATCGCATCAACTACATGACAATGACTGTGAACCAACAACCTATTCCAAGTCAGAGTTGTTCTGAAGAGTGCTGACCGGTTTGACCAAGAAATTGATAATACTCTTCTGTTAAATGAATCGTTTCGTGATATTATACTCTTAGCTTAATAATTACAGAAAAAATAAAATTTCATGGAAACTGAATTATACTTTGACATTGATTCGATATACAGGTCACTTATAGCATTTAATTTTCTAAGCTACTCAAGAAAGTTTCAATTACCTTTTGATTTAACAGCCAAGATTTTTGAGATGCTTTAGATAGCATGCTTTCTTTCATAACATGTGTAAAAGAAAAAAAAAAGACGTTAAAACACTTTGAGGACACTTTCAGGATTGTAAAATATACAATCTAATTTTTATCGTGGACTCAAGGGCCCTGTCTCATAAAACTTACTATCAATAACAAGTTGCAATATTAAACTGATATAAGCTACTGACATCCTTCCATCTGACTGACTGACAGCAAATTTGTCATAGAAAGTTGGCAGTTGTTATTGATAACAAATTTTATGAAACTGCCCTGATTTAGCACATGTCGAGATGGGACAATATCTGCTAATTATTTAGCAATGATCAATTACATTATTAGGTGTCAAAGCAAATGTATGAGATTAGAATTGGATGTGTAATTAAGATCACATCAGCACTGACATCATTGCCTCTATCACCCACCTCAGGATGATTAAAAATTTAAAAGTAAAAGAAAAAAAAGCGTGTCTCGTATTGATGTTCTTTTAAATGATACATAATAGGTGCAACAGGGGACATCTTCCGGGTGCAAACTTGCACCATGCGCACGAAATTATTCATCATGAACAGTGCCTGAATGCATTCGGCACATTTGGATGTGGTGTCTGCATGCAGACGATCATGGATGTGATGTCTGCATGATGTGAAGACGATCTTGAAAACACACTGTAAATGCATTACAATCAAAACAAGAGATATATTAATAAGGTATAGACGACCTTCAACACACCTCGCTTCCATGTCTGAACGCAGTGGCGTATCGGGGGGGGGGGGGGGGGGTGAGGTGCAGACATTTTGGGCTACCGGCATCATCGAGTGGGGTACCGAGTTCTTCCTCGATGAAGGAAATGCAAATCAAGAAGGCCATTAATTTAAAAAAAAAATTATTATTTTTTTTTTTAATCTATTTTTTTTTTGGGGGGGGGGGTATAGGAGGAACCAGAGCGTCTTCTGTTCACGTTTCCTTCCTTGACCACTTCACCCTTTCCTTTTTTCCCTCTCTCTCTCTACTTTATCGCCATTTAATTGGGGACGTTCCCCCAGTACTCCCCAGTCCCCGTAGCTACGCCAATGTCTGGACGATCAGGAAAGAATCGTGAAAAGGACATCTGGATTTGGTACTCAAGGGCACTCGAAGTACATCTTGAGATTCATCGGAACGGATTCACTTACATTATATGTTCGTATACCGGTATCTTAAAATAGCACATACATGACTGTTAAAAAGTTTTTACAATCATAAAGGGCTCATCACATACCACTGAAAACGATAAGATCAGTCTGTGCAGGAAAGGTATTGGGTGCTCGAAAATACGTGCTTGAGGCTCATTCGAATAAATCAAAGACCAACACAAATATATTCAATACCTCTTCTGATTTTAAAATTATAGTTGTCGCTTTTGTAATCGGCAATTCATATTAACCAGCCCTTAACATCCTAAAAAGCTTGTATTGCACTTTAAATTTAAGTTAAAAGAGTTACTTTTCTTGAACTTGGATGGAATCTCAATTACGATTCGCCATTATGAATGTACATGTATGCCGAGTGTTATGTGTATAACTATAAGTGACTGCTTGATGTCTAGTCAGTACGTAACTTTATACGACCATAATCAGGCGTTTTCTATACAACTATCATTATATTTCCAACACTTTGATCCTTCTATTTTCTTTCTAACCTCTCTTTTTTTTGCTGCGCATGGAACAGGAAGATTATCTTACTCTCTGACAATGTTGGTACAGCCTCTACCCTTTTTCACCTCTCCCAGGTTAAGTGTGTATCTTACACCGGGATTGCCCGCGATGCTACAAGCAAGCCGTTCCATCGCAAACAGTTTAAGTAAGAATACACACACTAAAAATAGATGCTAAGTCAACGAAGGGGTCTTTACCTTTAGGTCTTGGGGCGTATTTGTGCTCAGTGTATTTCGATGTCAACTTGGTAACTTAAACAAGCATTCTGCTCCAGTGTCAATAACACGTATTGGCGGCTCAGGGACTTCACAACCACCCCCTTGAAACCCAAGTGGTGGTACCCAATTGGCGTAGAAAAACATAAAAATTTCCCCTTATTAAACTTCGACCTAATCACGCTAAAAGGCATCTGAAGAAAAAAAAAATTGTCAGATTTTTTTCATAAGTGCCCCCCCCCCCATTTTTTACAAAATCCTGGTTCCACCCCTGATAACATGAGCAAGTCGGCCGGATGGTTATAAAACATGCGGTAAATGAATGAGATCTGTGAATGATCAAACATTTCTGTAAATATTTTGTTTCGATTGGCAACTATATTCACTCTACGAAGTTTCGTTTTTGCGCCAGAAATATAATCGACGACCCTGATATAATAATGGCATGATAGCTCACTGTACTAATTAGCATGACATAGTCAATACCATTCATGGGCTACAGACATGCATACTTAAACAAGAAAAGGTAAAGGAACATAAAGTGTGTGACGAATTATTGGATACACAAGGCTGGCGTATCGACAAACTTATTAACGGAAATAAAGGGGCAGAAATTTTTTTTCTCTCCCAGGCGAAGAAGGGGGGGGGGGGGTTGAGAGGCGTAAGGTATTACCTATTGCATGCTGTTTTTATTATTTTCCCCAAGGGTCTTTAGACGGGGTGGGGGGGGGGGGGGGAGTACGCCGGCTCTACTTTGCACAAAATACGCCACAGAAACTATCTATCGAAAGAGGATTTTGGATTACTCTATAAAGTTGAGGTATGGTAATTGGTATGGTTACATTTTTTGTGACCATATCTAAACTACAATCACGCGAAGAATCATGAATGCGTTCAATAAATAAGTTCTCAATACACATTACATCGCATGCCAAATGTATTTATACAAAGGGTACTGAATTTTCATTGATTAGTAAAAATACTTCCATGTCTGATCTTGTATAATGACCAAAAGTTTCATATTTTGGGCATATTGCACACCAGTGTTATTAAGGTAAACAATTATGAGAGGCACAACCTTGACAAATATACCTTTTGGGTATTTATGGAGTTTCCCAGTAGTGTTCCAGATTCAAATTGTTTGAGTATATCATTTATATTCCTTAT
The DNA here is from genome assembly GCA_025618425.1 of Heliocidaris tuberculata. Classification (NCBI taxonomy): domain Eukaryota; kingdom Metazoa; phylum Echinodermata; class Echinoidea; order Camarodonta; family Echinometridae; genus Heliocidaris; species Heliocidaris tuberculata. Next base: position 21,260,870 of record CM046847.1, read on the forward strand.
TTCTTTATTTTTCTTCATCTTATCCGGACGTATGTTTATCTGTTTATTCTTCAATTGGACTGACTTGAATAAACTGAACATTGACCCGGCCTAAATCACTCAAAACAAACTGTAGACTAGTAATTTCCTGAAAGGCTCGGTCACTCACCCCCATTTCATTAATACTGATATTCCACAAATTTATGAAATTCACATGTTTAATAAGCCGTCACCCCACAGCCATTACAGCATACGAACGCGAGCGGCCCTCGGGACATGTACAGTCCCACCGTACATATTTTTGTGGGAGTATGTCCAACGTAAACTTCTTGTTTATTCTCCGGAAGCTTCTGGGGGTACAAGTCGATCCAAAGTCACGAAGCCCCTACAGTACCATGTACATGTTTCGCTTCAGGGCCTCATCTATAATTCCACCGGACTCAGGATGTTTCTAGAAACTATGAAGCAATGCAAATGCTCGAGCTTTTGAAGCTTCTAATAGGGTCTGAGCGGGGATATGGAACCGGTTGCGATGGCTGACTAGAGGACAGATAATCACTCGACACTTATCTCTTTGATGAGTATAGTTTGGTCTCTGTATATTTGTGATTTTTTTTTCTTTCTGGAAAGCCATACATGCATATACTATCAAAGTCAAGCACAGGGAATTTGTAACAAACAGGGGTGTAAAGCCCTACCCCTGCTCCCCTCCCCTCTGCACTCAACAATGTATTATATAAGGTTAAAATGCATACAATTTGCCCCAAAATTTGCAGATGAAGACACAAACTTGTTCGTGATTACAGACAAATGAGATGGTTGCAAATAATCAACTTACGTGTGTATCTCAAAGAAGGCATGAAATAGGATTACAACAGGGTTATGCATGAAAGTTGCAACAGTACATGCCATCGAAGACATCGGTTCTCCACACAAGAATTTGCAGTCAAAATGCTGCTAATCCAAGAGGTACGATGGCATGACGGGGGTTACACCTCAATCTTCAATTGTTTCTCTATCAAATCATGATGAACATTTTCTGAGAGACTGTGTATACTGCAGAGCATCAGTAAACATCATCACAATAAAACACTGCAGATATAAGGGTTGATAATTGGACTGTCTTGATAGTAAGTCAAACTTACAGTTAATACGAGGAGGGTCCAGAATGTCTACAAAAGTGTCATAAAATCAACTACTGGACAACTGTCTATAATTATATACAGCAGGCTGTATAGTCTGACCCGGGCGCCATTTGTAAACCAATAAATTTAGTGAGATTTTGAGCAATTGAAGAGCTGGCGTCTGCTGAAAACCAAAAAGGCATCAAGTCTGTGAAAAAGGTATAACTTCCTTCTAGCTCTAAACAAGTGCTGTACTAAACCAGCGTTCGCTTCCACGTGGGCTAATGACCTACATTCAAACATTTGCTAGTTAATTAATTAAAGAACCCATTATAAAACCAGTTCCTTGTGTTAACTGGATGACTCGTCTCACTTTCGAGCGTTTTTTATTTTGTCATTAGAATGATTAGCGTTACAAGCTTTTCGGGGAAGGGGGAGTGGATAACCTCAGCGAATCTGCATGCATACAATTTTGAACAGAAATACATTTTCATGTGCAGACAAAATCTCTAAATAGCCATTACGGAAGGGTTACCCCCCCCCCCCCCTTGTTACGCTAATTCAGCGTATTGCAGTGCATAGCACCTCAAAAATAGAGACATTATATCCTGTAACGATTTCAATCCCTCCTTCATCAACTTCAGTAAACCGAAATGAGAGAAAGCTTTCAACAATTGGCCCTGGGATTTTCTACATCAGGGGGCACATTCTTATCGCAGCATAAATGTAAATCCGAAGTAATTCCATGTAAAATGTACTAATAATTCAAAGCTCATCTATATCTCCTTTTGACAAAAGGGGATTATCCTTGGTAACAAACGTTTTGTGAATCACGTTGCCTTGAGATCTCGCGACAGTCATCAAGAAAGCAGATTCATGTTTCCTTCATTATGGATCAATGTAACACGTTAAGAGTGATACATAATAAGGGACAACGACTTAATTGTGGCTATGGATATTTCCATGACAACTATCATGGTTCAGAAATCCAGCTTTCCCCCTGAGTTCTGCTCCCTCTGAAAAAACATAGCTTCATCAGAACGTGTTTAATATCATAGGCACACCTCATCGGAAAATAAACCTTTCAAGAATGATACTTAAGATTAATATCACTTTGGGGTAACATTATAGCTGGAGGGGAAATATAATAGAATCTTTCCAATTACTCTGACGTAACCCCAGGGTCCTCTCTTCACTCCCATAATATTCGTCCCCATATGTTTCTCACTCAAAAAGCATACATATTCTACTTGAGTACGTCTGTTGCAGATAGAACAGACCGATAATCATGATCATTTAATATTAGAAATGAGAAATTACTAAAATACCGAAAATGTATTGCATGAAACAATAGATTGGCATTCTAGTATGAATGCAAAATTTTGTGGTATATTCATCTTCATTCGTTTAAGACATCCTAGTATTATTTTTCCTTCAAGTATATATTACATCATCAACATCCAAGTATGTTTGTATGAGAGTACAGTCATGCCCACTCTGTATCACAGGATGGTTTGCTCGAAGACGTAAGTATGGTAATCTAGATCTACAAAGGGTCTCATCTCATTTTTTTAAGGCATAGAATTCACCAAAGCAAAACAGACATTGATTGACATCAACAAGTATTCTTTTTACATGCCAACGTTAGAAATCCGTCCTGTAAAAGAGTAAACTTATAAACAATTCATGATAATCATAAATAAGTGAGATAACACATTACTTAACCTTGTGTATTCTTGCAATGTCATTTACAGGTAATAATGTCAAAACTGCTATAATGTTGGTTTTCCTCTCATTCCCATGACCTTTGACATACATACAAAAGGGGTAAAAATAGGATTTTTAAACTTACCCGTCTTAGTTCACACTGCACAAGTATAGTCCAAGGAAACGAATTGTTTTGTCGTCACCGTGCAAACGAGATCACAGTTATCCAGAGTTATTCCAATGGTTCTGTACTGTAGAAAAACAACCAAGGGTAAATGCATTTGAAGATTTGACAAAAGATAGCACCAAAAAGTCAACAGATTAAACGCAAATGTAATAACTCGACGTGACGTGTCTTTTCGACGTGATCCCGTCTGAAAAAGCGCAGCACACTGAACCGGGCTCTCGAAGTGTGCGTGTTACTACAGAGAAAGAAAAGGTGTTACGGCGCAACGGCGTGCTTTGCGCATGACAAACAATATCTGAGTCGGAGAGAGTCCCGCGGAACAGCCCTTTCACTTTAAAATCTCCCCTTATTAATGCTCAGTAAAGTTGTTGAAGCCAATCGAAGATGAGATAATACCAACAGGACCCCTGTAAAGGCTGAGAACAAAGAAGGGGTCCTACTAGGCATTTAGCCGGGGTCTATAAATGAGAGAGTGGGTTTTCGGCATGGCCACCATTGTCCGAACCTCTTCACTGGACAATACACAAGCTCATCTGCCTGAGCCGGCTAACTGAACACAGTTAAGACTTCATCATCACAAGCTCCGAAACTTAAAGGGCTTCGTCGCCCTCCAACTATTATTTCCCATTACAAAACACATTCATTTACACTATTCTCAGCGCCCAATGAGACCAACTGCTCGATGCGTAAAAAAAGCGAAAAATCACATCTTCATGTAAAACTTTTAAAAATATTAAAACGTGCCCAAGAGTATAAACAATATTTCTTAGATACAGTAATCGTGCGACGAATTATGAAAACAATATTTGAATTACTTATTAGGAAATAATTTCGTTTCCCAATAAACAATAAGAATTTACTATTCAAAGCTAACAGAACTAAACATGCTTTTCCATGGGACATAACAAAATACTTTATAAACCTCTTAATAAATGCGAAATTGAGGTTGCCGAAAGTCGTCGATTTACCCGCCTGAAAAAAAAGAAACAAATCGTTAAGGATTCAAGTAATTGAAAGATATGTTTGGGCTTTAACAACTATTAGGGATAAGAGAGGGAGAGAGAGAGAGAGAGAGAGAGAGAGAGAGAGAGAGAGAGAGAGAGAGAGAGAGAGAGAGAGAGAGAGTCTATAGAGGGTAAATGTGTTTGCTGAAATGTTTTTATTTATTTATTTTTTTTGGGGGGGGGGATAAAAATTAATAATCAATAATTAGCAAAGTAATCGTATCTCTCCTTTTAAACCTAAAATCAGGCTTATGTCTTATTCGAAAATACTTATTGGCTTCATGCATTTTTAAAATCGTATTTTATGTTTACCACGACTCTTGGCAAGTCATGGATTCCTTTCTTATAATGCAAGTGCTATTTCATTCGCACGATTCTAGGACAACTACCCCCTAGACAACTACCCCCGGACAACTACCCCCCGGAAAACCACCCCCTGGATGACTACCCCCCTAGGACATCTACCCCCAGGACAACTACCCCCCAGGACAATTACCCCCCAGGACAACTACCCCCCAGGACAACTACCCCCCAGGACAATTACCCCAGGACAATTTTTCGGGGGTAGCTGTCCAGGGGGTAGTTGTTCGGGGGGTAGTTGTCCGGGGGGTAATTGTCCTGGGGGATAGTTGTCCTGGGGGGTAGTTGTCCTAGGGGGTAGTTGTCCTGGGAGGTAGTTGTCCTGGGGGTAGTTGTCCTAGGGGGTAGTTGTCCTGGGAGGTAGTTGTCCTAGGGGGGTAGTCGTCCAGGGGGTGGTTTTCCGGGGGGTGGTTGTCCGGGGGGTAATTGTCCAGGGGGTAGTTGTCCGGATACGCATTCGCACATCTTTATGAATTTGAAGTGTACTGACCCATGCTGTACAATGTTATGCACATTATTTACACTGTTATTCTTTATATGCAGATAAGTTTGATACACTGGAATCTAAATGTGAAATTGAATTTGAACTGCAGCGGTAAGCAAAAGAGTTATCCCCATGTAGTGTCATAGGCATACTTTTGTAAATATTCCATTTTTAGTTAATGGTAATTTTTCTTGGAGTAAAGGTGCACTATATATTCATTAGAATCACCAGATGATTTTGATTAGTTGTGGCGAACTTATTTAGTTGGCCCACTTACAATACGGTTCAAACATCGCGAGATTTACGAAACCGTCATATTACAGTGGAAGTTGCTTAACAACTACATCATTTTGGCGTGGAAGCTAAGCAACATTCTCTGTAACATCGTGATGTTAGTAATATCGTGATGTCAGGATCTTCAATAGTGTAAATGGGTCTACTGTCTTGTATGTGTTTCTTTCTCACTCGGGCAGAAAAATCGAAACCATGTCTACCTGACACCTGTTCATGCATTTCTACTATTTGTTTCTTTTAATGTTTGCTTCGTAATTGCACAGTTAGTCAGTTATGTTGGTCGTAAAAGCAGAGTATTACAGTTTCATAGTTACATTATTTACGAAAGGCTTCCGATACTAGAGTTGCAGATGTAGAAATACTGTGTCAGAACAAACATTGAGGCGTCCAGGGGTTTTATATCTAGTCTTTCTTTTCAAACCCCAGATAAATAAACTATCTTTTGTATCTTCAATGAATGAAACAAGTAAATGCTTTTAATCGTGCCACTGAAATGAGAGAAATCACCAAAATGGAGAGAAATATGAAAATGTCACCAATGAGAAAATTGTTATTTATTTCAGCGCTGTCACCATGATTATTTCCAATGTTAGCAAATGGGGTCTGGTAAATAAGACTACCATGAAGGAAGAAGCCTCATATAATATTGTTTGTTCTCTCGTCTACCGATGTCTACATTGTTTGGATGATGAATAGATCTTCTACACTATATAAATGTATCTAGTAACATTTGCGAAAACATGACATGCCATGAAGACGATGTCGCCCTGTCTAGCTCTCCGACTCACATGACCGACTAAACGCGACCTCCAAAATGTTAACTCATTGATTTCTCATTCTTTAATTAAGCAACATTAGGTATTCACATTATCCCTTACAGGGATGGGTTGCAGTGGCGGTTCTAGAAGGAGAGAAAAGAAATGGCCACCCCCCCAAAAAAAAAAAAAAAAAAAAAAAAACATATTCGCTAAAATGTTCCGTTACTCACGGATCGTGGACTTTTGTGATTTTCAAACATGTCGCCCTCACCATGCTCACCCTCCTTCTGATAATGCTGGATCAGCCTCGGGTGGTAGGAGTTTCCGTGTCTCTTTCACTCGATGTCACGATCACATAATTATAGCAGTATTATTATTATAGAAAAAATTGGAATCGAAAACGAAACTATCCACGTATTATTCTTTTCGAAATTGGAACTGAATGATTTTTCCAAAAAAAGTTAATTATGTCAATAATAGCCTGCAAGTGCATATCTTTACTATAATCAGAGGGATCTGCAAATCCAGTCTATCGACTGAAACTATCTTCCTTCGTGTCTGCTGGTCAGATTATGTAATAATATATATCAGAGCTTTTCAAGGAGTCTAATTATCACAGTGACTCCCCTCCTTGTCTCCTCCACCTCTCTTTCTTTATTTTTCTCTCCCCTTCCCCCTCTCTCTCTTTATCATCCCCCCCCCCCCCATTCGATAGCGAGGGCAACGTTCCTCCCGGTGTCCCTCTTGGGCGTGCCACTAGAACAAGACCAACTGGAAGAATTTTAACACAATCTTAAAAGCACCATTAAAAATACTCCACCATACTAACAATCAATATTTAAACCATTCACTGAGTTCATAAGGTGTATTAGTTGAAAGCCTTTTTGACATGCATCAGTAGAGAAATAATTAGGTCCCCTTTAAACCACAACTTCTTTAAAAAAAAATCGATAACACAATAATATTGGTTAGAAACGGAACAACAATTGTACCTCCCTTATTCTGTCTTAATTTGATATTTGAAAAAAAAGAAGAGACAACTATGTTATGGCAGATTATACAAAGACATTCAAAAGAGCAAAGGCAAAGTAATTATCGACGTACATGTAAATGGGTAAATGGGGCGGTTATATTGGTGCGGGGGGGGGGGGCAGCGTGGGTTTAATGTACATTTGGCTAAATTAAAATGAAGGATATTAACCTTTGTCCCATTAATAAAGAGACTCTTCTTCCTGCCCCCTCGAATAATTATAATCTGCCTTTATTAAGTCCTTTGCCCAGTCACATTAGTCTCACAAGAGATGAAACAAAGTCGAAATGAAGCCAAGACGAACGGTATTGATCTAGCGTTAATAGATTTGAATTCATTAATCGACTCGCGCTAGAAAGAAGGCGGGAAGACATCACTTGATGAAGGACGTGTGTATGGAGGTGGGACGGACAAGGGGTCAAAACAAAAGGGGTGGACAGAAAAGAAAGGACATGGAGAGTTAAAGATAAAGTTGAGTTCTGGTCATGAGATTGAATTGTGAAAGAAACTGTCTCGAAGCAATTGGGAAAGGTTGATTATAATAGCAAATAAGAATTGGCGTATGATGTAAGGCTTTGGAATCACCTAAATGATAAGAAATTGATTCAATCCTGCTGAGAGTCACATGCACTGTACACAGGAATGTGTATATGGGACTACACACAAATGTTCGGCCCGAACATTTCAACTGTTTCTTGTCATATTTTGAATGTGAGAGCATGTGAGAGCATTTGAAGAGCAATCCTTTTCAGGGGACATATCTACCATGATGATCTTCCGAATTAACATAAAAAGAATGAGAAAGCTCACAAATTATTTTTTACCTTTCCCAGAACTTCAGCTTCCCTTTAAAGGGCCACCATACCTTTGTAAAAATGTGTTTTGTGTGAAAGGAGAAAAATAAGAGAAAAAGGATGATGAAAGTTTGACAAAGAATAAGAGAGTTATGAAAGTTTTAAAAATGCGATCAATACATCTATGCCTATCTCAAAATTGTCAATTTGGTGAATTGATTGTGACGTATTCACGGCCAACTCTCCCATTTGTCGTACACCAAATATCATTAAATTCCGGTTTTCTCCTGAGCGCCTTTTCCCTCGGGGCAGTACTCAAAATATATTGTAGATAGCATATTGTTATTGGTACTCCAAAATCAAAAGATCCTACTGAGTTATACATTTTGAAAAAAAAATGACATTTCGTGGATTGAAGCGAATGGGAAAGTTGACGGCCGCTACAATTTGAATTTCCCCCAAATCATAACTTTCTTATTGCTTGTCCGATTTCGTTCAAACTTTCACCAATCTGCTTTTCTGATTTTTCTGCCTTCACACAAATTAAATTATTACAAAGGTTTGATTTCCCTTGAAGAATAGGTGAAGGAGGCGAGGAGGAGAGCGTAGACGATGACACAAGAAAAGGGGAGTGAGGAACGTCAAATGATAGGAACGAAAGACAATCGTCTGCTAAGAGCCAGGAGGGCGTTAATGACACATATCATTTTTAATTAGATGACACCCTTCTGGCTCTCAGCAAACAACTAAAAGGATCTAGTTAGATAGTTACCCCCTCATTTCTAGGCATCATTCCATGTAGACACGATAGACATTATAATAATAATGAAATTACAAAGCTACTGTCAAAGAGCAATGCAGAGGGTGTGACAGTGGGGTTTACAGAAGGAGGTGTATGGAAGGCAAAAATAAAGGGGGAAAATAATTGGAGGCCAAGGGAGAGGGGAAGAGAGACAGAGAGAACGGATAATGCAAAACATTACTATTAGAGAGAGAGAGAGAGAGAGAAAGAGAGGAAGAAAGAGAGAAAGAAAGAAAGAAAGAGAACGAGAAAGAGGAAAAGGGAGAGAGAGAGAGTGAGATGGGAGCAAAAGACATGAAAGAGAGAGAGAGAGAGGGAGGAAGAGAGAGAGAAAGAGGGAGAGAGACGGAGAGAGGAGAGAGAAAATAGATAAAGGAAGTGTATGTGTGTGCGTGTGTGCGTGCGTAGGAGAGGAAGAGAGAGAGAGAGGCAGAGAGAGAGAGAAGGGGGAGAGGGAGAAAGAGAACGGGCAGGGGGCAGGGGCGGGGACGAGGAAAGGGTTGCACTTTTTGCAGTTCGAAGATGGCAGATGGCTTTTCATATTTTGTCTGAGCATAATATGGATCGACACCAACATATCAATAGAGGAGGAAAACTTGATTATGCGTGACTAATTGCTTAATCTCTTGGAAATTTCTATTCATACGACATAATATATATTAACCCTTTCAAGACAGGAATTATTAAAGGACTAAATTGATCACATTTTGTTCTTCAAATTGGCAACAATAATATTTTTCTTTTAGAGCTACATGGTTCAAATAAGGTGTAATGTCTTTGAAACAATATACATGGTTAGAAATTTGTTGAATAGTTGAAAGAAATTGCCAATTTTGATGAAAAACAATGATTTTAAACCTCTCAATGTGTTGCCATTTTAAGGATCTCAAAGCTTATTCTTGTTTTTAAAATTCCTGGCATCAAACGCAATATGGTCACGCAATAAAAATGGACATAGTGTGTGTAGAAAATTTTGCTCTTTCTACTCATGCATCTGGTATATTTTTTAGAGCTCTGGATCAAAAGTTATTGGGCCAAACCACAAAATGTGGTCAATTGTCTTGAAAGGGTTAAACAATACATTTATTTCAAAGCATTTTAAGGTATATACACACAATGTAATAAATATTAATTCGATCCCTTTACAAAAAAAAAAAAAAAATGAAATTATCATGAACAGTTAAATTGATAATCATTCATTTTAAGTGCATGTAATTCGTTGATCGTGTTTTTGTATTCTATTGTGTTTACCTCTGGCTCATAAGGAGTTTAATACGACCCATTTTATTTCGCTATAATTATAAAGGGATATTGTGCATCGCACGTGAAATGACTCTGGAATGAATGGTGAAACAGATTCTGTCTTCAGAGACAGATGTGAAAGCTTGAACAGCGGGTTTTAAATATATATATATATATATATATATATATACATTCAAAGTAGTTAGAAGCAAAACAACCCCCCCCCAAAAAAAACAACAACAAAAAAACAACAACAACAACTAAAAAAACTTTAACGCTCCTCTAGTTTCTGCTGCCTTGACCAATTTATTGCCATTTCCATTACACTGCGTGGTACATGCAGTACAGTGCTATTCGTGGTGAGGGTGACCCCGTCACTGCAATTTGAAACGACGTCGATCAAAATTATGAAGGAAATATCTGAGCACTCATAAAGGCTCCTGTAATACATGGCAATGTACTGAAGCATTCAATAATCTTCAAATACGATTAAAGAAATTTTTGAAAGAATTTTGGTAAGAGAATTAAAATGAATTATAATATTCATCATTTGATCGATTCCGACACACAGTAAAATGTGTTTTGCTCCTAATGAAGTTTATGTAACAGTTATATACAACAGATTTACAGTCAGTTATTTAATTGATGAATTCAATCAAATAAGGACTCGTGGCTATGGAGAGTTTGAGGAAATTTCCCCACGGGCAACTCTATATTTTGGTTTGAGAGCCGCTCGGTTTGTGGTCTGAGGGCTGTAATATAGGCCCACTTTTCGTAAAAACGACGCAAATCATAAAAATCAACGCGAAAAGTAAAAAAAAAATAAATAAATACGCATTTCGTAAAAAAAAATTTTTTTACGAAAAAAGACGCACTTCTTAAAACACTGAGGGGTCTCGCAAAACGTAAAAAAAAAAAACAAAAAAAAAAAAAACAACAAACAAACAAACAAAACAAAACAAAACAAAAAACCCAACGTGTTTTACGTTTTGAAGTGCATAATTGAGGTCAACAATCGCAAATCGTAAACTTGCACTTAAAATTAAAATGTTCATGTATAAAGCCTCCCCCCTGTGGCCTGAAATAGGCTAATCTTCGGGAGAGAGGTGCCCAAACATATAATTTGTGTACATTTTTCAATACAAAAAATGTATCTTTTTTTAAATTTTCTTCAAAATACAGCAACTGTTAAGTCGCTATTTAGGTAAGGGCAGCAGCCCCATCTCCCCTCCCGAAAATGTGCCCATACGCCTATATGTATAGAGAAACAATTATGTATTTGAGTTGCATGCTTTCAACAACAACACAAATCGTCACCCCTTTTCCAAAAGTCATTGGTTTGAAGAAAAAAAAATCCTTTTCTGAGGGTTCATTACAAATCCAAAATGAGGTTCGTTGAATTTGTTGCACTATTCTGAACGTTTGTTGATTTATAGTTGAAAAAGAAATCCTAATTGAGAGAGAGAAAAAAACAAACAAACAAAAAACACACTATTAACAGATTAATGCTAAAATAAAATCCGGTTTCTGAACATACTAAATCTACAATGTATAAGTAATATTCGGATCTGTTAAGCCCATATTCTTCAGTTTTGGGGACAGAGTTTACAAAAGCACCAAATTTTGCAGATGTACTTGTTGGGATAATATAGCTTCATTTTTTTCCCCACAGGACCCATCGAATCAAACCACATCTTCATGCAAAATTATGCCAACTTATGCGATTTACATGCATTAAAATCAGTAAGTCCATCGACAAGGAAAATATGCATGGCATAAAAATGATCCATACTTTCTATATATGTATCTATTGTGGCAATAGCTTTATTTTTTTCTCACAGGATCCACCGCATTGAATCTCATCTTCATGCAGAATTATGCTAATTTATGCCAATTATTGTACTTTATACCTAGACAAGGTAAAAATCAAAGTGCTTGAAAATGTACCAAACTTTCCATATGTATTTGTTATTCCTACAGATTTATTTTTCCCACAGGACCCATCAAAATCATCACATCTTCATGCAAAATTTCCCAAAATTTAAGCAAATTATGGAATTACATGTATCCAAAGTGTTTTTGCCATTAATAATGTACGTACTTAAGAGCTTAAGCTCTTCAATAGGAAGCTCTTCAATAAGCATATGGTCAATATCTTGTGAAAATTACAAGTTCGCTGCTTTTCTGGCAACAAAATTACAGCGCTCTAAAGTTAACACTCTGATAATGTGAGCATTTGATTGCTAACGGCTGCCTTCTCCCTAGCAAAGGTGACTTTGTGAGGTGTAGCATCAAATATTTCACTAATAATTGCTATCGGCGTGCAGATGAATATATTGATATCGAGTATGATATCAGATAATGCAGTATGATCATATTTATTCTAAATAACTCTTTATTATTGAGCTGACTTTGTGAGATGTAGCATCAAATATTTCACTAGTAATTGCTATCGGCGTGCAGATGAATATTTTGATATCGAGTGTGATATCAGATAATGCAGTTTGATCATATTTATTCTAAATAACTCTTTGTTACTGCTGTGATCATGATGATGTCAATGTGCCTTGCAACGGATGATATGTGTGTACATAAACCAAGGAGTTTCTGTGATAACTCCTTGCATAAACCAATACAGACTCTTGGTCCAATGATATGCTGGTTTCTGTGATGTACATACTGGATGACGGGGTTCAGAACTTGCACCCACATCCCTCCCGTGCCATGTCTGTGCACCCCCCCCCCCCTCCAAACCGTCGCTGTTGCTATGATAAGCGTTCAGAAATCATTTTAAGACTACATTTACAGTGATACATAAAATTGTTTCAAGTGATAGTCATGGTAACTCCAACAACTGAAGATACTGGATAGTGGGGTTTAGAACTTTATAAAACACACGCCCCTTCCCCATCCAATCCAATATTCATTGAAGTATATAGTGATGGAAAATAGATCAACAGATCGAAGAGTCTTGACAACTCATTAAAAATTTTATGGTAAGGTGGAAAAAAGCTGCCAATGCCTCACCTTTCTTGCTCCCTTTCCTTCTTTTAAATTTGACTTATATCTACAATAATTGTGTTGTAGAAGAAACCAATTTAGGTCATCAGTAAAATAAATGAGACCTGGATTCAAATGATATACACTATTTAAACTCTAAAACATGTAGATACTTTGTAGTAGGTATCCCCGCACCCCTACCCCCATTCACAGTAAAAAAAAAAAAAACAAAGGGGGGGGGGAGTACAACATAAGAGTCTTTATAGATCATTTTGGTTTAAAAGGGAACATGTCAGCCCATACCCTACCCTTTTTGCCCAGTAGCTCTCCTCCCGACTAAAGTGTTACCCAAATCGATATCCAATAAATGTTTTATACCCACCCCCTCAAAAAAAAAAAAAAAAAATACCACATACAAAATACCAAATACAAAATGAAATATATAAATACCCCCCCCCCTCTCAAAACAACGAATTTTGGTATTAGTGAAACAATGAAAGATTCAATAGATACATCAGATATAAAAACCCAGAAGTGTCAATACTAGACGGATTTTGGCAGGGGCAACCAAGTTCATTCTGAATGGAGGGGGGGGGGGGGGGGGGGGGAATGATGTGGGACCAAATTTGCTGACAAGATAGGTGAAATTTTGATTTTTAAACAAGCCAAAAACTGATTTTCGAATTTCCAAAGTTGCCAACAAAATGTTCATATTTTTTTTTCTCCCAGTGTCAACGTCGACTTTGCCAAAATAAGATTTTTAATGGGTGGGGTGTGACACTCCACAACTTCCTCTAGGTGCTATCTTTTTTTTTTTTTTACTTTTCGCGTTTGTTTTTTTAAGAAACGTGGTCCTACAAAGTGCCGGTTGAGCAAAAAGAAATGTCATTTTGAAGAAATTCCCAACCCACTTTCCGATCCCAGTTCGCCCCTCACCTGAAATGAATATTACTTTGTCAATGACAATGAAGGTGGTGCTAAATCAGACAGACAGCACTGATGTATGACCTTATCGGAATATCCTCTGAAGCTACAACTCCATCCTCCGCCCCTGCTTTTCCATCAATTGTAGGGGTGTTACATCCTTCCTTGTAATCGACCAGACAATCGTGAAGAATGAAAGTAATGCAAATCTACCTCATAGGGATATCCTCTAAAGGTACTTGTACAACTGCTTCAGTACCCATTCCTCTCGCCCCCCCCCTCCTCCGCTTGCTCTTTCACCACCCCCTCCTTTCCCCTCCCCCATCACCTTTCGATCAATAGAGGGGGTGTATTACAGCCTTCCTTGTAATCGATCAATCACTGAGAACGAAATTACTGCTTATTCCAATAACCGCCCTCGTTGTGACCTCATCGGGCAATTTCTCATACCCCCTCCCCCATTCCCCTCCCCTTCCCCTATCTTTCACCTCACCCCCCCCCCCCCCCTTCGATCAATCGTATGGGTGTTACAACCTTTCTTGTAATCTACCACACAATCATGACCGGCTGACTGCACGGGTATGTGCTCAATGATTCGAGCAGCAGACGACAAGGAGATTCTCGAAAAGTAGATTGACCCCCTTTTCCTTCCACCCACCTTACCTGTCAGTGAATGTAAACAGTTATGTCAGGTCGACTATATCCTTTTCCTGCATGATTATGCCAAGGTATAAGGAACAGAAGCTGAGGATCATCAGCATGTGAGGAAACAAGAGAGGTATGTTGCCGTGATAGCTCGTGATAATGCATGCAAAAGGCCATAGAAAATATCCCTAAACCTACACCTTTACTCCAGGTATAGAAATACAAGTACAATGGGGTGAATGGCATTAAAAAAAAAATCAGATCCAGATACGAATGCCTCATTAAGTACGCTCCATCGTCGGTATTGCTTATCACACTTACGCAGGAAAAAAATTCAAAGACTAGAAATTGAGATAGTCGTATACAGTTGAAGATAAAGTTGAGTTCTGGTCATCAGATGTAACTGTGAAAGAAACTGTCTCAAAGGAATTAGGAAAGGTGTGATTATATAGCACATAAGAAGTGGTGTATGCTGTAAGGTTTTGGAATCACCAAAATGATAAGAAATTGACTAAATCCTGCCGAGAGTCACATGCACCGCACATAAAAATGTGTATATGGGACAACACACAAATGTTCGGCCCGAACATTTCAGCTGTTTCTTGTCATATTTTGAATGTTAGAGCATTTGAAGAGCAATCCTTTTCAGGGGACATATCTACTATGATAATCTTCCAAACTAACATAAAAAGAAAGAGCAAGCTCACAAATGATATTTTACCTTTCCAGAACTCAAGCTTCCCTTTAAGTGCAGAATTCATTCATCACAATTATTTATTCAAAGCCAATGTGGGAAACAGACTCCTTCCCTTAATTAATTCCATTCAGTTTCCTCACTCGATCGATTTTATCACACCATCTCCCACTTTACCCATAGCACGTAGGACAATACTAAACAGGGAATAAAATGTACTGTAGGCTAATCACATAAAAATCACTACGATATTGGTATGTGCAGCAGAATTTGAAGATACGGTGCAAATAAATCATATAAAAAAAAAAATAAAAAAAAATAAGAAATAAAGCCTGAGTGAGTATACGTAAATGCTTTACTCTATCGTAAACGCACATTTGGCTTTCGACAGTATAACTCAAGTAGGGGCGTCGAGGTCGCCTTCATGATGATTGAGGTGGGGGGGGGGGGGGGGTAGCGCCTTAATCAGAGGAATCCGCTGATAATTATGACACTCTAAACTTACTCGGGGGCACCTATCACCCTGCTCCCATAATCCACACACCTGAACCGTAGACCTATGTATCATACACCTGCTCCTTTGAGTGATGGGAGTTAGTAAAAAAAAAAAAAAAAAAATAGGTGATAAACATTGCAGTCACTCAGAGTCAATTACGTAAACATTGATGGAAGGGTGTCTTTGTGGGATATGTGATACTGTCCCAAACTTCTGTTGACATTTTCCTGCACTTGAACTCCCTTTTTCATATCAATTTATTATGTACGAAAGAAACATTGTTATTATACTTGTATTTGTATTTACACAATTGTTATCTGAAATGTTTATAATTTGTCAATCTCTCTCTCTCTCTCTCTCTCTCTCTTATTCTTGTTAAAAGAAAATATTGATGTATATAATTATGTCAATGATGTCTAATAAATTCAATTCAATTCAATTCATTTATTTTTTGGCCCCTTTTCTCTCTCTTTTGCATAATGGAAATTTTAAACTCTAGGGGGACATCTTTTGTGTTTCCTGTTTTTGTAAATCAGCAAATATTAAGACGAGTTCTTATCCTTGCCCATAAATTTCAGTGATGCTCTGGGGAGCGTTTCATGAAAGGATTTGTCGGATATTTTTTCCGACAAGTGTTATAAGCTACTGAAATCCTTGCATCTGATTGGCTGAGAGCAAATTTGTCAGTAAAAATCACTGACAAAATGCTCGATGAAACGCTCCCCTGATGTATTTAATTGATGCTTTCTGTACGGTAAACATGTCAGTCAACTGAATACACCGAACTTTAAAAAAGGGCTAGCGAGGCCCCTTACTGATTCCGCTTTTTAAAAAGGACGCATTGCATGGACTGTGTGCTAATTAGCTTACAAGTACTTATTTTATTTTGCCACTTGAAGAAAAATGAAGACAAATCACATTGAAATAGATGTACACAGCGAAAGAGTCTACATTCTAGACTGTATTATTATTATTATTATTATTATTATTATTATTATTATTATTATCATTATCATCATTATTATTATTATTATTATTATTATTATTATTATTATTATTTTATCATGTTTATTCGGCAAATCAAAGTACATACATGTAGAATTACAAAGAAGAACAAAACACAATACAGGAAGGTCGAAAATAATATAATCTGCAATATGACCGTCTGGCTTTCTAAAATGTCAATATAGATTAGTTCTTTAGGTTTATATACTCCTTTAAATTTACAAAAATGGACGCAACAGAACAAGTACGCTCCATTATCGGTTTCAGCAGTTTACACCAATAACCTTATACGAATCCATTTATCAGTTACAGTGCAATTACTCCATTCTTTGAAGATAATATCTGAAATTATTTTCCGTTTATAAAAGAGATGTCCTGCAGAACAATTGCATGACCAATGAAAGATCAAGGCACTTTCATTTGACCGCATAGAGGGTACAGAGGGGAATTACCTTTAAAGGCCTCTGAAGGGTGCATAACATACGAACAGTTTCAGCTCAATTTGGCGTCATTCATCCCGATTCAATGAATCCCCTTGACTGGTCAATGGGGGCAGAATGTGAACCTTCAAAAGGCGGAAACCTAAAGTTGAGTGATTACAGGATCCCCCATCCTTCTTTATAAACAATGCGGTATTCATCGCTTTAAAGGCTGTACTTCACATAGAAGATAAAACAAAACAGAAAAATGAATACATAATAGCAATTATGATGAAATACTTCACCCAGTGTTTCAATGTCCTATTTTCATGATTGTAAAATTTCAGATGTTAACACTATAACTAACAGTGTTTAATTGAAACTATCATCATCAATAGTGATCTGTCCCAAGACAGTCTAGCGACCCTATCATCTTCTCAAATAACTGTCTCTCCAGGGCCCTGTCATATAAAGAGTTGATTCTAATCGATCGTAACTTTAAATCAGTCGCAATTAGTTTTAAGCTGCGATAAGTTTTAAGTTGCGATCGATTCTAATCAATCGCAACTCTTTGTAAGACGGGACCCATGTGTTTCAAACTTGAGTCAAGTGAAAAATAATAGCTACATCTATGAAATGAGATTATGATAGATTAATACATACTTGAATAATGGGTATGATATTAATAGTAGTCATATAGGCAGTACCTTTAATGAAGTCGTTTTCGACTGTCTCCAATATGCTTCAAGCTATATACATACCTGATAACTGAGAGAGAAAATATATTGAGCACCAACCATATTCTTTTTATTAATTCATATTCGCTTGATCATGGGGTGACGGACATAACTGTGGCAGGGATAGGGATGAGTGCTACCCCTGAATTGCAGCCTTGGATGGGGGATGGTTGCTCATGAGAACATGCAATCCTCAATTTCAATAATAGCTACATCTATGTTGGGCATATATCCATCCCAAGGTATGCTTAAGGCGTCCTCAAAGTACTTCTATTACCCCGGCTTTAGCCAAACTGCTCTATGACGCTAAAAGCATTCAAAGAATTACTGCCTACCAGTTGTGCATGTACTACACCTGGGATGAGACTGACAATGCCAGAAGACATCAGTGCCGCGACTGTGACTCGAACCGCAAACAATCTGATCCACAGTCCAGCAACGTATCAACTAGACCACTGCACCTCTACACCAGACACCTCATTGGGTACAAGGGGCATAACTTATCTCGATCTGTATACATCATTCTGCGACGGTGGGGATAGGGAGCTTTCACCCCCGATCCGCAGTCATCTTTTCGACAAGGTTCCGCCCCGAACCTGTCCATTGACCTTGAAGGAGGGACGGCTAGATGAGGGATTTCCCTGGTTGGATGAGGGATGGCCGTCCACGTGAACATGAACTTTCTCTGGAGCAGGTGTCTTAGCCACGAACGACGTTGCATCAACCACATCGCTGTCTTAACCGTATGCATTTCATCAATAAGGCAGGCTACGTACGCCACAACCACACGTGTGTCAAGTCCTTGCACATTTTATTTTCAAGTTAAATCTGGGTGTTCGTGAAGGACATGAATTTGATATTTTCTCCTTTCTGCAACCTATTCATGGCCCTATGCTACAATGGTGAATAATTTCATTGAAACACGGAGCACAGGATTTCAGTATCTTATTTCAAACCATCACAGCGGTCTGATGTGCAAAATAATTGGTCCTAAAGCCCCTTTCACAATTGGTCTGCGACCAGTTTGCGACCGCCTGCAACAGATTTTTCGGGGTGTTGCACGACCGATCGCTTGGTGTCTTGCGACCACTCGCAGTCGTTGCAGGCGGTCGCACGAACCTGAGGCGGTCGTGACTGGTCGCATCTGAACTTTGAACATGCTCAAAATCCAGACACGACCAGATGCGATCGATTCACTCGCATTAGGTCGTACGACCAGTCGTGCGATTCTCGTATGAGTGTTGCACAACGTTGCACGATTAGATGCGAGAGTTCGCACGACTCAATAGTCGCAGTGGGTGGGCTGGAGGTCATGCAACACTCGCACGTGCGCTAGCGACCTATAGCGACCAGTCTTGCGAATGGGTGCGATTGTGCTAAGACCATGAGACTGTTGCACGACCGATCGCGGCACATCTTACAACGTTGTACTACCGTTGCACGACTGTATGAGACTGTATGCGACTATACCTCGGGGTATATTTAGGGGGACTATGGAGATGATCTTCTGCAACAGGGCCCTCCTCTAACAACTTTCTCTTCTTTGTAACTTTCTTCTTTGGCATCTTGACTATTAAGAAGGCCAACTTGAAACTGACTACCGGTCAATTGTCGAAGGGGTTTTTATACCCCATGCCACTCGCACGAATACTCTCACGACCACTTGCACCGGTCTCATTCAATCGCACGAGCGATCGCATGGTCTCACATCCACTCGCACGACCATGCAATCGATCGTGCGACTATTGTGATTGGCGTCAAGCCACTCGCATGTGAACGCAAGACCACTCGCACGAGCATATGCGAGCAAATGCGACTTACTCGTGCAACGGTCTCTTCTAGTCGCTTTTGTTTTACGACCGCTGTTGCATTTGTGAATGCCTTTCTGCGACCTGATGAGATCGATGGCGATTGAAGCCTGTTGCAGCCTGTCGTGCGACCAAATGGTCGCAAACGGTCGCAGACCAATTGTGAAAGGGGCTTAACGCATACGCATACCCCCTCCTCACGTCTTCCAGAACATTGCTTAAAGGTTAAATCTTACTTTCTTGTAACATTAAATGCATATGAATATTTGTTTTTAATTTTGTTAATTCGATAACTTTAATTCATTATCTTCTATTTTATCTCTTGTCCCTCTCGCGCGTTCTCCCTTTCAATTTCGATCTCTCTCTCTCTCTCTCTCTCTCTGTCTTCGTTTCTATTACTATCCTTTTAATAATAAAATATTAACTTGGCCCATGTCCATTCTACTTACATGTATAGCAGCTTCCATGTCATAGGCATTTTCTAGCAAGAAGCTTTTACAATAATTATGCACAATTTTTCTAATAATATTTGTGCATAATTGATAATTTCAAAACGTCCTCCCGAATTTTGAAAGTTCGTGTATTAGTGCATTTTCTACAACCTATCCTGACTTCTTGAAAAGGGAGCGTCGATCCATATTCATGACAGACCGATAGGGGAAAGGGAAGGGAGGCAAATGAACTGATCAGAAATCATAAGGTGCATGATATAGGCTTACACTATTATTCAAGCAACTATCTGGCAGCAAGTGCAACGAACGATCGATGCCTCTGTCATGCAGCAATGTTATTAATAAATCATGAAAAAATATGTTTTAGAAAATTGGATCACATTTGAAGTCAATAACAAAAGGTTCCACCTCCTTAATTGGATGAAATCGAATTGTTGAGGTTCATTAAACAAGACAAAAATAGCAGCAATGGGACTTGTACAACTTTCACATTTCGAATAAGATAATAATACATTAGAGGACATTTGCCAAATACATTACCATAAATACCTAAAAATAGAGATACACTATTGAGTAGAGAAATTGGCAGGGGAAATCAAAGATAGCAATTTGCCAGTATAGGAGGTCATACAGAATGAATTTTAATAGGAAGTGCATTATGAGATCAGATATATTCCTGACTATGACAATGACTGAAGTGTTTCTTTAAAAAAAATAATTCCAAGTGATATTCAAGAAGAATATCTACCCCCTACGAAACAAAACAAAAAACAACAACAAACAGGTAAAGGGGCAAATCAAGCCCTCCTTGTTCATGCCTCAACCGAGACTGGGAAAAAGGTTTATTATACATCCATCATGTCCATGAGCACCTGTTATACCGCCATTAGCACATGCCATCTAGTACATTATCTATTACTGATGCCATGTCAAGGTCGCTTTGGCTTAGGATAAGTCAATGTTTTTTTAAATATTCTATGTTGGCAGTACTTTAAAATTCTCTTTTGCTTTCCGAAGTCTACATGCGGTTCGGATTATGAACCAAACGATAATTATTGCATGTCTACAGCGACAAGTTCCTTAACATAATCCGGAGGTTTGATCTACATTACAAAATATTTGTATATTCACAAAGTCTTACCCTATTTGATACTTTCTCTAAAGATTTAACGTACACCCTTTCCGAAACAATGGATATTTTTTTTTTTTTTTTTTTTTTTTTTTTACTTGTACGCACTGTAGTAAAGATCTTGCGGTGTGGATGTGTGAATTATTGACGTTGCATTGACGCGCTCGTTCTAAAGCATCACGAGTAGCATCTATCAAATCGCATTACAGCTATGATAAGGGCTTTCTGTTCATAGCATAACTAAATTATGTATACATTATATTACAGTAAAGTAAGCATTAGAGTCATTCGCACCGCATTGCATGGGAGCTCTGAGAAAAAATTATCTTCCAACTCGGCGACCAGCCCAGAGGCCTAACGTGAGTCCAGCTACTGAGAGAGAGAGAGAGAGAGAGAGAGAGAGAGAGAGAGAGAGAGAGAGAGGAAGAGAGAGAGAGAGAGAAAGAGAGAGAGAGAGAGAGCGAGAAGGGGGGGGGGCTGGTATCATGGGAGGGGTACTGGGTGTCACTTTGCCACTGTGGATGGGATGGTTTCGGATGGGTTCGTATCATCTTAATTTTACGTTTTCTTTTCTTCCGATCCCTTTCTTTCTTTCTCTCTATCTCTCATTTCTATTCTTACATTTCATTTGGGGCTGGGCATTCACGACGAGCCCCCCCCCCCCTCCAGGTTCCCCCGTACTTACGCCACTGGCCCAGCCGCCCAGGGAGTAGCCACGTACTATCAATGACTTGTTTTCATAGCCAAGATAAACTGATCGTCAGGATAATTCACAGCGACAAACTAATATCTTATTAATGTGTATGCAATATGCTCTATCATCTGTCAGCGAGAGAAAGAGAGAGAAAAAAGAGAGAGAAGGGTTGGGGGGGGGGGGATAAGTAGGAGGAGGAGGAGGAGGAGGGGGGGGGGGGAGGGGAAGGGATATACCTGCACATCTTCCCACCAGCTAATCTTTCCATTAAGAATTGAAAGGTGGGTTTTGATTCGAACTAATGTCAATTGAAACTCAAGATGAAGGACGACAGTTGTATCTTAGTGAAGCAAATGCCGACCATTACCTTTCGTGCCGCCATTTACCTTGAGTTTCAACTGACATTTGTATCTAAAAGATGAAGTTGAGTACTGGTCATGCTGTCTAGAAGTTATAGGGAGAGGTCGATTATGTAGTACATAAAATTGTATATCGTGAAGTTTTGACAACTGGAATAATCAAAATTATAAGAAAAAGACTCAGTCTTAATGAAAAAAAAAACCCAACAAAACAAATCAAAAAAAAAAAAAAAAAAAAAAAAAAAAAAAAGAAAAGAAAGAAAGAAAGAAAATAAAAAACAAAAACAGATACCAGCAGTGTAAAGCATTGCTTGAGCACACAATTATTGCTAAATAAGATTACCCACACAAAGTCATGTGGCCTGAAAATTTTGTCTAAAGTTTGAAGCTATTTCTCGCCATGTTTTAAATTAGTGTGTAATTCAATATCAATGCTATTCACTCACGGTGACATTGCTACCACGGTGTTCTTCCACATTCTAAGCATAACGAGAATGAGAAGCTCCTTCTTCTTTCCTTTGATAAGGACCAGAGAGGGGGAGATGGCAGCACACCGGAAGAACAAAAAGTTTACTTGGATTTTCCACAAAAGTGAAATCTAAAGATTTGAAGATGAAATGAAAATAATGGAACTTATTAATGAGACAGAGGAATTGTCCAGGAGTATTACCATGAAATTAACAAAAAAAAAAAAAAAATGTAACGTGCTCGAAACCAGAATTGTATTTTCTTTAGAATGATTGATACGTTCTATCGTATGGCATGAATCCACAGAAGTGCGGCAAAAGAAGAAAAAAGGAAGGTTTTCCCAGTTTACTAAAACTAGGTTGTATGTTACGTTTTTAATCATCTAGTTTCCATGAAGTCATAGACGTATGATTCAGGAAAGCACTGCAAATACATGTAGGTACAAAATGATGCTGAAAATATTACAATGATTATTTCAGTGCTAAATGTAATAGAGCAGAAATATGGAATACAGAGATGAGAGATATGAGATGAAAAAGGGAGAGAGAGAAAAAAATCCCAATATAACAAGTTACAAAGCTCCGAAAAACAACAGAACCTGTCCTCATAATATGGAGCAAATTGACCAGCAATTCAGCATCATCACTCGCTATTCAGTTTCAAGAAGAGAACGAATTTGATGAGTCTGTAATCATATATGAATGAACATGGTAATCATGATTTCAGCTATCACAACATGAAAAATGACATTCTCTCTAAAAAAAAATCCGAGATGAATGTAATAAATCGTAACAACATAAAAAACTAGAACTCGATCGAAATTATTTGGAAATTGCTTCTGACAATCGATAATATTAGGTGCAGAGTGAAGCTTGATTCATTGCCATTATAAAGAGATGCTTGACATTCAAAATAGTAAGCACAGTCCCTAACCTATAAATCGCATTGATTTATATTCCAAACTCTGAAGACAAATTATGACCATGCCATGTATTCCAGCTATCCAATAACCATTTCAACAAGGCTTCCGTCACAGCGATGGATGTCTTATATGCCAGAAGGAGATTCTATACACGTGCTATAAATGGAAAGTTTATTTGTGCTGGGATGGATACACCAATCCGCCATGGGAACATGTCGATGCAACAAAGAAGAGAAGTCAGGTGATGTATGTCAAAGGCTATAGCATACCTAAGCAATTGGCCCTATGATATCGCTTTATCTCATATTAGGAATTGCCTTCTTTTGCCTTACGAAATGGGCATCCATTTTTTCAGTAGGGGGCGGGAATATTTTGAATATAGTTGTTCATCGCACCACAAGAATACAACAGGTGCAGGATATTAGATATTCAAATAAATCGATTTCGGGACTCTATTTTCTGCTCACTCGCAGAAAATGCTGAAAATGGCCAATTTTCCTTGTCATAATATTCCGAAATGATATGACGTAATAACAGGCCTACATTTCATCAAAATCCTACTTCACACTGTTAGATATATTTCACACTTCACCTTTAAACCTAATTCTACTTAATTAAAGATGAATGATTTTGATTTCCTTTCCTTACTTTACAAAATATCGTTTGAATGGGACAATGTTATGACATGGAGAGATGAGAGCTTTTCTGTGGGCGGATAAAGTTCAGTAAAAAAAAAAAAAAAAAAATCTTTGTCTAAAAATATATTTTCAACTTAGGCCTTAGCGATTAAAAAATTCTCTTTATAGGTCAGTTCTATTACAAATGTAGGTCAGTTTTGTTGAATCGTCCAAATCAAAGTAAGGCATATCGTTTTATATAAATAGAACATCACTTAAAGGGAAAGTTCACCCTTACTTGAGTTTAAAAAATGCAGAAAAAAAAGAAAAATATTGGCGAAAGTTTGGACAAAATGTTAAAGAATAACGGAGTTATGGACTTTTGAAGTTTTGATTTGTGACGTCACATGCGAGCAGCTCCTCCGTTATGTAATGTGATAAATATTCCATAAAATACAGCTTTCTCAGAAAATTTAGATATTTTCGTCTGAGCATTTGATATATTGTCAGAAATGTTATTCAATACTAGATTCTGAAAAGAAACAATATCAATTTATCGTGGAACGTAAAAAAATGCGAATATATGGAATATTTATTACATGACCAATGGGCAGCTGCTCGCATGTGACGTCACGAATCCAAAACTTTAAATACTCATAACTCTTTTATTATTTGACCGATTTTCATCAACCTTCGCCAATATTTTTCTTTATTTTTTCTGCATTTTTTAAACTCAAGTAATCTTCAGGGTGAACTTCCCTTAATGAGAGGCCCATGAACATAACGGTCCATTTCCTGTGTACCCCTGCTATGAGAGCCTTCCTTGTATTTCTAGGTCAGTTTATCCAATGGCATGATTGAGGAGTAAATGAGGCATGTCCACTTCTAAAACAAAACATGGCTTTGGTCAATGAATTGGTCATTTGCAGAAATATGTCGTACCTAATTTCGATCATTTCTGATGATTATGACACGTGGAATGCTCATCACCATCAACAGCCATCGAAATTTTTCGTTAATCTCTCTCTCTCTCTCTCTCTCTCTCTTTCACTTATCTCTCTTTAAAACATCATAGAGGCATAATGGTTCATTCCCTTGACTCTCACTCAAAAGGTTGAGGGTTCGAATCTCTGCGCAGTGAGTATGTCATTAGACAAGGCATTTAGTCTACGGCTGTCTTACTCGACCGAGGTGTTAATGGGTACCGGGCAAGTGCATTAGAGCAACGCGGTAAAGTAGTTAAATTACTGACTCGCAATCAAAAGGTTGAGGGTTCGAATCTCTGCGCAGTGCGTATGTCATTAGACAAGGCATTTTATCTACGGCTGTCTTACTCGACCCAGGTGTTAAATGGCTACCAGGCAAGTGCATTAGAGCAACGCGGTCAAGTAGTTGAATTACTGACTCGCAATCAAAAGGTCGAGGGTTCGAATCTCTGCGCAGTGCGTATGTCATTAGACAAGGCATTTTATCTACGGCTGTCTTACTCGACCCAGGTGTTAAATGGGTACCGGGCAAGTGCATTAGAGCAACGCGGTAAAGTAGTTAAATTACTGACTCGCAATCGAAAGGTTGAGGGTTCGAATCTCTGTCCGTTGCTTATGTCCTTACAGACAAGGCATTTCATCTATCGTTGTCTCACTCGACCCATTTTGTGCTTACCTGGGAGGATTTATTCTTTGCAATGCACTTTGCGCTAATCGCTATACAAAAACAGTTTATTATTGTTTTTAATAGTCCTACCATGTAGCTTCATGGCTCTACTATTTGTTCTACTATTCTACGTAGGCTAATGAAATGTACAGCACAGTAAATTGTCTAGTTTTGAAAACAAGATTTATATTCCACGAATCATGTTACTTCACAAATATATAAACTTTTGATTTGGAAAATTCGATAGAGCCTAACATCGCACTTTGAATTTTAACATGAAAGTGCCATATGGTTTCGTTAAAGCGACATTGTCAGATGGAATGCTGCATGAACATACAGAGATGAAAGTATCCTTTTTCTTGAAGAGGTGCCCTAAATTGTTAGCAAACCCTTGACCCATAACCTTTCGCTCTAATAGTCTGTCAAAATACATACCGCGCTTCATACAGCATTGCTGTACCGTTTGGTAAAATTAATACGTAGGGCCACAGCTGCATGCTAAATACATTTTCACAAGACATCGTTAATGTTCACACTCCGTTATCATCATGGTCTCATCAGGGTCACATTTGAATAACCCTTTCTTCGTTGAGCCGTATTCACACTACGCATATCCTTGCAGATCCAAATGTAAATGTACATCATGTGTAAGAGAACGTGTACGAAATACAAGGGGTGGTCCTCGATGTTTATCCTCTTTTAACGACAAATGTGTTTTTGCAGAATCGGGGTCTTTCGCGGGGAGATGACAATCAACATTCAACCAGCTGACACCCCCCCCCCCCCGCCCCTCCGATTTCCTTATGTTTCTCTTACATTAATGATTATTGGACGCAGTAATGTGAATGACTGTTTTCAAGGGCGAAGGATGCAGTATAATTTTCACGGGATCATGGAATGTTTGATCAACCTTACATAAAACGTCTGCTCTCCGGCGGCTATACATACGTGTTACATTGTACCCATGTACTTTGTTTGTCTATTTTTGTATTTAGTCAGGGCACATTCGTTTCACGAGGCTCAAAATCTTCTCTACTTACCAATGAGGTCCTGCTTAGACTGAGAGAAGTCAGTGGACACGATGGAACTACCAGTTTGTGTGTCCAGCTATGAATGAAAATTGCTTTCTAATTCTACAGTCGTTTCCTAAAATGAATGATACTTGAAACTTGATCACGAAGAAACTTGTACACTGTTTAAAGAATTGGGTAAGGCTTTGATACACAGATTCCTTCATTGTTGGGCACACCAATGTTGTGTGTTTGTTTTTTGCCCATCGAGGAAATACAGGTGTATTGTCGAATCTTTGCTTTAAAAAAATACAATTGGGAAAACATATTGCACCTTTAGCATTTGATCATCAAGTGGATTTGGCGCCTTATAAATCTTATATATTATTACAAAATACAAACTTTACATAAAAGTGCCTAAATATGTATGTTAACCTGATGATAGGTACTGTACATATGAGCAGAACCCTTTCCGACGTATGCCAATGGCATAAGGCTATGTCTAGGTCCTTGATCAGACCATGGACCTAGTAGGTCCATGATCGGACCAAGGGAGACAAGCCTGGAACTGTATAATCGATAATTATGTCCAGTCATAGTATAGGTCTTTTGTCCAATATTCCATTTTGCTGAAAGTCAAGCATTGCATTTGACTCCATTCAGCAGTTATTCATCCACTCTATATCATTAAAAATTAATATCAGAGTCATCTTCTTACCTTCTAATTCTGATTCCAGTCTCTCTCGTGCTGATTATATCCAATGTGTTATGATTCCTAGCTGAAGCAGTGTGTCGAATCGGTGCAAGTCAGTGTCCTTATATCCGTTTTGTTACAGTCCTGTGTGGTAAGTGGCGTAAAAAGCATCAATTAACAAATTGCTATTACAATTTCGAAAAAAAGCACATGCCAATACCCCGGTGAAACAAACAGCTAATTAATGATCTGTAGAAAGTTTGTACATATACTCAGATGACACACAGAATGTATATCCGGCTGTAGTGGTTATTAACATTCTTACTGTATTTTGCTGGTAACTTCCTCTTAATGTATTTTAGCAGGCTTATAAGGAAATAAGCGACGTAACTCGCCATCCAGCCGCTATAAAGCCCAGCGAAGAAGTTATGACTGACTATCAGTCGTAGAGGCAGAGATTCGGTGTAGCACAGATGTGCATTCAAATATAATTGACGGTCCTGGCAAACTGGGAGCAACAACTATGACGTAACAGGCGGATATCTCATAACACCCGCATACACACCAGACAAACAAGCTAGACTATTACTATATTCGTCCATGATTGTACCATAATTGTGTTTATACAATTTAATAAGGACAAACATACTCTGCCAGACATGTCTCAAAATAATAATAATAATAATAGACCGTTCTCCGTTCTTGTATAGCGCATATCATTATGATATAACGGCTATGCGCTTCCAAAGGGTTTGGATATTATTACCCTGGCTTTAGCTGCGGCTGCCGTAAATCAGCGCATAGCGTATTTCAAGGAATAAATCCTGTGGAGAGTGGCAAAGGTGGATTAATGTCTTGCAAAATACGCTAGTGTCAGACTGAGATTCGAACCCTCAACCCTTGGATTGAGAGTCAAGTGAATTAACCACTATACCACGACACCTCCTCAAATATATAGATGAAATATGAAATAAGAAGACAAATAATAGTAAGGGGTGCCATGGTAAGATCAAGATCACAAACTTTGCACAAAATTAAGTCCTATATCGGGTGTGAAGGTTTCTAGTACTGTGATTCTTGATGGATGATATATTTTACCTTGCTGCTAAGAAAGTAAGTGTAACACGATCGCACAGACTTTCCAAAAATCAAACTAAGGCAATCTCAATAGCCTTGCCCATCATATTTTGAAATGTGAGAACACAACAATGACGTATTACGTAATCTAAACATGATTTCTATGGACCTACATTGGGATATTGAAATTGCCATTGAGTTGATATCTCAAAAGTCTTTGCGATCGTGTCGTGTATGCTTGTATTGAAGGAATTAACCGGGGGACCTACAGCTTCAAGTCCTGTCCGAGGGACTTGATTTCGAACCCGGGACCTCCCAGTTAAACGAGACCATTGTCCCACCAATGAGCCATCGTGACCTCCTGTTTTTTTAAATGCACCATGTGATTCTGAAAACATTGCACTATATTTCATCTTTCCTTTATTTTATTTCTACGTGTATCTTGTAGGTAATATCAGGGGTAACGAAACGAAAATAAAACATAAACATGAACCTTTCTTCCCTGATCAAAAATAGTCCAAACAAGCTGGATTAAAAAAATGACAGGTGTTGAACGATCTTAATTGTTGCCCCATATAAAATCCCAAGTTTAGACAGATTTGTGTCTGTTCTCATTCGTTGACGTCTCAACCTAAACCCTGACATTTCATCAGGGAAGAGGAATGATAATTGCATTGGGGAATGATCTCCAATGTCTCGGGGATAATTTACATTGCCATTAAAATGTTGTATGTTTCACATTTGTCTCAATTCGGATACATGGGCATGGATTGGAACGATGGTCATTTAAAAGCAAGGGAACATTCACTGTCTTTAAATTCTACCTTTGTCTTTTAGGCCTATACGTACTGCTTTCATTATGTTTGTCTTTGCCGAATAACGGATGATGATGATTATAATGATGATGATGATGCTGCTGCTGATGATGGTGAATATCATAATAATAAACAAAAATAATAATAATGATAATAATAATGATAATGATAAGAACAATCAGTGTTGTACCCAGGATTTTTTTAAAGGGGGTGTTTAAGTTTTTCTCTGACAAGCCCCCCCCCCCGAAAAAAAAAACAACAACAAAACAACAAACAGAACAACAACAAACAAAAAAACAAAGACAAACAAAAACAAAACAAAACAAAACTTACTCCGAAATTCTCTGACAAGCAAAAAAACAAAAAAACAAAACAAACCATTTTGGGTTAAAAATAAGCTTTTGTTTCATTTCTAAACACTAAACACCTAAATACTCCGAAAGGGGGTTGTTTGAACACCAAAAACACGTAAAACACCCCCCCCCCCACCCCCGGAACAACAACAACAACAACAATAATAATAATAATAATAATAATAATAATAATAATAATAATAATAATAATAATAATAATAATAATAATAATAATAATAATAATAATAATAATAATAATAATAATAATAATAATAACAATAATAATAATAATAATAATAATAATAATAATAATAATAATAATAATAATAATAATAATAATAATAATAATAATGATAATAATAATAATAAAAATATTAATAATAATAATAACAGTAATAATGATAATAATAATAATAATAATGATAATAATAATGATAATAATAATAATAAAAATATTAATAATAATAATAACAGTAATAATGATAATAATAATAATAATAATAGTGATAATAATAATGATAATAATAATAATAACAACAGCAACCACAATAACAACAATAATGTACAATAATTTTTTCTCAATGCTTCTTGGGGGAGAAATAACATGAATATCTCTATTAATAAACGCAGATTGGGCAAGCACTATTTGTCATGTCCTTTATATAAATTTGTCCTGACTAATGCATGATTCGGATGCTGTACATCCAAGCTGCTGACATGGTTGATTCTGCTTGTCAGATCGCGTCAGACCCTTCCGGGACATGTGCAAAGTACCTTAGCAAATGTTTATTGGAATCCACACCCTCTGTGAAACTGATTTTATTTATTTATATAACCTCTCAATATTATACTCCATATTCTTTAAAGTGGCACTGAAATAGCAGAACTTGAACAACAACTTGGCAAACAGCTTGTTGGTAGTATAGGCAAATTTTATTAGAACCCCGCAGATAAAAACGAGATATGCATTAAACTCTCCTCTCTAATATATACCCAAACCTAAGCAGTCCGAGTACATGAAAAAGTCTTTTCAGTACCATGGACCATCATTATGGAACAAACTTCCCATTAGTTTTCAAAATACAATATCCCTTCAATTGTTTAAGTCGAAATGTAAAATTCTTTCACCTACTAATCATTTTATTCCCAAACCTCTGGTTTAGGCTCCGTCTTTTATATTTTATATTTTAATTATGTTAACCTCTCTAGACTTTGTCTCTTTCACCCCCCCCCCCTTTTTGTATTGTTCATTTTCGTATAATTTACTTTTTTATATTGTACTTGTACTTTGTCTTGTATTCATTGATTCAATATTTCATATTTATATTTCTATGTAAAATGTATTGTTTTTATTGTGTTGCAGGGCCCCTTTGTAAATCAGTTTCACAACTGAAAGGGCTACCTGTGTAAATAAAACGGAAATAAATAAATAAATAAATAAGTAAATAAACACCATCTCACAGTGATTGCTAAATTAAGATTATAATTTGAAAATTAATTGCACTTTATTTTTAATTTCGGCAAACAGCTTGTTGGGATAATAGGCAATTTTTATTTTTCAAACTATTTTTTTTTTACTTGGCATTGTGGAAAATTGTGTGCAGGTACATTCTAAGCTTTTACAAACTAGAATGGGGCATGATGGGAAAATGAGAGGCACATACACTTAACAAATCCTGTCGAAAGATAGCCCTATTTAGGAGCTCCAGTTTACTGTCAGTTTAAGACCCAACTTTTCGACGTCCCACAATCAATTTTAGTCGACGCATTGGGTCACAGAGCGGTATAATACTGGAGAGAGAAAAAAAATAATGCTCACGGTATGTGAGTATTTTCATCATTATGATCATTCATTTTGGCAGTGGAAATGGTATGAAACAATTGATATGTTCGAATATCTTAGCAGATGTTAGACCCATGCTGGAATGGGCAGAGGCGCCACTGAAATGGAATAATTGGTGTCTCGTAGGTCAATCATGCATGAAAAGGAGTAGGGAAAGAGGTATACAGAAACCAAACACAATCAGACAGAAAGAGAGAGAGAGAGAGAGAGAGAGAGAGAAAGAGAGAGAGAGAGAGAGAGAGAGAGAAAGAGAGAGAGAGAGAGAGAGAGAGAGAGAGAGCTGCATAGAAACAAATACATTTAATATCACTACAGACTTATAGATTTATAAAGAGATACAACGAAACTTATAGAAAGGCAGAGACATGAGAAATTAAGAAACTACAGCTAATAAAAAAAATGATGTGTGTAAAATAGGAAGAAGAGAGAGAGAGAGAGAGAGAGAGAGATGGAGATAGAGAGAGAGATTTGTATAGAGAGAGAGAGAGAGAGAGAGAGAGAGAGAGAGAGAGATGGAGATAGAGAGAGAGAGATTTGTAACATATATATATATATATAGAGAGAGAGAGAGAGAGAGAGAGAGAGAGACGGATAACAAAAGAAAGTAAGAAATGAGCAGAACAATAATGAAAATTAATTAAGAAGTAGGAAGTGGAAGAGACAGACAAGGAGAAAGAGATAGAGACAGAGACAGAGAGAGAGAGACAGAGAGAGAGAGAGACAGAGAGAGGGTGGTCAAAATGAAATAAGACGTACAGAATGACACGACAAATGAAGAAAGCACAAAGATAAACATGAGAATGAGACAGGAAAACAATTAGAATCTATATTGAAAGCATTCCGTCTCATTATTTGCTGTAAAAATCAGACGCCAGGCTATAATGTGGGTAAGGTTTCCAGTCAATTAAGATGATATTTTCTTTAAATATTGTAAAAAGCCACTCATGCTCATGTTTCCATATCATATTCTTTTAGGAACACATATCAAATACGATATTGGATCCGACTGATAATGTCATCGAACTTACCTCTGAACTCATAGCAGACTGATCATATGAAATGAATAAAAATTATTTAAGCTGAGGGTACATTTTATTTAAAAGAAATGAAATTTCTTCCTCGTTTCATAAAGCAATCAATTTCATAAACCAATGTTTATAAACATAATGATTTGCCAAACTGTTTGGTAATTTGATTGACATTTATTTCACTTTACAAAGATTTGCCAAAAGTCATATATAAAAATGTCATTATGATCACGCACTTTGTGATCAAAATGTCCCGTCTGCCTTTGCTGAAAAATCATTTGCACAGACAGCAGACGTCTGAAATGTATCATTAAACTGTCTCTTTTTATCACCCTCTTGTTATTCATCACCAGCCCGTATACTTTCTTTGCGAGTCTATCGCGATATGTCTGCAATCATCTTCTCAAAACTCGCCATAAAGCGCTACAATCACGTGCGAATATGGAAGAAAGTGGCGCCAAACTATTATGCGGACACGTATGTTCGGCTGGTCTCGGCTGATCAGCAGCCCCGCGCGTTAATCACTCCAACTTACACAGATAAACATTCGTAATTGATTGGACCAACTTTCATATTGGACTTCGACGACCTGGTGACATTTGGAAAGAATCCTGCGATTCATTTTTAGCTTTCGGTCTCTTCAAGCGAATGTTGGTTATAAAGGTCGAGAGTTGTAAGCAATGGTGTTTGAGCAGCAAGCTCATAAAAAACCCGTTCAAAGGGTGCCAATTTCACCGCGAAAGACTTCAGAATGTACGACAATAAGTAACATTCAGTCAACCCTGTGGCTCCATCCATTGTCATGGAATACCCTATCAAACCTCCATTTAACACACACACACACACACACACCCACATCGCACTTGGACAATTATTTTTCTTTTCGTCTACCTCAAGAATAAGACAAGATCCTAAGGTCACATTGTTGCCCTTTGTCTCAAATTTCTACACCAATGTGCAATCTGAATAATCGACAGGATAGTCCATTTAAAACTAAGTATTTATGAATCCAGGAGATAATATAACATGCGTTACTATGGATATCGCAGTAACACGAGTGTGTAATGTACAATGGTTCAATATTGATGAAGTCTCCTCAAATAAAATGAAGTTTGTGGTTGAGAGAAAGTGAAAAGATACTACTCGAAAGTAGGAGGAATGTATCCTCGTCTCAAGCGTTTCCTATAATCAGTAATAATTTTTTAGTGTTTTTTTTTGTTTTTGTTTTTTAAACTCGGGAAGACACCGACATCATTTGGCAAGACCGTTAATCTACATTTTCCACTCTCGACCCAGGTGTAGTAAGTAGGTTCCTGGTAGAATTTATTCCATGTAATTGCACTGTGTGTTGATAACGGCTCTCGCAATCGAGATAAAAGCCAATGTTATTCATGTCCACTTTGGAAGCGCATAGATGCAAATGAAATATGCGCATAATACCCCAAAAGTCTTATCATTATTATAATCATAAAATACAATCTCACTTTCCTATCCTGATATCAACCATGGAATAGTGTGAGGGAAAAGTACCAAGAAGTATTTT
Source organism: Heliocidaris tuberculata (assembly GCA_025618425.1). Lineage (NCBI taxonomy): Eukaryota > Metazoa > Echinodermata > Echinoidea > Camarodonta > Echinometridae > Heliocidaris > Heliocidaris tuberculata. The sequence goes on from CM046847.1 coordinate 21,295,020, forward strand.
CGAATAATTAAATTAGGACCTAAGCATTTCTCAGGGAATAATTCAAAAGCAGAGCTTTTAGTAAATTCAGAAAGATTCGATCGTCTTGTAACCAATACAGTATAATACTATATCTCTAAAACCAATGATTTGTTTTTCTTCACTTCTCCTTTAATAGCTAAATTTGAAATCCCAAGTCAGTCATGTCAGTCGGTAACAGTTTCATTTATTTCGATTAGAATAAATCCGGAACCATCTCAAAGATATTTATTTATCTCCCTCCGTAAACACCTGCACGCACCGAATCTCTCAAGAAAGGGCGACGATCGAAATGACTCCGCGAACGTTACACAACGTTTCAAAGGATACAGTATAATCAAAATATTATCTTTCGGATATTCATCACCCACAAAAAAAAAGTGAAATAGGCAATCGGAGATGATGTAAGAATGACAAAGAAAAAACCGAGATAGAGAAAGTCGATTGTTTTTCCAGCTGCACGGACAGATTTTTGTAATCTATACTTGACTGAGAAAGAACCGCGATTACTTTGGTTAAACGATAATTTAGAGTCCCTCGGCTTCGTCAAGACGATTCATTGCCGTAAATTGGTGAGAAAATTGCTGGAATTGATTAAAGTGTCCTCTGTTAAGGATGAGCAGGTATTGATCCGCGTGCTTGTGACACTTTTTTAACAAGAAGATCGAGACGTCTTGATCGTAAAGTTTGACGGTTAAGAACGATGGACTCGTTTATCTTGGTGATCATGCTGCATCTCGCTGGATAACAGTCCAGAGAAAGCAATCGGGTGACTGAATTAGTAGCTCGGTGGGAGAGGGGAGGGGAGGGGGGGGGGGGCAATTGCAATATGTACCTGGATCATTTCAGTCCTCAGTATACTCAAGCTTTTTCGTTTCACGCTGATCAGAGTAAAATGCAACAAAGAACAGTTTTTTGACTTTCCGTTTTATTTATTATTCGATTTGGGCTAGCGTTTGAACCAAGAATGATTAAATTTAGTGACAAAAAACAAAAAACAAAACAAAAAAAAAAGAACAAAAAAAAAAACAAAAACAAAAAAAAAAAAAAAAAAAAAAAAAACAAAAACAAAAAACAAACAAACAAACAAACAAAGCAGGAATGTTTTAGCAATCTCCATACATCATCCTTTGATACTGTAATCAAGGACGGAGAGATGGTAAGTACTAATGGTTATATTTCGTTAGAAATCGGTCATCAGTTTCACCGATCAAGTGACCGCAGCTAATATTGTTGCACAGAAAGTAATAGCATGTGATTATTCGTTCAACAGATGATTTCGAATTTCGTTCCTCAACCATATACCATGGATCATGATAAGCTGTACTTTCGCAACTCTATATCCGAAGTATCTTTGCATCTGTAGCGATAACGGCAGTGCTGTGTGGTATCACGACTTCTACTCCCAGACTATTGGAAAACTACCCCATGAACAACTCACGGTACCCCCGACAAAATGATCCATTGAAAATTACCCCAATCCCCCTCAACTACCAAGGGGGTAATTGAATTAGGGGACTAGTTGTTCAGCAGTGTCCTGGAGAGTAGATGTCCCAATGGTAATTGCTGTCCGGGGGTAGGTAATGTTGTCTAGGGGCAAAACTTCTAAAATCCTCCTTTTCAACCCCTCTCTAAGTCTTTGCAACAATTTTTACCTCTCTACATCTTCAATTCTGCCAAGTTCTCCCCCACCTCCCCGCACAACAGTCACCCACCATCACATTGTCTGTCTTTTCCACATTCAATCAATATTGAATTTGAACCGACGTAACCCTTCCTCATCAAATAAAACGACGGAGGACTTATCGACAAGCAGATAATGAGATTTCTTCTGAAAATACCCCTCGGTAGGCATTTTCACAATCAGACAATTACCTCGATACCTCGCAGACAAGATCTATATTTTTATTTCTCTTGGCGTTTGTAAATAAAAGCGGCCTTGTGTGTTTATCACTGCATTAATGGAGCACGTAATCAATGCAATTTAAGTCTTGTCTGTGTTATTGAAGACAAAATGAGCATTATAGGTTTAGGAGAAGCAACAGCAAGACTTGCTGTCCATTAGATATTGGCAAATAATATCACAGGTTTTTCATTCCCGATTGACAAGTGCATAGAATGATCACACACCTCAGTCTGTAGTGAAGGGAAGGATTGAAGGGAAGGTTGAGTTCTGGGAAAGGTAAAAATTATTTGTGAGCTTTCTCTTTCTTTTTATGTCAGTTTGGAAGATTATCATAGTAGAAATGTCCCCTGACAAGGATTGCTCTTCAAATGCCCTCACATTACAAATATGACAGGAAACAGATGAAATGTTCGGCCCGAAAATTTGTGTGTAGTCCCATATACAGCTTTCTGTGTGCAGAGCATGTGCCTCTTAGCAGGATTGAGTCAATTTCTTATCATTTTGGTGATTCCAAAACCTTACAGCATACACCAATCCTTATGTGCTATATAATCAACCTTTTCCAATTGCTTTGAGACAGTTTCTTTCGCAATTCGATCTCCTGACCAGAGCCCAACTTTATCTTTAAAATGATCCCATGTCTATCTCAAAACACAGAAAAAATATCATATTTGAAGCATTGGGAGATTACATTAAAATCATTTAAAGCTTATTGGGTGATTGGGAGACTAGACATGCTAGAAGTCAGTAATACTAAAGGGCTGGTCAGACTTGTCCTATAACGATAACGATATCGAAATTGTTCATTATTGGAGGTTCATTAGTGGAGGTGCCGTGGTCCAGTGGTCTAAGGCGCTTGACTGAAGATGCGAGGATCGGGCGTTCGATCCCCGGCATGGCACTTATGCCCTTGAGCAAGGCATTTTATCTACAGTGCTCTTTTATCGTACATCAAATAAATGAAGTGCTATAGGCATATTGATACCAGCGTGTGCATGTGTGTTATCAAAAAAAAAAAAAAAAAATTAAGGTCCACCCTACACCCGTCCTACTATTAACATACACGAGCATACTTACGCGTACGTTAATTGAAATTCTTGTTATCGCTATCGCTATCGAACAAGTCTAACCAGCCCTTTAATGAAGTACTAACATTTAGTTTCTGAATTCAAGCATGTCTGATATCAATAATTTAATCAGTGGATATTTCCTTTTATTCTTACAATTATTCAGAAACATTTCAAATGGGCTTTACAAATTATTTATGATTCAGCTGCCTTTTAAGTTATAATGGACCCATAAATACTCATTATTTGGGTCTTAAAACGAAAGGAAGCGAAAGGGGTCATTATCAAAAAATTATTTCTAAATGAAATAATGCATTTAAAGCTAATGTTACCCTTGGTTGTTATTGGTTTAATACATTTTGTTTTTGAAAGTCACTTCTTACAATGAAATAACTAAATCTTATTACGGTAATTTTTCAAATGATTATTATATTTTTGAACGAAACAGTTATTGTTCATATTATTATTATTATCATTATCTGCAGGGGGGGGGGGTCCACGTGGTATACATAGATTAATACCTTACACTGCTGTTGGAAGGGGAAGAAATAATTGTGGTATTGATAGTCCCATCTCAATAATTATAAAGATATTCATGCAACCAAGCCCAACGGCAATAATGATTATTGAATGATTATGATGGCTAATGTTTTCCAGTAGATTAGATTATTCATCCGAAAGAATTAATTTAATGGGCATTTTGACTAATGACAGAATCGTCACCGACTCAACGAAGAGACGCTTAAGGAGATGGTTGAGTTCTGGTAAAGTTGAACAAATAATTCGTAAGCTTTCTCATTCTTTTTATGTAGGTTTGGAAGAATATTATGGTAGAAATGTTCCCACAAAAGTGTTGCTCCTGAAGTGTCTTCATGTTCGAAATATGATTGGGAAAAGCTGACAACTTTCGACCAAACTTTCATGCCACATGTGAGTGCAATGCCATATACACACTTTTGTGTGCAGTGCATGTGACTTGCGGCAAGATTGAGTCAGCTCTCATCATTTTAATGATTTCAAAACCTTACATTATACACCAATTCGTACACACTGTATAATCATCCTCTCCCAATTGCTTCCAGACAATTTCTTTCACAATGTAATGGCATGAATAGAATTCAATTTTATCTTTAAAGTAAACCTTTCATCATGCTCGTGGCCGAGGGATGCAAAGTGGAAAGCTCATCGATCAGAAATAGTATAGCTGTAATTTTTGTTTTTTAAATGAAATTGCACTGATGTTTAGATCTCAAAAATTAAAATGGTAAATTCTTCCTGAAAGAGGTTTTGAATACTAAATAAAAAATATTGTAATTATGGTGGAGTATTGTTCATGCTAAAAGGCTTCCGGTTGTGCACATATATTTGACATCAAAATGATTTACAGATAATTAGTGGTTTGTTCTGATCAAAAGTGGGCGATGCTGTCGGTGTGGTATAGTTTTGACGGGGTCCACTCGCTATTCATAAGGACCGCTATTCATAGAAAACCGCTATTCATTTAACACGCGTTATGAATAGCGGTCCTTATGAAGAGTTATGAATAGTGGTTCTTATGAACGGAAGTCCTTATGAATAGCGAGGTAATTTGTCTATGATTTGCTCGCTATGTAGAAGGACCGCTATTCATTTAGACACGCGTTATGGATAGCGATCCTTATGAATAAGTGGTCCTTATGAATAGCGGTCCTTATGACTAGCGAGGTTACCCCGAAATAGGTATATGGCAGGGGGCCGTGGAGCATTTTTGAAAGGGGGGGGGGGGGGCTGGTTTGATTTCACTCATTAATGACAATTTTCGAACCTTTTTTTCCGAGGTTTTATGACACGTGTATATACTAAAAAAAAAGTGGGGGGGGGGGCTGAAACTGATCTAACATGTTTGGAGGAATGGATTCACACCCCCCCCCCCCCCCCACCCCCAAACTAAACAAGCAAAATCCACATCCATCAGACTTGAACTTCAACCTGCTCTAAAGGTATGTAACAGTTGCAAATGGAAAGTTCAATTACTTTATTCTGAATCTATTGAAAAAGCAGCACAGAGACCAACGATTCCCGTGTCCTTTCCCGTCACTGCAAAGCGTTCGAAGCGCCTACGATTGGGGGCGATATAGGTAACGTCTTCCATCTAACTCGTCCAAATCCCGCATTCATTATATCCAACTTAACGGTGATGGACGGGAAATCCTGCCCTCGACCTGGACCATCAAACGAAATAAGTAAGTCAGCTTTAACAGGCCAACTTCCCAGGGAGGGAAACATTATCAAATGACCCCATGTTCTTAGATAATAGACCTGACTGTACCCCGAGTCAATCTCTGATCAATGCGATGACGTCACCACTGAACTTTGATTTGATTTGATTTGAGAGACTGAATTCATGGAATAGGAGAATAGAAAGAGAAAGAGAGACAGAGAGGGAGAGATAGATAGGGAGAGAGAGAGAGACAGAGAGAGAGAGAGAGATAGAGAGAGAGAGAGATAGAGAGAGAGAGAGAGGGAGAGAGATAGAGAGAGAGAGAGAGAGAGAGATAGAGAGGGAGGGAGAGAGATAGAGAGAGAGAGAGAGGGAGAGAGGGAGAGTCGCTATCATGTACCAGTAGAGCATACATGGGATTGATTTTAGACTGTATTTCATCTTGGTAAATAAAAATGGAGTACAAATGGAGATCGTACGCATTACTGAAATGTCTTGTGTCACTCGTCCTCTTCCACGATGTCACAGCACGATGTATCACGTTATATCACGAGTTCTGAGGCTATCTCCCAAAAGCTATCGCTCCAGTTACGGGTGGAAATGAATTGTATTGAGGCTGAAGAAGGTAAAAAAATAACTGTAAAACTACAGGTTTTTTTGGCCCTTGAAATTACAAGTTATTTCCGTTATTTCAATTACAGTCTTTTCCCTGTAAAACAATAGCAAGTTCGTTGGTTTACCGGAAGTCAGCATTTATTTACAATCGCTCGACATAAAACACTGTTAAAAAAACATTTTCTCATATTTTAACAAGTTACCCTGTTAAATTACAAATCGTTTCCATGGTTCCGTTTTAATTGACATAAATTTTTCTGTAAGAAATTAAAGTTTCTACTATTTAACCAAAAAAAACAAAAACAAAAACAAAAACAAAAAACCCGGGAACCTGTTATTTTACATGTACTGTGGAAAAACGGGCATTCCCGGCATCCTGACTGCCAGGAAATTTCCCGTGAAAAACGGTGAAATTTTTTACAGTGTACATTTAAAAAAGAGGGACTGTGGGGGACATGTTTTAGTACTCCGTTTATTGGATACCGATCAGTTACAAAATATCGTTTTCCTCAGCACGATAAATAGTGGATAAATTTTGAATTAGTATTCATGATATTAAACTTCATTAGCGTTGTTAATAACTGCAATCATAGCGACATATATTGTAATGCGCACACACATCCATCCGAAGGTGACAACAAAGTACTTCTATCCCCCTGACTTTAGCCAAGCTGCCCCGTAAGGCCCGTATTCTGAACTCCCGTTTAACTTTAACGGCGGTCTAGGTGTAGTTGGAACCCAGTCTAAACCTGCCCTTTAAAGCGGAGTTTAAGATAATCACATTCTGAACTCCGGCTTACCTTAAACTCCAGTGCAGTCTACTCAAAAGTTTAGACTGCAGCTATAGGGGTAGTTTAAGTCCGGTTGAACTAAGAAAAGTTATTAAACCGGAGCTCATAATACGGGTCAGAAGGATTTATTCCTACCAGGTGCTTGTAGTTACTAATCCTTTGTTCGGAGTGAAAATGTAGAGTCTTGTCAAAGACATGGCTTTACAGTATTTTTTTTTTTTTTTTTTACAGATTCAACCAAGTTTTACACTGCATCATTTAGCCTATAGGCTTTGCAATCAACGTACATGTGTCACAAAGAACACTGCTGTGTCTGTGGAGAGCATATCTTCTGATACCTAGGAAAGAGAACCTCTTCTTCAAACTTGGACGTAACATATCAATGCTAGTGGTGCATCCTGCACAGGGCGGAGCAGGCGTACGCCCCAAATTTTCAGACGAACAAAGAAAATAACTTGGAAAAAAAGAAGACTTGAACGAATAGTAGAAGTATGTGATTCACAGTATGCCTCAAATAACAGAGATAGGGAAATCCTCCCTGGAAGCATGCCCAGACACTCTTAACGTTACGGTTGCCCAGGTACATTTCACTACCCATTCCCCCTCCCCCCCCCCCCCCCACCCGATCGTACATAATTATGTGAATACGCCTCTGATTATATACACCCTTTAAATCTTTATTTTCCAATCTAAATAATCTATAAACTGCTTGAGCGAAAATTATAGGAAAGAAATCAATGTGTCCGGTCAGGAGTCGACAAAGCCCTAAAGCGGGGCGCTCGTGCCCCCTTCTTCCAGTCATAGACTCTGGGAGGAAGGAAATGGGGCAAATGCATATCGAATTTGTATCGTATATGGGGTAAGTGAACCCAATAGGTGATGGTAATAGAAGATATGCACTTCCATTAAAGATGGGTGGGTAAGTCTGAAAGCGGACTTAAAGGTCACACTGGGTAAGATCGGAGTCAGGTTAAAAATGTCCAGGGCTTAAAGGGAAGATGTTGTTAATGAGATTATTAAAGTCAAGACATGAGTTAGCCCCTGGGTTGGAATAAGAGTTGTGTTCCCCCCGGTTTGTAAAAGTAAAGTACTTCTTTATGAGAGAAAAAAAGTGAGTGTACTTTTTAAAGCAAACTTGAGTAAGAGTTACTCTCTTTTATAAGTACAAGTCGACTTCATACTAACTAAACTTCAATAGCTAAAAGTGTCCGTTCGGTGCTTGGTCTGTAACTGCATTTATTTTAAGATATGTATCATGACAGAAGGGATTTAATTCCACAAACATTTCACAAACGTCACATTCTCACAAAGCTGGACATCCTGATGGATGATATATCTTCTGGGGAAAGTATCTTTACAGGTACAAGCCAATTTATACTCTTAAATTCCATTTTTCTTAACGTATTAGATTCTGTCATATTCTATTCTGTAGGTGACATATCAACATAGTATCAACGTGGACATGGGGTAATGAACAGTAAATGACATACACGTAACTTCAAAATACGGGACTTAATACACCGTTAAAGACAGTCTCTGTCTCATGCAACAACAGCCACTTGGGGATTATGTGGTATTAAAAACAGAAGGAGACATGCATGTTGCTTATCATCCGAATCTTTTAAAGAAGCAATAGGAGCGGCCACCTCTTGAAAATGCCTTCAAAATTGGAAAACGGTTGGAGGAGAGGGGGGAAAGTGGGGCGTGTGAGGGGGAGGGGGGGGGGCACGTTTTGAGATGGCCAAAGTTACCTCAGAAAGTGAGATTTTTGAATTCTAAAACCGGACGCCTCTCAGATTACTGTTTCATGTAAATTATATTCAAAAGACAACAATTATTCTTCATTTACCACTTATGTCTTTGACATTCAGAAGCACTTATTGCTTTTATCTGCTAATTGCCGACATAGATCTGTTCAATTTTATTTATAAACAAGTACTCATGGAAGGCGACAGGTTTAATATTATCGGGTAAATTAACTATAATCAAATCATTTCAAAATGATTAGAATGCCACAAAATGTAGTGAAGCGTATTTATTTTTTAATGTATTCATTTTTGTGGAATGAGAAGAAAGATAAGATAAAGAGAAAGATTGTTTGTATGAAATATGAATTTGGAAGCAGGAAATGGCTGATTTAAATATTTTACTTCAAAGCTTTTTATTGAAATGGATTTTGCATTCATATTTTTCTCATGAAAATTCGAAGAGGAGAAAAATAATAAACGGTTTCTTTAACAAAGAAGGTAGTTTACAGTATGTGTTGAATAGCAGTTGTAAGAAAGAAGAAATAATGATTTATATAGAGAAGATAAAAATGCCTCAATATCATAAGAAAACAAGTGAATGAGTAAATTACGCAATGCGTAATAAATGTCCCCGCCGGAAGTGCAGATCTGTGGAAATTAACTAGCCTGAACCTTAAAACTTCAGTGAAAAACTTTAGTGAATAAAATAATAATGTTACTGCATGCAAAAGAAGAGAATACCAACAATGCATGTATACAACTGAAATATAAAACATGAAAACATTATGAACCTTCAGCCATTTTGAATAAATTTGCATAAATTTGCATGAATAATGAATTTCAAAATTCTGTGTAGAAGTTTGGAAGCCCCCACCCAGCCCTATTAGATAAAACAATCGGAATCAAAATCCGATGTGAAATAGAGGAGAAGTAGCATTTTTCGTCAATTTTGAATAAATTTGCATAAATTTGCATAATTAATGAATTTCAAAATTCTGTGTAGAAGTTTGGAAGCCCCCACCCAGCCCTATTAGATAAAACAATCGGAATCAAAATCCGATGTGAAATAGAGGAGAAGTAGCATTTTTCGTCAATTTTGAATAAATTTGCATAAATTTGCATAATTAATGAATTTCAAAATTCTGTGTAGAAGTTTGGAAGCCCCCACCCAGCCCTATCAGATAAAACAATCGGAATCAAAATCCAATTTGAAATAGAGGAGAAGTAGCATTTTTCGTCACTTTTGAATAAATTGCATGAATTTGCATAATTAATGAATTTCACGATTCTGTGTAGAAGTTTGGAAGCCCTCACCAAGCCCTATCAGATAAAACAATCAGAATCAAAATCGGCCAAGAAATGACGGAGAAGTAGCATTTTTCGTCACTTTTGAATAAATTTGCATGAATTTGCATAATTAATGAATTTCACGATTCTGTGTAGAAGTTTGGAAGCCCTCACCAAGCCCTATCAGATAAAACAATCAGAATCAAAATCGGCCAAGAAATGACGGAGAAGTAGCATTTTCTAACATTTGAGCACACACGGACAGACGGACGCACGGACGGACGGACGCACGGACGGACGGACACACACACACACACGCACACACGAACGGAGCCCGTTTCATAGTCCCCTCGCGAACTTCGTTGGGCGGGGACAAATTATATATGTCTGGTTTCATTAAAAAGACACAATTGATAAAAGCAGTGAAGAATTATGGTTTAATTCGAATATTTAAAAAAAATAATTAAGTAATAATCCACTATGCCAATTTGACAATGAGTTACACGAGAGTATTCACTTATTTGTAAATTGTAGAAAAACTCAACTGTTTGGTTAAGATTTAGTCACATTGTCAAGTAACTTTACAACATTGATTTTTCATTTGATGACTCTGTGTTTATTGAGGGTTACGATTTGGAAAACAAACAGTTCAAAAGTCTAAGTTTTCTTATCTTTATGTAGAATATACGATTTATCTAACATTCATTCGGAGAGAAAATCGTAAGTGTGTATTTCATGAACTCTCTATACTAAGTTTGTTTAAAAAGATTGATTTGTAATCGCATAGAAACGGAAAGGCTTTGTAAGACGAAAAGCTTATGTATTTTTGAAAACACCTCATTATCAAAGGAAAATTTGATATGCTTTACGTAAAATTGTTTGATGATACAATTTCCATTGATTGTATGATATGTGTGACTTGGTCATATGTACATTTTATGATTAAATTTATCCAAAAAAAAAACAAAAACAAAAACAACAAACAAACAAAAATAACAGCAAATCGAATATACACCAATTATCGAGATATTTACAACTTTGTGGGTTAAGATATTTCATCACTGTCAGTATATCTCTCGACCCTAGTGGCTTTTCTCAGAGAAGTTACTCGCGATAAGTCTATTATTTGAAAAGGCAAAACTTCAATGACAATTTCCATGTATGATAAATCTATTCTTTAGTCGATGAAGCAAAACTTTCTATTCTCTCTTTAACTTTTGATATATTCAAAAGCAAGTGTCATGATCAGATGGTAAATTGATTAATGACGTTTCAACAAGAAAATTCGGTACAAATCCATTAATAATAACCCTAAAGTGGTATTTCGATGAATATGAATGAACTTGTTTTCACAAAACATCATAAATGTATTTTTAGATTTCTTTGCGATTGTTATCAATTCAAAAGAAACCCAAAATGGAAAAATCCCACATCTCCAAAACGACATGAAAAACTGCGGAAAAGGTCATCAGACAATGCACGACAGCGGGAGACGACAATAAGTGTGAGGAGGCGCTTGAAATGTACTTTTATCAAATACGGTATAGCAAACATTATTAAGTTTGGGGCATTCCCTCTCTTGGTCTTTACTTTAACCAGTCATTGCCATATGAAAATTATACATGTGTAAAATCATGAGTGTTTGATGATTTGCTAACATTCCTAACGATTGTAAAACAATTACACACTTAATTAACATCGATATAGCTCTAATCATACTTTTTCGGGGCGGGTCTTGCGGGGGGGGGGGGGTGAATCTGAAATTAGATATGGGAGCTTCTTATACAACATATATACTAAATCTAGTTATACTTCTAATTATATCGTTTCCTTTTCCTGATAGTGACAGGATACTGAGATATTAAAAAGGGGCACGTTATGTGTAACACAACAGACGAAATGCGATACGTTATACATGTATTTTTATTGTTTTCGTAGGGGCGGTTTCAAAACGAAGGTTGGGGCACTTGCGGCGTCGTGCTGAGCAAATACAATTTCACAAAGAAAATTGGCTTCAATCATGAGAAAGATTTGATTAGACTCTGCTTGAACAAACATCCTGCATCGCTTTGTCAAAGATGCAAATGTTGCAATGAACTGAGATTAAGGAAGTGTCGGAGGAAAATTATGAGCGGGAAAGATCGGGGAGTGTAATTGTTTAACAAATGTCATAATGCTTATTGTCTACTCCATGGCAGAGAATAAATCAAGAATACAATGCCCAAGTCTAGTCGTCTAAGTACTGTGGCGCATTTTTGGGCAGACACCTTTTTCCGGAATACATTACTATTATTTTTATCGTCACCGACAGTATACTATACATAATAAGTATGATAATATATATTGCTTGGTGTGGTTTTCTTAAAGGAGTATCGATTTCGGTATGGGGGCAGAGAATATAGTCGCCCCCAATAATTTCGGTAACTGACGGTGTTATTCCAGAAGCGTTTATTCCAAATGAATCGTTTGCCCACTTCTTAGTCATGAAGATGGATCGATGCCTCTATTTTCTGACTGCTTCGACATTTCATCCGCCCATGAAAAAGAATAAATATAGAAAAGAACACTCCTCGTAAACAGATATTTTTACATGCTAATGTTAGTAAAAGGTATACTGTTTTGAAAGTTAGGAACGCACTATCCCAGTGGCAAGGCTACCTATAATTTGAATTACAGTAAGAAGTATAGAGTTTTAATCCTTAAGCGATTTGTAACAGATATCTTTGGTAGATGTGTATTCTGCCACGATTTTGTCCAAAGAACAATGTATATTGGTTAGTCTAACTGATACTTTTGCAGAAAATCAGTCTCACTTTGATAGATAATGGTTTCAAAATGTTTCTTTCTACAGCATCTATAACTGTCTTCCTAAATCGAGATTTACTAGCATACAGCGAGTGCATTCCACTGCATCACAAGCGGAAGAGAATTAATCTTTAAAAATCTTGTTGTTTGCTGTCGTTGCAATGCTGAGCATTTCTATAAAGATGTTCAGATCCAGATGCCTCTGAAGATCTGTCAAAGATGACTGACAGTAAAGTAAAAAAAAAAAAAAAAGAGAAAAAAGAGAAAACAAAAGAGAAAAGAACCCGAGGAGCACCGGGGTTGAGATGGAGATCGATCACCGAGAGCTGTCTTTTTTTCGCACGCCATACTCGTAATGATCGGAGGAAATGAGTTTTTTGAGGATCAGCATTAATGCGCCGAGAATGATACGTGGGGAACAGCTGAAATGCGCCAGGATTACATGCAGTGTCAATCACACCAGGAGAAAAGAAGCTATAAGCGAGGCAAAGAAAAATCAATAGGAAACATCTCATTTCATTGAAGCTTTCGTGGAAATTGTAAACTCTACGTCACGGTCATTCACTTCTACACGAAGTGATTTGGTCACGGTATGTCGTCCTGTTTTAGAACACATCTGAAATATAAAACGCTGCAATGGATAAGTGCATTATTCAAATAGATTTGTGAAGAACCTTATCTGAAAACAGGAAGAATCCACACAAAAATGTATACGATCTCAATACCTTAAATAACTTCCAACAGATACAACAGAGATCTAGTGACAAGTAATACATATAGTAGTTTTTACAATGGGGATTTGTATCCCTTATTGAGGTCTTTCCTAACAGTCTGTACACGGAAATACAGATTAATATTATGAAAATGAATATAACTAAGTTCTACAAATAAAACATGATGAAAATAAGATGTATTTCAGCGCATTGGGGTATTTTCAAGCATTCTTTACCTGAAGTACAAAATTAATTAATATTATATTAAGATTTTTTTTTTATCAAATCGCGTTTCATGAATAGATTGTTTCAAGCGATACTCAACACTCTGCTATGTGTTCTTTATGCTAGTAAGAGATGATGGGGAGGAGGAGGGGGGTAACTTCACAGCAGATAGGTAGGTCACCGTCCTTTAGAGTGGTAAAGAGAAAATAATTTATAGTAACACGGAGGAACATGTTATGTTACCCTATCCGCATCACTACACGCTCTTGCGATGCCAATGCTGACGGGAGATCAATTAATAGCATGTAATGCTCTGTGAGACCCCGCCGGTATGCGGGGGTAAGACGTAAGGATGAGGGCCCCGGACGGGGGCTGCCGACCAGGTTGGCTGGTGTATCGTCGCTGGTATCATCTTATAACTACACGGGGTCACGGCGTGACGAGGATGGGCGTTTAGAGTGTGTAGCAGACTTCCGTGTCAGATGGGGGAGGGCGGGTGAGACGATGCTGAGTCGGTACTCTGATAAAGATACGCTGTGAAAGAAGGGGCGTCGATAGAGATAGAGGAAGGTGGGGGGGGGGGGTGTTCAAATCTCTTTAAAAAATGAATTACTTTTTTTTTCTTAGAAAAAAATATGATCTTCTGTCGCCAGACTTTTGTATCAATTTAATTTCATTTAGATATTTCTGCTTTAAACAAATACTTTTGCTTGTTGGAAAAAAGTCGGATATCTTGTCGGCAAATTTGCTTTGACAACCGTCTAATAACGCCCCCACATGACGTGAAATTGGAGAAGGCCAACGAGTCGCACGCCTTGGCCTTCACTCTATTTTTCATTCTCACATACGCAGTACAGACTATATAAATCAACATGAACATACCCTCAAATGTGTTGACATAATGTATTCATCATCTCAATAAATTCATTCTCGCACTTCAGCTCTATTACGGCAATGAGCAGTGAGTTAATGCGATGGGTGGTCGTGATGATGGTTGTCTCGATTAGATACCACGCCAAAACATCAGATATTCTACGACATGATTCACCTTAAGCTTACCCGATACTATACGATCCGATTTTCGAAAAAAAACAAAATGCAATAACATTAAATGTTGAAACTTAAACACCTATGACCATCCTGATTGAGGTTGTAAATAATGATATGACTACTAAAAATCGAAATTTAGTGAATTGCAAGCCTTCTTGCGGCCAAATCGGCTTCAAATCGTAGACAATCGAACGACTGGTGTGACATCACTACGATTCGGCACCGACTTGGCTCTCCGTCAGAAGAGAAAGCTTCCTATTCCCCGAAATTCCCATTTCATCATTCATTATGAGTATCCGGAAACTCAATCATTTAAGGTTTTACATGTTTGAATGTTTATAATTTTTATAAAATGCTATGGCAAATTCTTCCCAAATCAGATCGTATCCAGATCGTACAGTGTGCGGCGGGCTTTAAGGACGTCCAGGAAACAATCCAATAACCCATTTTGTCTGTATTTCATTGTGATCATACATGCCGAAATACTGTAAATATTTGAAAATGAACGTGAGAACAATAAGGACACTCGGTCTAAATTCGTGGACAAACATCGCATTCTGTCAGATGCAAACACGTGTCTTGAATCAGTGATAAAGAAGAAAGCAACATTCAAGCCTTCACCGTTCTCTCCTTCGACACCAAAAATCTAATATTTCACCGTTTACCTTCCTGTCATTTCACTGAGATGAGACAAGCCGCCATAAATCAGGCAGGATAGCGGGATAGACGGTGTTGGTTGGAGTGGACAGGGAGATTATACAAAATAAATGAGTTCTTAATTAAACAGCGTCTCAGAGGAGAACAGCCCACATGGGATTGACAAGATTTAGATAAAGAAAGGAGGGTACGTGAAAGCAACTTCGGGACAAAGATAAGGGACCCGCGTAGGGAGACGGGTCTAGTCTTTAATCATAACCAGTCTTTGGTTGGGGTGAAGAAAGAAGGCAGTCATGCAGCCTACGACGGCATCCCACTTTCAGATTCCAGCATATTTGATAACTGCTTTCTGTAGACATGCAAGGTTGTTTAATAACGATAATGATAATAACATTATGACATTAACATAGTGATTTTCTCGAAGAAAAAAAAAATCGAATAATGCACAAGTTAATCAATAACATAAATTCCCATTTGGTTTGGTTTTGGCACCTATCATCATGATCATTGAAAGACATTTCAACTATTTCTTGAATACTTCAACTGATAAAGATGTCAAATGATTCCGAAGCAGTATATGTCGGTTTAAATACTTTTTAGTAACCAGGCGCGAATTATGCCTTATGAACCGCGAAGTTCACATCTCCTGAAGATTGCTTATGGATCATTAACCGCGTCATCAACCAATGACAAACGGGTTAGAACTGACTGGCCCTCCCTTCTGACAAAAGCATTTTCAGACAAGCACATGGTATGAATTTCAAGAGAAAAAAGTAACGCCATGTGGCGAATATAAAAAAAGATGTCCCCCAATATTTCAAAAGCATATTTATCCAAACAAGCAAAACGTTCGAAAATAACATGATGATAGTTAAAGGATAAAGTTGGGTTCTGGTCAATTGTGATCACATTGTGAAAGGAACTGCCTCAAAGCAATTGGGAAAGGTTAGTCATGTCTACATAAGAGTTAGTGTGTACTGTGAGTTTTTTTTTAACCCTAAAAATGATTTTAAAAATTGACACATTCTCGTTGAAAAGCACATGCAGTGCACACAGAAATGGGTATAGGGGACTGCACGCACACATTTCATGACTGTTCACCGAACACTTCAGATATTTCTCGTCTTATTTTAAATATGAGGGCATTTAAAGAGCAATCCTTTTCAGGGAACATTTCTATTATGTTGTTCTTTCAAACTTACATAAAAGGAATGAGAAAGCTCGCAAATGATTTTCACCTTTCCCAGAACACAACCTTCACTTTAAGAGCAGAAACCAAATAGGACACAAAATAATAATGTTCATTATTATAGGAGTCATTCAAAAGAAAAAATATTTTAAAAAAAAATATATGATTATAACATGTATACATCATCGAACGGTTCAATTTGGTTGACACGTTTTGCTATGATTCTTGATCAAGGCAGCTAAACAAAACAGAACAAAGTCACCTTGTCTGCTTCATCCTTGCGTCACAAACAATGCACCTTGCACGTGTTACCCCTTCAGCATCTTCCACAGTTGCTTTGTAATGCTTCAGAACAAGAAATTGTGGCTGGTACAAAACAAATCACCAAATCTTATACTCTTAGGCCTTTTTCTCTATTTGGCAGCACAACTACAGGAACGATTTTAGATATGGGGGTGCTCGACAAGTGTAATCAAAAGTGCCAAATGTCGTGGGGTCAACAGGCGCCTAAAAATGGGGTTCTCGAGCCCTTAACTGACTACCTCCTTCTTCCACGGGCCTTGAAATGTACCTTTCCAGGTCTCAGTTTTCAAGACAGGGTGGAGTGAAGACTGAAACGAATGGAAATCCTCTGATGTCTATTAACATACTCTTCTATCATTTCCCATAAAATGATGGCATGCATCTGCCTGTAATGATACCACAACATATCGAAGGTAATGACGGACTGGGTTTGGTATGTCACATCGGCAGTCGGGGTAATGAGCCACAGGATTCTCAACGAGAGACAAGTTTAAATTTAGGCCGCCTCAAATCTGCGGCTTATATTCCAGTCCCGTCTTGGAATAACATACAATGTCTGAGAATTATGCACACTCTCTTTTTTTCTTCTCCCGTCCCAACCCCCATCCCCTTCTCTCTCTCTTTATCTCTTCCTCTCCCTCTTTCTCTCTTTCCCTAACTATCTCTCTCTCTCTTCACCTCTCTCTCGATATCTCTCACTCCCTCTAACTCTCTCCATCTATCCCCTTCTTTATTTTTTATAATTATCTATCTCTCTCTCTCTCTTCACCTCTCTCTCGATATCTCCCTCTCCCTCTAACTCTCTCCATCTATCCCCTTCTTTATTTTTTATAATTATCTATCTCTCTCTCTCTCTTCACCTCTCTCTCGATATCTCCCTCTCCCTCTAACTCTCTCCACCTATCCCCTTTTTTATTTTATTTTTTTATAATTATCTATCTCTCTTTCTCTAACCTATTTCTCTACCTCTCTACCCCACTACCGCTTTCTCTTCTATCTCCTCCTTCCATCTTTCTATCTCTCAACTGTCTGTATCCATCTCTCTTATCCCTTGCTCTCATATTACTGTCCACTTATAGCCTGACTCTAGACAACAGTACTTCTTACTCCATTCGCCCCCCCCCCACTCCCATTAACCTATTGCCTACGGGAACGGAGTAGGCCCTATAGGCCCTATACGAATGCGAGAATTCAGTAGTCAACAAGTTAAAAAGGATTTCATTTGATTTCGTTAGAAAGAAATATAGCATGAACGTGGTGCAATGTAAACTACCGAGCATTTTTTAAAATGACAAAATCTTAATCTGAAGCAAAGAATTAAATAAATAAAGTTTATAGTTTTGTTTTCTTTTCGTGAGAAGAGAATATAATCCAAAACAAAGAGTTTTTCCTTTGAATTTTTACGTCGACTGGACTTCACTGAAGACTATTTCAAAATCACAATGATAATTTTGATAAATTAAACTAATCACGAGATTCATTTCCTAAATTTACAAATTTTCTCGAGGTTATTTAGGGCACCATTTTCCACTCGCCTTTATGACAACTTGATAAAGACCGACCGCAAAATGGAAAATGAACAATGGATTAAAACAAAAACAAGAAAAAAAAAAGATCTTATGGGGGAATAATCCTTCAAATCGTCAAGGGAATATATCATAAATTGGAAAGTAATGATATAACAGCTCGAAAGTGATGTACATGAGTACAGTTCGCGCCCCCACTCTTCTCACATTCCCTGGGCGCTTTCCCCTCAATACATCATCAAATCCATCTCAGAAAAAAATGGGGCATTCTAATCAAAAATTTCTTTCCACTGCCCCAAGGTGATACTGAAAACATACCGCCGTTTTGTATAATGCATCCATGGTATCGTTTAAGTGATAAGAGTAGTGCAATTATTATGTTATGAGCGTAACTATCAACTTTCTTCTCGCCTCCGCATGCTGTCGAAGAGAGGGAAAACAAAAGAACAATCTTTGAAGGTGAAGGATACATTTAAATAACTGACAGATTTAGGGTACGAATGACTAGTGCACCCCCCCCCCCCCTCCTTACGACCTAGTTGGCATACCTGAGGTACACAACACTAAAAGATGTGCCCCCTTTAAATTTTCGTCCCCAAAGGCACCTGAAATATGAGATAACCTTTTCGGAATTGCGCCCCCCCCCCTCCCCCCTTTTCACAAATTCCCGAATCCGCTCTTTGTTCATATTACAAAAATCGTACATTTTCCATCATCATATATTGTTCTTGAACCTTGAATGACAACTTTACAGGAAACTGAAAATTAAAATTTTGTCATCTCGTCCGTCAATGAGGGTCTTTTTTAAGATGTTAGAAGACAGCAATTGATATTTTATCGATATACACTTTAATTTCAGTTCCATGACCTTTGAAATCAATGCGAGTTATCAATACTGATTAATGGAATGTGGTGACGTTTTCATACGAACGGTTACGCACACAGCCTGTTTCTTTTATATCCCACTCAACAATGTCGTAGGACTAAAAAAATTATTTTCTGATTTTAGCTTTCTTCTGTCGACAGAAAAGACACACAATCTATGTAAACTGACTTTATTCAGCATTTGGATTGTAAATTAGAACCGTCATTTATAAGGCGAAAGTAGAAGTTTGCAGAAGGCATGCAAAGAAAACGATGTTTACCAGTTTACGGAGAGGAGATGAAGAGAAATACCTCACATTTCGTTAATAAATCATTCGTACATAGTAATGAATGTTTTGGTATAGCTAATCTGGACCATTATGCGTAATAAACTGGTCTGAATAAAACACATCGAAGTATCTGATAGGCGATTTTCTTTTGAAGCCTGTCTTGTCTACTGGACCGTGGGGAACTGGTGATTATTTGCTATGATATCCTTTGCGAGTCATTTGATTTGAGGCTGCTCTTACGGAGTTAAGAAGCCCTTGGGAGCCACAATATACACATTAAATAAGTGAAAATGTCTCTCTTATTGTCATGCTTATCATGGCTCCTCTACATATTTACACCGTAGAAATTGTCATTTATTTCTCCTGCCTTACTTGATTGTGGTGATTGTGGGCATAAACAGATCATAATGTGTCCCAATACGAGTAAACATGGTAAAAGGAAATTTATGTTCTTGTGTGGTATATCTAATTTTTGATTCCTCATGATATAGGCATCGTCCTTCTAAATTATCAAACCACCGGTATTCATGCCTAATATTTGCCTAATTATGGGCTTAGTTTAGCATGTTGGAAGCCTTTGGATGTTAAGACGAACAGTTTGGACTCAGGATCAAAACATTAACACTCTACAAAAAGTTGGGTAAAATTTACCCAATGTTGGTTGAAAAGGGAAACATGCACGTCTGTTGGGTAATTTTTTTTCCTGTATTGTGTGAATTGTATCAAATTTGGGGTACATACATGTATAACAAATACTGGATTAAATTTTACCCAACAAACATGCACGTTCCTATTTTACCCAATATTCGGTAAGATTATACCAAACTCTTTGAGAGAGTATGTGAAGATACAGAAGTGGCAAACGGGCATGATATCCCTGACAGACTAAAACAACAAGGACCACAGTAAAACAATATCTCAAATGTCTTCGGCCTTTACTTTTGATCATTTCTTTTCATAAGACAAACCAAACAATAATTGCCCTCGTGCTCCTCATTGTCTGGCAGATCTTTTTTTTTTTCTTTCTTTTTATGGCTGAACAAATAACACCATAATTGGTATTGACCTACATTCGTCATACCGGCGGCTCAACTTTTGACTTACCTTTCTAAAAATAGGCGAAGATCCACATTGCAGCTTTCATCTCTCATATAACCTGACAAGTTATTTTTACAAATCCAGTCATTCCTGCCCGCCGTCGTATAAGCCGCGCAACTACTTTGATCCAAGTTCATATCCGAACCTGCAGAGGGATATGATTTCCCGTATTGTTAAGACACAAGGACGTATCTCGTTCGTGAACAGTTGAAAAAGCGAAATAAGATCCCAATCACATTTTCGGATATATTTACTGCGTGTCTTGTTAAAATATCTCGCCGCCAATAAAGTCGAAATTAAAATTTGCGCCGCAGCATGTCATAAACGAGTCACACATGGTCGCTCTGCTGGGCATTCGCGGCGCGCGACAAACGTTCTGTTTCTTGTACCGGCTACTGCTCTGTTGCCGGGTGGATAGTAAATCAAGGCTCAGTGCTCCCCGGGTGCACGGAATGCGGATGAAATTCTTTCAATAACTCCCCATTTCATGAATAATCCGAGAAAGAGATTAATCCTAATTCACTTCCTCAATCTCCCGACACATCCGAATCCATAATATTTACATCATAACTCTGAAGTATAAAGTCGAAAACGGCGCCACTCGTGTTTTCGCTGCAACCGCGTCTGGTCAGTTATTCGCGTCTATTTTTAAAGCATCGCAGCAGCAGCAGCTTTGTCCCGACTTTCCAGCTCAAATATTTAGCGTGACCAAATACATTCAGGGCCCCCTAAGGCAAATATTTTCACCCGGCAAATGAGCAATATTGGATCACGGTGAGGTTCAGTAGGTTTTCTGCCAATTTCATAACTGTGGCAACTAAAACAATAAGGACAGTTAATAATGTCGTGAAGAAACGGAATCAATAAGAAGCCATAATGCACGGTGGCACTCACTCTCTCACTCAACATGATTTGTTTTATAAGGATCATACGATTCTGAACATTGCAACCGTAAGGAAAAGTTTTCATGTGTAGGTCGATTTTTTTTATGAATAGGTATTAAATCTAAGGTCTTACGACGACAAAAAACATGGTAATTACTCTTGTAAATGTAGAACGAACTGAAAAAAAAAATTGTATTTTTGGTACAGTATAAAATGTCATTATGCAATGCTGAAGAAATCAACTACCCATCTCTCTCTCTCTCTCTCTCTCTCTCCTTCTTTCTGTTACTCTCACTCCCTCTCTTTACTCCCCCCTCTCTCTCCTATAGTTACATTTCTCCGTTTCTGTTTGCATTTTTATCTTTTTATCCTGAATTATTCATCTTTCATTCCTAACGCGTTTTGTATATATTTTCAAGAAAAACAAAACTCATCTCCTGGAATCAAATCCCTTAATACAGGGCAGTGATCAACCTGTTCAACAAGATCTGTCCTCAAATGTTTGCATTTTTTTTCCAGTTCAGTAATGATCTCATGAAGTTATTAGCTTTCTCTGACCTCCCCTTACCTGAAAGGGCATCATTTAAAAACTTTAATCTCCCATTTCCCTCCCCTTCCCCCGCTTTTTGGGTTTACGTGTCTGAAATAAAGATTTAATCCTAGTGCTATACCGAAGAAAGTGGCGAATTTCGCATCATGGTCACGTGAGGTCGAGTCTTATAGCACATTTATGCATTATGTATAGCAACTGGGGATTTCAGAATCTAAAGGTAATGAGTTTTTGTGAGATTTCATTATTCTAAATAGCCCATACGAAGAAAGAACCATTGATTTGCGCAGGTTCTGTGACAGACGAGATATATTTCACTCATGTATTTCAAAGAAAAAATGTCGTTGACATGAGTTCCAACTTAGTTGATTAGGTCGTCAGCTTTCCTAAAAATTCCCTCTGAAATGAATCAAAACCGATGTTCTTTTTATATTCCTCCAACAAATTAAACAATGGTAAATCACAATTTCGAAAGGGCTGATGAGAAAAAGCATTTTCAAAAAAATGGTAGATCGAACATTTTAAACACGTTAGATGAAACTTTTACAGTGTTGGATCCAGCTGCAGTATAAAGAGCGTGATATACATCATTATGAAAACGATATCCCCTCTCGATGGTGATTTAATACATAAAGAGGTTTAAGAGTGTAGATCCGATAGCAATCAAGTGCAATTCTTGAAACCAAATATTGTTATTGATTGGTTAAAAATCATACCCGAAATCCTACTTACGAGAAATGTATATTGTATTATCTTCACGGATACACCTGAATCTTAAGGCAAATAGCAGGTGTCACATGAAGTCTGATCTCCCCTTCTTTATCTCTCTGGCTCTCCTTTTCAAGGATATAACCGTGAACAAGCACATCTCATTCTATCTCTGTCTCCCTGTCTCTCTCCGTTTTTCTTTCTCTTTTTTGTGACTTCTGTCACTTTTTTTTCTCTCTCTCTCTCTCTCTCTCTCTCTCTCTCTCCCTCTCTCCTTCTCCTTCCCTCCCTTACTAACCATCTCGTTGAGTTTACAACCCTCGGTCCAGTTTTCCAAGAACCGTTGTTTGCCCATCTTTTAAAATGGGAACCTGTCACACGCTCCAGTTCATCTCTATCCCAAGTATTCGTCTCGAATGATTCCTTATACTTTCTGTCTTCATTTCAATTTTACTTCCCCCTGCTACTTCATTTTTTTGGTCATTTCAGTTACAAATTTACCTGTTTACATCAGTAGCAACTTCAGAAATGGAAAGGTGTAAACAGAAAGTCGATAGAAAATGTCCCCTTTCTCTCTAAGACATATCTACCATGTGACGTGCTGTCACAAATATCACTTACTCTCCTTATCGATTGATCTATGTCTGGTCCATAAGTGACGGTACAGCAATCTTTTTAATGTATAGGCGCATATCTAGGGGGTGAAGGGGCCGCGGCTCAACTATTTTTAAGGACAAATAAAGGTATCAAGAAAGACCATACACTATAAGTTGGTGGGAAAATATTGTCCTACACTATACCCCCCCCCCCCCCCCCCCCTTCCTCCCCTCCCCCGTCTAGCGAGTCTGGGAGGACTGTCAACATTTTGGAAAATCATATTCCTGAGGGAAGGGGGGAAATACATGTATAGTATTAGAAAAATTTGCAGTTTCTAAACGTATTACGGTCCCCCACCCTTTATAACAACCCTGGAGACGCCCCTGTGACTTTAAGGTAGTGTAATTCATCATGTTCATAGGTGAAATCTAACATTTTAATCTTCTATAATAATGTATAAATTGCTTGAATTATGATGTACTCTGAGTAGCTCTATGATATAGCTTAGATGTTTTTATATTATGAATTATGTTTTATATATACCTATATTATTCTTTTGTTCGTTTATCTCCTTGTTATTTTGTTTATTTCTGATTTCATTCATATATTTTCTATACTTTTCAAAAGATGTGAAAACAAATGAATTGAATTGAATTGGATAGATATCGTGTATGTTGATGCTGCCATTGCTTACAACAGATCCACAGATCTCAAAGCTTTTTACTCTTCGCCGCTCTGGATGTTACTACACATTATTCAAACATAATGCCCTGCCTTCACCACGCCAATGAGGTATTTAACCACTCTCTCTGACCCCCTTCAACAAAATACCTGTCATCTACCTCATATCATATTTCAACTATAGATGACGGGCATGTACGACTGTCAGCGCCCAATCTCATTTATTTGTTTGGGTCCTTGAGGGTCCTATTTTTAGATTATTATATCTTTCAATAATACGCCCGCTGCCGTGGACTCATACACATGTCAACTTGGACTTTTGACTTTTCTATTTTTTTTTCTTCTCGCCTCCGTCTTGCTTCACATGCTTCTGCATGCCTCTGAAGAGTTTTTGAGCCGAGGAGGAAATTAGCAAGGTATCAAATTGTAATTATATTTGCTCCGAGATTTTATAGTTTTCAAATCGAGTTTAAAGGTCATTTCGAGTTACGGTGACGAAATGGTATTTAGAGAAATACTATTGAAACCGTTCTTAACATTACTGTTGATAATTCAAAAAAAAGGTTGGATGGACCGTAAATGTCATACAAATATTAAAGCATGCTTATACTGGAAAAAATGCCCTGGAAAGCATCAATACTTATACTTAATTGGGACTACGCATTTCATTGATTTTTCATTCATGCTGTCATAAATTTTCTTTTAAAGTCGTTAGGCAGACATCGTTAATTTGAAGTTTTTGTATTCCAAGAATTTTTTTTTTTTTTTTTTTTTTTTTTTGGGGGGGGGGGGGGGGGGTCATTACCATTGAGGATATCAGGGCCCTGTTTCATAAAACTTGTCATTAATGACAAGTTGCAATTACTGTTATAAGCTACTGAAATCCTTGCATCTGATTGGCTGAGAGCAAATTTGTCGGTAAAGATCACCGAGAAGACACTTGATGAAACGCCCCCAGGATTACTTAAAAAGCAATATAACATACAACAAACAACATAATTGGTTTTACAGCATCGAATACTTCGAGAAAGCATCTTAAAAAGTGTTTTGAACGGATGCCAATAAAGATATCTTAATGCCCGACTATTACACATAAACAAACGATAAAATATACATGGTTCATTAGATGGATGAAGTGGAATGCAATATGTAACAAATAATTTATTCTAATTCCAATCTAATTGGAAGCGAAATTATTTTCTTTTTCTTTCTTTACCTTACTTTTCTTTTTACTTTCTTTTGAATGACGGTCAGTTCAATCGATTTATCAATCAAAAAGATTATATATGTTGAAATTATACTGATAATAGGGGAACTGAGGCAAAAGTACAGAAGAGACGAAGTTGGCTTAAGCTCCAAAGAGAGGGGGGGGGGGGGATCAAGATTTTTGCTCAGATCAGTGTTTGTTTATTTCTTCCGCTCCACCTGACTAGAGTGTACCAGATAACCAACAAAAATAACACTTTAAAGTGACCGCGCGAAAAACAAAATTATTTTCAAATGACAAAATAGCAGGAAATATAGCATTGGCCCCAAGTCATAATTCATGGAAGTCTTAGAAACAGCCAGCATGCGGTTTTCTGTTTGAAAGATCCCGCTTCTTATACAGGATTGGGTGGACGAAAGTGGGCAAATATCCGAGAAGAAAGCAAAGATTACTGTTGGTGCCGTATGATATCAACATTCATTTATCCTTGTAAATTGTGTGTATTAGGATTCGAGAAAGATGGAAGAGAGAAAATCAAAATGAATAAAGCTTGAAGAATGCAGTTTCAATTTACAAAATGCGCCTTTTGGTAATCGTAGGGTCGGCATCGGGAATATAACACGAAAATATATCAAGGACATATGCCAGCGAGAGAGTGACATCCGCTCAGTACTCTTTATTATTTTACATGGTAATCATTATTTCAAATCACTTCACGAAAAAGATTTTAGGATTCGGGACGAAAAAGTACAGGAAACACCTACAAGGCTTTCTTTCTTTGTTTCAAGATTTGCCACTCTTGAAAGAAAAAAAAAATAGTTTGAAGAATGGCCTGTTATTCGATCTTCTTAAGTTTGTTTTCCTCTCAAAATTCTTTATGTTGAATTTATGTTCTTTCTTATTTCCCTATATAGGAAGTGAATGGTAATAAGTAAATTTTTATCTTAACATATAGTACATTCTCTTTAAAAACTAACATCAATACATCTGCAAATAAAATAGTAGAACCAGGGGTGGACTATATGTACCGTCTATTTACACTCCCGATACAGTCCCCCCCCCCCCCGCCCCCGGTCAGCAATTCACATGATAAAGAAATATTCATTTTTTTCTGTTTAAAGTCAAGAAAGATCGAGAGAGAGGGGGTATTTAGTATTATGAAAATCAATAAAAGATAATTATCTTTATAGTCTTTTTGTAAGCTTTCTCACAATACATCTCACACGCACCATGAATATTCAAATCAATTTGCAAATTCATTGGGGGGGGGGGGGGAGGGGGGAGGGGTAGGAAAAATACAATGTACTTTGGCTTCGTCAGATAAAACTTTCAGCTAGTCTCCCTATTTAATGCATAGTAAATTACACTCTTATACGTCAACAGAGAACTATATCCGCCAGCGTACTCTTCAATCGATGACCAAATTATTCCAACTATTTCAAGATCGCATCTTATGCTTTGGTCAACAGACGTGGAATCCGAGAGGAGATGCAGTGGTCATCCTGACCAGTATCTGGTCAGATGGTGGAAACCAATATGAGGTGGAAAGGGAATCAAGTGTACTATGGCCTACAAAATTAAGTGAATCACTCAAACAAACAAACAAAACACCTCGTTTAATGCAATTTCTTAATCATCATCATCATCATTACCACCATCATATATATATATATATATATATATATATATTCTCTACATGTAACGTTAAAGCGAATCCTTTTATCTCAGCCTACTGTTCACATTCGCCTTAACGTCTAATTTCTATTGTGATGGCATAACCGCATTGTTAGGATACACCTTAAGTAGGAAATAGGCGTGTATATATTTCTTTTCTTCTCTTCATTATTCTCAGTACGCGTTTAACTCCTTCTCATCCTTCCTCATTTAAATTGGCTATCTATAAATAAACCTTTCATTTCTTTGTTGACGCATATATTGGATTTTATTTCTTTCCGTCATTTAGTCCTCAAGGAATATATTGAGTTGTTTTGCACCAGCCTGATCAGAATGAAAAATCATTGTCATTATACTGACGGTATAAAGGAGAAACGAAAAACAAATTTAATGGGATTACCTATTTGAATATATCAGGGCAGAACAATATTTTCAACATTTACTCCCTGAATTCTATGAATATAAAACTGAATAAATGTAAATCATTGAGGACATAATGGGTAACATAACTGAAACAACAAACGAAGGAAACAATAAATCCGTACTATTAGGCCTTACTCTTTGAGGCCTACTTGTTTTGATATTTTTTGGCACAACTGATGACTTCCCATTACATTAACCCACAGCAGTTCAGAGTTTTCTTTTGGTCAGAATTAATTAGTTCCCCCACCCCCCCCCCCCCCAAAAAAAATAGGCAACAATTATTCATATTTTTTCACTCCTAAATTTGAAAAAAAAAAATGTTTATTAAATGAACCAAAGTGAATGAAAATTTGACAGACAAGTTGCCAATTTGTAACACATATTTTGCACCCCGTTGCCAATTTAAAGACATTAATGATTAGTTACAATTATATTTCTCTTATATTCGTGAACGGCAAAACGCACTGCATTCCTAATGGACTAAAACATTTCTGTGGTTATTTGCTCTTTCTGTTCATGCATAAAATGTACTTCCTAGCATCACTAAAATGATACGCTTTAATTGTTATGGGTTAACATGGTTAAGGAAATTATATTCCTAGCACTCGTTTCCCGAATATCATGAATACCAAATAATAATATAGGAAAAATAAATGAACGAATACATAAATTAATACATGTGGTGTCCATTTTCTCCGATTACAAGAATCATCCCAACCGTTAAAAATGTGACGACAGAAGTTGTACTTATTATCGCAAGTTTTTGACATTTTTTGAGGTTCGGCATCAATCATGAATCGGCTGCAATGTCACCTTATAGAGAAGGTTGAGTTCTGGAAAAGGTGAAAAATAATGTAGCTTTCTCATTTCTTTTATGTCAGACTGGAAAAAATAGTAGTATAAATGTCATCTAAAAAGGATTGATTGTCAAATATAAAAAAAATTATAAATATGAATATTAAAATATATATAAATTGATATAAACTAGTGAAAAGACTTGCTAGAACATAATGGTCTATGCCTAACAAACAGCAGGAGCGAGAGCCAGATTTTCTTGTTTTTTATTTGGCTGGCTATTATGTATTTATATGTTTTTCTATCAAATTCGTTTGATAATCATGTATCATTTATTCGTAATTTTTAAAATGAATTGTATCTTGGTTTCGAAAATGTGAAGTTTCATATTCCGCCTTTGGTTTGTTTTGAAGCTGTGAAATTTCACTTTCCGTGAAATCTTATTCTCCACTTTGTAAGAATTCAAGACAATAACAACTTCCCCATTTCTATGACAAATTTGCTGTCAGCCAATCAGATTCAAGAATTTCAGTAGCTTATAACAATTATTGTAACTTGTTATTGATAACAAGTTTTATGAAACGGGGCCCTGATGTTTCGTTTTGATTTCGAGTGAAAATGTGGAATACATGTAATTGATGACATAAGACACCCCACCCGCATCGGATCACTGAAGTGTAATCCATCTCGTCAACAGTTGTTCTTCGTGTGATGACACAAATTAAGCAGACCCTGTACAGTCAAATTTCATTCCTTTAAAAAAGGAAAATCGCTATCGATATCCCGATACTCCAGTTTCACCTGGAGGAACTTTCGCGCCCTTTTTCTGGGCCAATAGATCGATCTATTAGAAATGCGGCCACCTACTCACGGTCTTATCGACAGCTACATGGTGTCTAGAAAAACAAGAAGGTTTCCGACAATTTTTTGTAGTTATTTTCTTACAGACGATTAATAAGTGTCTGCTTTAGCTCAGGGCATGAAATCAGGACATGTTTGTGACATTTTTATACAAAATTTGGGCTTCCGGCTTAACAGGTAAATCCATTTTAAAGGATCGATGTGATAAATATATATATTCAAACGCAAAGCCTTATATGAAATATTTTCAAGCACAAAGACAAAATGAAGTTTTGTTGGTGATAATAGTCAAATTTGACTGATTGCCATTATAACACGTACCAACAACAACAACAACACAACTTATAGCCTAGATTTTCCCGGTTTCCAACATTTGAAACCTGTTTAAAAACTTAAAGTGACGAAGAAGAAGATATTCAGTATTTAAAAATACTTTTAATTCAGAGGAAACGTATTGACTAATTTATCATGGAAAAAATGGAAACTTTCATTTCGCCACCAGCTCATGTCATAAATCGCTTGTAAAATGATATTTTGACTGTAAGCTAATTTGTCAGTCATCCCTCCTTTTACCTGCTTCACTTTGGGGCTTTGTTTTCATCCCTCGCGTTTTCGTAGAATTCTTCATCACTTTTTCCCCTTTCTGTTCTCTTATTCTGCTTCTCATCCTTGAGGGGGGATGATCCAGTATTATTGCCTGATATTCTACTCATAATCTTCGCCTTCTTGACTTGGTACACTGTGTACTTCAAGAACGAGTGCTCCCTATAGTGCTTCAGTCGTGAACAGTTTTCGAGGGATCAGTTTCACGGGCAGAGGCTTGGATGAGGTAATTCGGAATGGGGGACAAAACAACTATCAAGTCTGCTTTTCTTCCCATCTACGCCATTTATCTCTGCTCGGGAAAAAAACCCTGAAGAAATGCGAGACCAAGTAAACATTCGTTTTGCCCAACAACAAGAAGCGGAGGACAGAGAATGCAGCGATGGCGTGTATCGATTGGTGGACTAGAAACTAGTTTGCCGTAGAGAGAGAGAGAGAGAGAGCACATCGTAAGGAATCTTCTTCCTTTATAATATTATTCTGCGATTTGTAGTAGCCTTTTAACACCTTGCTCAACTGTCTCACTCGGTATGACCACTGCACTCAACCCCCCCCCCTTTCTCCCCCATAAAAATGGCACACCGAAAACAAACATAAATATCTTGCTTTTAAAGGGTACCAATCACCAAAAATAATTTTGCTCTGTATGTTAGAAGTTTCATGTCGTTATACTATAATGCAAAATATGGGCTTCAAATATTAAGAGATATTGCAGTTTTAATTACACTCTCTATAAGCGTAAAGGCGACTCGTAAGTAGATTACTAGACGTACCCGTACGCTCTCGCCAAGATAAAGGCTCGCGCGGAACCCAACTCGGAGTTCGGTTCCGCGCGAGAATTTTCATGTTATCCTTTATTTCCTTCATACTCATTAACTGTTGACCTATAGAATACCAGACAAAGTTCTTTGAGGTTGATTTTATACTTTCTAGCTGTACACAAATTATTTTTTCAGGTGATTGGTACACTTGTGTGTAAGCATGTTTTATTTTTATTCTAGTAACTCATGTATCATCATTTGCAGAGAAGCAGCGACGACATGAACTGGAAAGGGAAGTTGCCCCCTCCCTCGTTCAAAGATTTTGAGCACCCCCACCAGATATAGCTCCTATACAGTGTCTGTTGTATTGTTTTAGGGTCGAAGGACACCCCGTATTTTGTGAAAAAAAGTTAGTTCAAAATGTTATTGAGGGTTTCTTTCCTAATTCTCCTCCTGCACTAATGACGTTTTATAGAAGAGTGATATGATTCATTTTCTGGTCCGAGATTGATAAAAAAACAAAAACAAAATGGGTTTCCCCCAATTATTTTGCCATCCCCTCAGTATATGCCTCACCTGTTTTATGAAATCCTAGTCCTGCCAGTCAGCCACTGCAAGTACTTATTGCACACTATCATGCCACTACTTTGAAGCACTGTTATGTTTTATATAACAAAACTAGAATCGATAGGAGCCACTGGCCTTCTATGAGTATGACAACTCATTTTTAGTCTATTTCATTTTCTTTTCTTTTCCTTCCTACCTTTCTTTCTTTCTCTTTTATTTGTTCTCATTTTGGAAAGTAATATTTGATTACCATGATTACACACATTATTAAAATGAGTAAATAAAACAAACCTTTACAACAAACGTAGCAATCAGAGTGTAAGTGATTTACCATTACTTACTCAAATGAATACAATATGTATGCCAATACGGGCAATGTAAATTTGCAGATTACCAGTAGATATTGTGTTTCATGTAGGAAAAAAAAAGAAAAGGAGTTCAGTTAGATTAGATGTTATATTATTATCAGTGATACAGCTCCAGCAAGTATGCATGTATATACAGTGTGAGTCAATAAAAAGGAAACCCATATTCAAGCTCTTATATCTTAAAAACTAAGTGAAATTGCTGAAGTGTATTAGGCTGCTCACAAAAGTGTGATCATGGACGATAGAGCACTGGCCATTTTTATAAAGCATGTCAAAATCGCCTTTTCCAAAGTTTGGGCTGATTGGTATTCTGAATGGTATTCAGAAGCTTCTTACATTATTTGTGAGTGCATTCAACTGGAAAGGAGACATTCAACCAACCTTGGGTTGACCATCCATTTCATTTAAAACTTGGGCAGAGGCAAATTTGACATGATTCGGGAAAAATGTTACTGTTCAGCTGTCCATGGTCGCATTTTATTAATCAAGGCGTCAAATTAAGGGAAACATGATAGGCTAAAATATGAGTATCTCTGATTAAATCTATACGCACTGATTACAATGATATTTAGAATTGAATCTGGGCTTCCTTTTTTATTGACTCACACTGTACAGTCAGTTAGCAATTCATAATTTAAATATTATACTTCCGTCTTTTTCCAATTTGTAAATTCATCTCCCATTCTAAAATGGTTATATGAGAGAAAGGAAATGGATTTTTTCATTCAATGCTTGATATTTAGTAGGCCGACAGTTTAGATTAATAGTTTGTTGGGACATGGACATTTAAGAATTATGACGCTTTGTGTCCAAAGACCTCACCCTTGAAAAACGAACTCAAGAATATCTCATTATGATTTCTTTTCATTTTGTCTTCTATAAAACTCTCAGCATATACATCGAGTGTAAAGGGGGCCATGTCGAGGTTTGAGAAACATTTTGAACGATTTCATCTCCTTAGGCGTCATGTTCAGAAAGATTGCTTGCATGGCACGTATCATTTAACATAGCCGATAGGAAGTGATGATGGTGGGATCGCATACAGCTATTCTTCAACGACCCTTGTCAATCGCTAACAAGCTACTTCAAGTAACATCATCCCTCGCTGAAACAAGTGCTTACATAAATCTATTCTTCCTCTTCTTATTCTTCTTATTCTTCTTCTTCTTCCTCCTCCTCCTCCTCCTCCTCTTCTTCTTCTTCTTCTTCTTCTTCTTCTTCTTCTTCGTCCTCTTTTTCTTTTTCTTCATCTTTTTCTACATCATCATAATCATCATCATCATCACCATCTTCTTCTTCTTCTTCTTCTTCTTCTTCTTCTTCCTCTTCTTCTTTTTTTCTTCTTCTTCTTTTTCTTCTTCTTCTTCTTCTTCTTCTTCTTCTTCTCCTTCTTCTTCTTCTTCTTCTTCTTCTTTTTTTTTCTTCTTTTCTTTTCTTTTGCTTCTTTGTGAGGCAGTTGCGGAGTTTTCCCCCTCCTTTTTTAAAAACAGGGTGTCATAGATAAAATTCAGATGTGGTCATTTTAACAGAAACTGCCTGGAAACAACTGGGAAAGATTCATTATGTAGTAAATAAGAACTAGCGTAT
Source organism: Heliocidaris tuberculata (assembly GCA_025618425.1). Classification (NCBI taxonomy): domain Eukaryota; kingdom Metazoa; phylum Echinodermata; class Echinoidea; order Camarodonta; family Echinometridae; genus Heliocidaris; species Heliocidaris tuberculata. The sequence goes on from CM046847.1 coordinate 21,327,638, forward strand.
ACTGTGAGTTTTTAGAAAAATCAAAATAATGTAAGAAATGGACTCAATCTTGCCGTTAAGTCACATGCACTGCACACAAAAATGTGTATAATGGGAATAAATCAATGAGGAACTAGGCAGTGCCACGAATGTTTAAGTCAAGCCTTTTTCACCTATTTCTTGTCATATTACAAATAAGAATGCATTTGAAGAGCGGTCCTTTTTCAGGGGACATTACTACAATGATACTCCTCCAGACTGACATCATTAAAGGAATGAGAAAGATCACCTATTATTTTTCACCTACACCAAAAATAATCAATCTTCTCTTTTAACAGCGGAAAGAAAATCACTCTATATTGATAGGAGATTGCGAATACACAGAAGGTAGGCTTAATTTCCTGAGTCGAAAAGAAATGCAATATTGACCGAATTCCCTAAAGGAGTATGCTTATCAAACGATCAATCTGATGTGTTCATTATCTAAAAAGAAATGATACATTGATGCTTATCAGCTGTAGGTCATAATCTTTCATCATTGAATTGGCAATTTAGTAATGAAATCGGGGCGCGTCAGCTCGTACGTTTTTTTTCCCCAAAAAGGAGGCATAAACAGATTTGATTTACATTTGATCCATTCTTTTAATTGCCATGAATATCCACCATATCCCTGGATGCTAGGATGTATTACAGTTGTAAAGGTCGTAAAGAAAATTGGGTGTTACGTCTCGTAAAAAATGTAATTGAGAGTTTCGTAATCCATCTTTGTTCAGACAACACAACCGTCTCCTCTAAAATTAAAAGGACGTTCAATAAATCTTTTTTGTAGGGTGTGAGTTGGGGAATGATCTCGTAGTCTTATAGAATTTCCTTTTTTCCATCTTTTGGATTATGGGTCAGTATATCTCGGTCTGTCTCTGTCTGCCTTCCTGTCTGTCTCTCTGTCATCTTTTTATCTAACGAACTTTTCCTCTTTGAAAAAAAATTCTTTATACTATAATACGGTTACATTCAAAATAGAAACGAATGATCTAAAGGAAGACACGGGAAAGTTATCCAGTGACCCTGAAAAAGCCCTTTATACACGAATTTGTTTCTTTCAAATTACAAGGAAGCCAGACAAATTATAAGCCTCGATACCATACAAATTTCAATCATTTCTACAATATTCTACATGGTCCATGCAGTACCGGCATCTAGGTATTGCGTTGCCCACAAAAGAAAACACTGCACAATCCTTGGATTTTGTTGGTTTCCTATGCCAATTGGTTGAATGTCAGCAATAGGTAACTAAGAACAACTTCATGAAATCCCCCAAACTAATCGCCACACACCGGATGTTATGTAAAATGTCGTGATTATCAACTGCAATGTACAAGAGAGTTTTTTTTGTCTTATTTTGCTTTATATTTCAGACAAAGATTATTATGTATTTCTTACAACTTTATTATTTAGTTTCTTGGTCAGTCATCTTATAAAATATACACCTTCTTTATCTAATATACTATTTCCCCTTTGTTTTATATACCCACCCCCTGCACACTTTACGAATAAAGGGTTCAGCAAAATGCTAAAAACTTTCACGGCAGCGACTCATTTCAAAATATTAGTAAGCACCTAACTAACACCTTGGAAGAACCTGCTGTTTCAAGAAAGTGGGAAGTGCTTATTACTGCTTTATAATGGCCACTGATGTGGCAAGCTTGCGACCTTTTGATGGTTCTCGATAGATACTTTTTGATAAGCACACCCTATCTTTTCTCTCCCTCCCCCATCTCTCTCTCTCTTCCTTTTGTCTTTCTTTCTCTCATATGACAGTTTTCATCCATAAAACACATGTTCTATATTTTTATATCGTCTGAATTCGGCTTTCTGTTTATTCTTGCGTTTTACTCCGATGAGTGCAAGACAAAAGCTTCAGTATGTATGTATTTAAAGCTATACAACATAATTTGATCTGCATCAGCCCACACCAAACGGTTGCAATGTGAGCACCTTCATCCGTCCTCATGTCTCATCACCTTGTTGTCTTCAAAGAGATCTAAGGTGGATATGAAGTGATTACACACTACGCTGGATACCTCAATTAATAGTGAGGCTATACTATGGGGGTGTTCGGTTGCAAAAGAGGGTCTGAAGAAGGCAAGTTATTTGGAATAGTGTCCATGATGTATTCGTTTTCCGATTCTAACATGCTCCGGGGAAAATTGCCCTGCGGTCAATTCCCTACAGTAGCCGAATCTTAAATTCAACTTTGGCCCAAACAATATACTTAAAGGAGAATGAAACCCTGGGAAATATCCATTTAAATGAAAAGAGAGGATAGAGAAAAGCAATTAAAAAAAAAAGTTCCATCAAAATCGGTTACGAAATGAAAAAGTTATGAGAGTTTGAAAAGTCTCAATTTACTTTCTATGGCGATCCTCGAATTGGCAATGTTGCTTCAAAATTGCAGGTTTAGTAGTACAGCTCCCAATAATATGTTTTGTACACAAAATTTCATGTTTTCTCCATTATCTCTAAAGATGCTGCTTGTCTTTTTGTGAACTCAACATATGTTGTGTCATATACATTTCCCATGATATATCTTGAGCTAAGAAGGAGACAAGCTGCACCTTGAGAGATAATGTGGAAAATATGAAATTTTGTGTACAAAGCATATGGACAGTTGTCCTATTACACCTGTCACTTTGAAGCAACATTGCCAATTTGAGGATCGCCATAGAAAGTAAATTGAGACTTTTTAAACTTTCATAACTTTCTCATTTCGTAACCGACTTTGATGGAACTTTTCAAAAATAGCTTCTCTCTATCCCCTCTTTTCATTAAAATTGATTTTTCCCCAGGGTTTCATTTTCCGTTAACCCTAACCCTGATAAACGAGACCTCAAACCCAATTACAACGCCTATCCCATTGCCTACGGGACCGGGTGGTTTCTGTATTAACCCTAAGAGAACTTGATAATCTAGGAGTCAATGGGTTAACAAATTTTGTCGAAATCAGTCCCGGAGCATTTGTCGCTAGAGAACAATTCTGGCCATCCGTTTCCCATGGGTAATAAAAAGCAACAACGACGAAATGCGACATTTCTGCATGACTACATGGTGCACTGTATTTTACCTTCAGGCTAAGAAAACTGTATGTAGGATTATGCCATTACTTCATGGTCTGCAAAAAAGCAGGCAAAAAATAAATATGGAGATTCACAGTAGAATATTCAGAAGAAGAAGAAGAAGACGAAGAAGAAGAAGAAGAAGAAGAAGAAGAAGAAGAAGAAGAAGAAGAAGAAGAAGAAGAAGAAGAAGAAGAAGAAGAAGAAGAAGAAGAAGAAGAAGAAGAAGAAGAAGAAGAAGAAGAAGAAGAAGAAGAAGAAGAAGAAGAAGAAGAAGAAGAAGAAGAAGAAGAAGAAGAAGAAGAAGGAGGAGAGGAGGAGGAGGAGGAGAGGAGGAGGAGGAGGAGAGAAGAAGAAGAAGAAGAAGAAGAAGAAGAAGAAGAAGAAGAAGAAGAAGAAGAAGATGAAGAAGAAGGAAAAAATGTTTCGAGGTGTCACCGCAGGACGGTTGGTCTCTTCACAGCTAAAGTGTTTTGGCTATCCGGAAATCTAAAACGACCACGGCAGAGATCCATTTTACAAGGAGCAATCAATATTAGTAAACAACTCTGGTAAAAACGTGTCCTTGTACTCAGTTGTTGACTACCTACATTTTCTCACGGATCCCCCTCTTCTACACATGTTCCTAAATAAAGTTTCTTCGAAAAGTTGCTTTCAAAATTTGAATGTATACAAGGGATATGCCACTGGTCATGAAATACTATAAAAACTATAAATCATATAAACTGCATTATCGAACAACTTTCATTTAAATCTTAGAACCTAAACTCTTAACCAAAATTTCTTAACTTTATATTTCATGAGTTTTTCTTTTCCTTTTTTCATTTCTTGTATCTTTTTATTTCTTTTCATTTTGGACTTTTGCACTGTACCAAAAAGAAAATATTCGCCTGCCTGCAGACAATTTTCAGGTATTAGGAATATTTTTTCGAGACCTGGTTTTTATTGTGGCAAGCTGCCAGGAAAGGAAATGATTGCTCTTTAAAAATCGTCGCTTAGGAACTACTTCATAAATTATGAAGCTCACTTACGAAGTACTGAGCGGAATGAGGAAAACCAAGCCTCTCGCTTTACGAACACCGCAATAGGTGAACAACGGGATCAAACAAATGGTGAATGTTCGAGAAAAAACAAGTTGAGATGACTATCGTTATTAACGATGTTGATATCAGAAATAGAAGCGAAAAAAAGTGAGGAAGTATATTTTCCACATGAGCGCTTTAGCGGCGTTTAGACTTGATGAAATAAATGTCATTTTGCTCCCTTTTTTCATTAGTTTCGCGTCACTTGACCTTCATATCCACTATAATAGAATATATGTTTTCTTGTGCTTATATCTGGAATATGTGCTCCCTCTCTCGAAATCCAAGAAATAGAGAATATTAAAACGAGACAGAACAGGGAAAGAGATGAAGAGTGGGAGAGAGAGAGAGAGAGAGAGAGAGGGGGTGGAAAAGAGAGAGGGGGAGAAAGAAAGAGAGAGGGGGAGAAAGAAAGAGAGAGAGAGAGAGCGGGGAGAAAAGGACGATCCAACACCTCGGCTTCAATCATCAAAAGATGATTTAGGTCTGTTGTCTGAGTTATGTTCAGGGACATATTTTTCGTCTCCGTTGACGGCCACAATCAATGCGATCTGCAATTGCCCACCAAACTCAGGTTTCGGTCACTTAAGCCACTCCGCTCCTCTTACAATCTTCATCTTTTCATCCGACTATTCCCCCGATTCCCACATCGGCCTTTAGCGCTTTACAAATTATTGTCTGCAGTTCTTTACTGGAACGGTGTACGAGGAATATTTTCTGGGAATGAGTTGAGCAATCCTTCATGGGAATTGAATATAATATCACGATGACATTAATATTTCACTCCTATATACAAATATTGTTAAATGTACTTCATCCCTTTTGTAGACTTACACAAAATTCCGCGCAGCTATTTTTTAAATATTTATGTGAAATTCCGCGAAACTTTGCAGGTTTAGTAAACATTCTGTAGATATTGCTTATGAAATTACAAGGTCACAAGTTCTGTAACTCCTTTGTAAGAAATGAAAATGTTGCTTTTGTCGCAGGAGGAGCAATTCAGAAATCAACGCAAATACATGTACTAGTAGCGGTCAAAAAAATAAAATTACGCGATTTTTCTTCGAATCGAAAAAATAAAGCGTTTTACCAAATTATTGTTATTAGTTACTTAAAAAGCAGATTATAATCTTTTCACATCCTCACAAGTTTTTCAATTACAATTCTTTTGAACCTTATCACACAACTTCAAAATTTAGGGCTGAAAAAGGGATGAAGTGCCTTTAACATAAGTTTTAATTTGAAAAAAAAAATAGATCATAATATTTTCCCTGAATAAAACAATTCGACAGTCATTCTTCTACCTTTTAGGTTAACAAAATCAGCTGCAGATTGAACCTGACGATGATAATGGTGATAATGATGGTGACGATAATGATGATAAAGAAGAAGAAGATGATGATGATGATGATGATGATGATGATGATGATGATGTGATTTTTTTCACAATTTTACCCCCCAGTAAATCTCTCTCTCTCTCTCTCTTTCTTTCTATCTTGTTGTAGTGGTTGCTTTGTCCGCCTGTATGTCTGTATCTCTCTGTCTCTCTGTCTCCCTGTCTCTCCTCTCTATCTCCCATGCATACCAATCTCTTACTGTTTCCATCTTATTTTTCCCCTCCCCCTCTCCCTCCCCCCCCCCCTCTCTCTCCTTTCTCTGCCATTTGCGCCCTTTTCATTTCCTTTGAATGCGCTTCATGTATTGGTTTCGATATCAAATATCTTTTATATTTCCCCCTTTTCTTAATTTCATACATCAAAGGAATAACATGTTATGCATTACTGTTTTTCTTTTGATGGCATTGTCAAACGCAGCTTGATTTCCTTAGAAAAAATATTAGTTGCAAAATTCTGTGACTCATTGTATTAGAATGTCAAAGAAAATATTTGCTTCACAACCTTGGGAAGGGAAATGAAGTAGAATTAATATAAAACACAAACACAACTGACTACCTCAGTGTGATATTATTATGTCTAGCAATCTGAAATCCTTCTTATAAGCTTATATTTCTCAGTTACTATAATTACACATGAAACGTTGTTTTCTGTGTTATTGTAATATCACTCATTCGATTCATTTTAACCCCATTCTTAGATGCACAGGGCTTAAAGGGATTCGGTAACTTTGTGGAGGCTTGATTTAATAAATTGTTGAATTTTGATATCTGTCTTGTATAATGATGTTCAGAAGGTTAAATAAATAGCCAGGCATAGAAAGGTTTCAAATATGTAATGCTATTATCAAGATATCTATGACTGAATACTCCCATTTACGAAAGCGTATGGCCATACGCTTTAGTCTAACACTGAGTCTATGGGGGAAAATGAGTCTGGCATTTCCGGTCACTTGCATATGTATACTTTTGTGAAGCACATGATGATTTTGAAGTGCTTTTTTTTTTCCTGGGCTTCATTTTTACACCATATTACATACACTGATAGCATGTAAGGCCAGGTAGCTCAGATTTGATCAAGCCTCTACAAAGTTACCAAATCACTTTAAGGTATATTCAAAATAATTAACACAATAAGGAATTATATTAATGTAGACTTTAATGAACAGAGCAGTCTTAATCAAAGACTGATAAAATGACGATTAACTTACTGGATTTTACTCCTGTACATGCTTTGTGTACGATATCCATAAGGGGGCCCCATAGGGAAAATGCCCCCCCCCCCCCCCATTCGAAATATCAACAACAAAAAGAAGGATTACATCAACAATATTTTGTGAAAGGATGTTGGTGCCGGTATTGGGATTCGAACACTGGAACTATTTTTCGTTGAAATTTTCACTATACCACAACAACCCCAAGATAATATCTACATGTACATATACGTCATTATGATTCTACGAGTTTTCGGGAGCTTTCTGCGTTGGAGTATTTTTCGTCTAAAGCAACTATAAGACGACGTTCCTTTAACTGCATGGGCTGAGCACGTTTTGTCCATATCCTGATAAGATACGGAGTGGGATATATGTTATTGGGTACTGCGGGGACATTTCACTTTCAATAACAGTCAGAGGAAGGAACATGGCCTGATTTAATGGAGTAGAAAGTAGACTGTGTACGTGGGAGCAATCAACTTATCACGGGGTTGCTCCGGGGTATAGCTTCTTCCCCCTTACCTTTTCAAAACTGATCAGATTCCCCTGGATAAGGTTCTGTTAATTTACCTGCAGCCCTGATCGTGGAGAGAAGTATTCGGCAAGAACGATATGACAATTAGCTAATTGAGGGTGGAAAGTCTGTTACTCTGATCCTATCTCTTTGATATCAAATCGGCGCTGAAAGCGTTATGTATAAGATTCACGTGAATTTAGATAGAAAACACACGTTCGTGACGGGAGGGGTAAATGATTGCTATGCCCCAGCGACAATTGCTTCAAAGTCATTTTCCTTTAAACATTCTGGTGCGTCGGTTAGAAGAAAATAAATAATACAGACCAAGTGTCTGTAGGACAATTACCCCGGACATCTACCCCCGGACATCTACCCCCGGACAGCGACCCCCTCGAACAACTACCCGTAGTACTATGAGCATATGTGTAATCGCGTTCGCGTAGTTTTCCGTCTGGAGGGAGTTGTCTGGGGGTAATATTCGCGGGGGAATTGTTCTGATACAAGACAATGTAATGTCTTATTTCGAAGGCAGTTATTATGAGCGGTATCTTATCATACTTTCATTAAATATACCATGATCAAGAAAGGCAGTTCTGAAATTCCATGCCCAAAGACATGAGCGGTGGCCGAAAGTTTGAAACACACATTGTGAAGAAATTTTAAAGAAACCTTTTATCTCATAAAAAATTATCAGCACAAAATGAATTCGAAGATGTCTCGAAAAATATCATTTGATGAGACTTCTGCGACACACGGAGTCGCAGAATTTGTTTAATGCAGTTATTATTTAAGTACAGCCTCAGGTACTGATGATATTAAACTACAGTGGAAATACATCTAATTATGCTCCTTTAGTAAGCAGTCTTACTATTTTCACAAAGATTTGATTTTCCTCAAAAAAATAAGTTACACATCGCAGAGATAGACGTGCACATACTCTCCTCCTTCCTCCCTTTTTATCTCTCTCTCTCTCTCTCTCTCTCTCTCTATAGTCTTGGTTTTTTTCTCTCTGTCTGCATATCTTCCTAAATTTGACCCCTCCCTTCACCTCCTTCGCTCTCTCTTATCTCTATATTTCGTTTTATCTTTGTCTCTGTGTTTGTATGTCTGTATCTCTCCTCCTCCTCTCTCTCTCTGTCTCTCTCTCTCTTTCTCTCTCTCTCTCTCTCGCTCACTCTTACAAAATAGAAATATCTACATACCCCACTTGTTTTCTCTCTATTTAGCTGTCTCTTTATGCCTTAAGTTTGTCTTTTAGTTTGGACTCTACCCCTCCACGTCCTCTCTCTCTCTCTCTCCCTCTCTCTCTCTCTTTCTCTCTCTATCTATATCTTGACCTCTCTCTTTATGTCTGTCTGTTTATGTATTTCTAGTCTGTCTCTTAATCTCTCTACTGAACTCGCTTTTTTAATGTATGTCTGTCTCTCTGTCTCTGTCTCTGTCTCTGTCTCTCTCCCCCCTGATCGATCGATCGAAATTTTTGGTAAGTTCATATCTGGAGTAGATGCAACAGAACGTCAGTTACTTTTGATATAGCTTTCACCCCACTCCTGTGAACCCCGGGCAGAGGGGAGGATCCAGGAAGAGAGGTATAACATACCGAGGCATTAAATTATTATTGACCAGGTGGTGAGGTAATCGGTTCAGATTGTTCGAAATGAATAGCAGAGGGTAATGCATTCCCGATACATCATAATGCGCCCTGCTTCTAAATCCAGGTTGCGAGCTTGGCCGCCAGGGCAGGGCACAATGGCTGAGCTTATACTGGCCTACTGCTATGCTTTTTATCGCCTTGTAATTTCCTTTTTAAAGTCGATTATTCATAACTGTGCAAGCTTTGACGAATCGGATTTTCAAAGATTGATCTACTTTAAAGCATTTTCAAGTTGTCAAAAATCCGTAATATCTCTTCAATCATTTTGATGGGTATCCTACCAAATGAAGACGCAGCAAAAGGGGTGATGTTTTCCTAATATCGGCAGGTGGTATGGCGATCTAAGTGGCGACGAAAATGTTTGGAAGTTATCTCGAAGCATATCAAACATTCAAGAGTTAGGATTTGGCTTATGGTATGGTCATATAAGAGAAAAGATAAGTCATTTGCCATTTAGTTTTCACATTGGCTCTTTAAGTCAAGTTCAATTCTTGAACTGATAGATATAAAAGACGGCCCTGAAAAAAATCATAGTTTATTTTGGAACTTTTGGTCATATTATACGCGAGATGACGACGCTCTTTTGTTTTCATTCTCTGAAGATTTTCTAACAATCTTATTAAAATTTAATATAAGTGCATGTTTTATGGAATTGATCACAAATAACAAAAGAAAAATAAATAAAGAGCGAAGCAGCGTTACTGCGATTTATCCCGATATGAGCACTTCGTCGACAATTTGTCTCTCTTTTTTTGTTTGTTTTACAAGTTTCCGTCTCCCTATGTTTCCCCCTCTCTTTCTCTCTGTATCTTTCTGTGTGTGTGTGTGTGTGTGTCTCCCTCTCCCTCTTTCTCCCTTTTGATTTCCTAGTCTTTTTTTACCAACATAACGACCAGAATAACTTCCTTTTAAATGAGGATCGAAAGGCCATTCCAGATAACCAACTGTCCGGTACTCCAACATTTCTTCTGGGCTTTGTTTATTGTCAAAGACTTAAGGTAAGGGTTGGGGTGGCAGTGGTGTTTTAGGATGAATTTAGGGTTATCAGGGTTATTGTTAGGGTTTGGTTTAGAGCGTTTGGTCTATAGGGTTGAAGTGAACAATTCGGTATGAGTAGGATATTGACCGTGGAGCATGATAACGGACTGTCTTTCAGGCCAGACTATTTGTTAACGATTGTTAAAGGTTGCCTGACCCAGCTACTTCCACATGCATTATGTTACTCATGAGGACACGGGAAACAGTATGTAACAGATTACAAATTGCTCAATTAAGATGGATGTGTGGCAGACGACAGAATGACGGTGAATGAGGGACTGCGGGGAATGGTTGGCGCCAAAAGTGACTGGCTGGAATTTTATAGTCTTAGCGTGTAGAATCAATGGAATAACTGTACTCATGTTTGAATACCTGATATCGAAAACACACTATGGTCCGTATTCGACTAATTCGGTTTAACCCGACGCAAAGCCTAAAGCAGGCAAATGTAAATTTCCCTGCCTAAAGTCAGGGACTGCTGGAACACTTAGATCTCGGTCTTACTTCCTTTGTTAAATTCGACACTAGACCGAACTTAGACCAAGCGTGGGGTTTATAAGGACGGATGTGTATCTTTGTTTTTCTTTTGGGGGAAGTATCGGAGTTGTGAGCGGGTTAGTTTCTAAAGCAGAAATAAGTATCTGCAACTGGTGAAAATCGACATTACATCGAAATTCAAGCAGTCGACACTTCAAATTAACGATAATCAAACTACAGTGTGAATAAGTGGCGCATACAATCACACCTTGTGTTTTGACGCACCCCCCCCCCCCTCCTGTGAACAGTTAATAGGTCACTGTTTCACTACCCCAGTGTATAAATGGGTCATTCAACCCACTGCAGCCGATGAAGGAGCTGATGAAATCAAGAACCAACCGCCCAGGTACCTGAAATGGCTCCCGGATCGGCAGACTATAAAATGTTAACATCTGCCAACAGCTACAGCCGACACGACCGTGCCAATATTGTTGCCCTTGTCTCGCATGTTCCGGTATTCCAAACTCGTCTTCCCTTCCACCCGTCTCACGCGGGATACAGACCTTGTATAGACCGGTCTAGCTACAGCTGTTCCAGGCTCTACGATAGTAGGCTTACCTAACTCTAAGGTAGATGTGAACGTCTTATTCTCATTGCAAAGGGGGGAAATGAGAATGGTAGCGGGCTGGGACTTAAATTCGGCCCGGGAATTTCGGTACCACTTGCTCATTCTAGCTTGATCAACAGGCTTTTCTATCACGAATCGACCTCCACTCAAGCCAAAATACCGACGAACACCACGGGAAACATCATTCCCCCCTCCACAGCAAATATATAAAGAAAAGAACACAAGAAACAGAAAATGGCGCAAATATTTGAATTGAATGACATGCGCCTTAAAACCCAAACAAACCAAAAACCGTTCCTAGTCAAGAGAAGATTAAGGAAGTCCACCTTCATCATTTGGTTTTTAAATTAGCATACTTTGTAGTCATTAAGTTTTGCAAGAAAATGAAATTGGAAGCATTTCTGTTCAGTTTCTTTCTCGCTAGCCCCCAAGAGTCGCTCAGTTCCGCTAAGGGGAGCGTGGTGGTTACGAAATGTCCTCTTATGTACAACTTGTTCATTGCAGATAACTATTTATCATTATTTATTTTGTGTTCCTTATTTCATACTATAGAGTTGGTCTGCGTCAGTTTTGTAAAACTTGCTTTCCAAAGGCCCCCTGCAGTTTAACAAATCATTCTTACATGAAAATACATTACAATATAGGTAACATGGTAAATTACAAAAATGAAGAGTGAATTAATGGTATTATAAAATGTACATAATTATTTGAATAGCAATGTAATAATTCCATTAAGTCAAAATTTAAAGCATTGCATAATCTTTAAAATTATAAAGGGATGTACACGTCACAGCATAACCAGGGAGTGTATTAAACAAACTGGCTCCAACATATGCAAAATAATTTCTTTTATATTTTGTCCTTAGGCGGGTTAGGTGAAGAGGACATTTGAATTATAATTTAAAATTCATTTGCATATCAATGATTCTAAGTAGGTGGGTATTAGATTATTTTGTATTTCAAAAACAAAAACACAATAATGATATCACATTCCCTTTAAGCACTGGCAATTATTTTTGATCTGTCAGAAATTATTTTAAAAAGGCGATTAACTGAAGAATGGGAATCTCATTTAAAGTTTAATAAATCTTATGTACATCTTCAGTCTACTTTGATCTATTCCAAAGCATTCGAGGCACGTCGGAAACACACAGTTTATCACCTTTGTTCCGTAGATGTGAATCTATTTTTGATGTCAACATCCCTACTGCCTTTTATATGTTTCATAAGAATCACTTTAATTTCTTTTCACGTCGCGATACTTTTCCTCTTTACTTTTGCACCCTCGTAAACGAGTCGAGCAGAACAGAAACTTAACATTTTTATTGCCCCTATTTTTGTTCGTTTTTGGTACTTTGCATCAGGGCAAGCGTCACTATTTGGTATGATCTGCATGGAAATTTGGGTGATAAACATTGCTCTGCTTACATTATTTTCCTCAAGATTTATCATCGGATTATTCATGTCACGCGCAGAGTGAGCTCAGTCGATGACACCGGAACACGAGTGGAGAAGGGTGGTGTGAAAGTCACGAACGAGGTATATCTAGGCCATGTTTAATCTCAAGAAGATAATATTGAAACTCGGTGAGTGGCTTCAATTTTCCCCGCTCTAATTCGCAAGCAAATCGCAATTGCACGCTTTTACATATATATAGCCTGTTAAGAAACCGCATCAAATGTTTAACTAAGATAACCTGCTCGTATACCTGTAGGGGAATCAAATTTGAATAAATTATGATGTTGGCTCGATATACAAAAACACAGAACAAAATAATGATTGCAGTGGAAGGTAAAAAATGATTTCAAATTACACATAATACTTCAATGTTGATTTGCTTTCGTGACCAAAGAAAAATCGATAGAATAGGATAGAATTTTATAAGAATGTCTGGCTTTAAATATTCAATGCTGCCTTATTCAGTGATTGTGTTAAAATTCAACAGAGCAGAATGTCAAAAAAGGATTCACAAACATAAACATAACCAGACTAAAGTGCGATTGATGTCATAACAAACGTGCTGCGAATGATCTACTCTCCCGCATGGACAATCCAACAAAAACACGGAAGTCTTTGGAAAAAAACACTCATGAATGCAATTCTGTTGAAGGATTATTGATGGTCGTGAGGGGGAGGAGGGGGGGGGGGGATGCTGTCATGAATATCTTGATAAAGTAAAGAGATGACATAATTTGCAAATATACAATCGTAATGATATGATATCTACCGGATTACCTGATAAATTGTCTTTTGCAAACGACTTGAAAAAAACTGAATGATTGAATGATAAATAAGAGCCTCTACGATAAAACAGATTATTTATTTTGTCATCATAATCGTTATTTTGATAAAGGGGCTCATCCGGGTCTTTTGTGGATCCGTGCAAAGCCTCAGCCTTTTGTTTATTGTCTATTCAAGAAAAAAAAACTATGCATATGATTCTTAGAACAGTGGTATAGCTTTGGGGCATGTGCCCCCTTCCAATCAAAAACGGCGAAAAAAAAGAAGAAGAGAGAATAAAAAGAAGACAAACTCTCCTCATTATGTGGCTTTTTCTTGTTCCTAATCTATCTAATAATTTCCGCCCCCGCCTCCCCGTCCACCTCCATGAATCACCCCAAGGTATATATATATATTTTTTTATATAATACTTTGAAAAATGAAAAATAAATAAAAACAATTTACTCATCTCTCTACTCTTTCTCTCTCTCCCTTTCTCTCCCTTTCTCTCTCTATGGAAAAGCACATCCTCTGCTGTGAAACTTCATAATCTAATTTGAAAAGAGAGTATTATTTCAATTTCCTGTCGCCACATTAGTTTGATTTCAATTGATTTTGTAGAAACCGGTTGGAATCATCGTCTTTTCATTTAACCAAGTATACTTTATTGATTCTAGAAGGCAAATAGCACTCTGTGTTTTTCATTCTTATAAAAAAAGGACATGACCAAAATAAAAGCATTTGAACCCTGTTCAGACGTGAAAAATGAACTGTCAAATTTTGTGATTTCGTGCAAGATATGACAAAAATATGTCCTCTGTTTTTTTTTTTTTTTTTTTTTTTTTCATTACTTTATTGTTTAGTTACAAGTTCCAACACGATGTTTATCTATATTTACATCAAAGGGGGTATCTTCAAGAAGTTGTTGTTCCTTTATTTTTCGCAATCTTGTTTAATCTATAACTGTTGGTATTGATCAAGATGAAAAAAAAAAAGAAAAAAAAAAAAGATTGTACTGAAATGCTCAGAACCTAGAATGCGAAGGTTTGAAGTAGAACATCTGAATCGGTTAGAGAATATACGTATCTTTTCTACCTCTCTCTCGAAATCTTGTTAGGTTACCATTTCTGTTCTTTTTTCACTCTCTTCCTCGACGCCTCCGTCTATTTCTGCCACGCCTCCTCTCTGTCTCTCTTTCTCTCCTTCTTTTTTGTGCATATACCCCCCCCCCCCTCTCTCTCCTTCCTTTTCTGTGTATATACCCCTCTCTGTCTCTCTCTGTCTCACTCTGTCTCTGTCTTTCTCCTTCCTTTTCTGTGTATATACTACCCTCTCTCAGCAGTCTGTCCTTCTTCTTATTCTGTGTATGTACCCTTTCTGTCTTTCTCTCCCTCTCTCTCTCTCTCTCTTCTTTTTCTGTGTATATACCGCCCTCTCTCTGTCTCTCTCTCTCCTTCTTTTTCTGTGCATTTACCCCCCCCTCTCTCTCTTTCCCCTTCTTTTTCTGTATATGTACCCTTTCTGTCTATCTCTTTCTCTATCTCTCTCTCCCTCTGTGCCACTTTTTAGGGTACACGTGCACCGTATCACGATAGTGAAAATATAACTGAAAGGAAATATCCATAACACTGACTTCCAGTCATACGGTTCAACTGGTAACATGATAACGCGATACTTAAGGTTTCCAATTTTTTTCTATAGAATTGTTCCCATATCTCGTTCGGGTTTTAGAATCTCGCGGGAGATAGATATATAGGGGGTCCAAATGGAGGTTTCGCTTCTTCTCCGGGGCTAACCCTTTTGTGTGGAAAACGAGGTACAAAGGACGGGATAATGGGAAAAGGTGAATGAAAAGAATTACCGAGAACCGACAAGGGGGTATATGGGATATGAGGTGAGGGATTTGAGAAGAAAGGATAGGAAAGAGTTGGATTAAGAGAGGATGGAAGGAGATACCTGCATTCAGACAGGTTTTAAAATACTTCAATTGAATTCACTCTGATTTGAGCCATCGGCAAGGTTATTTTCGCCACAGAAGCAGTATAGAGCGAAAAATGGAAAAGGACATGTGTTAAAAAACTTAAACGCCTATTTCCATATAAGGGAGACACGAGTCATTAGGGAATAATTTGTTTGTTTCTGTATTAAAGTTTTTTTGCAAAGAATTCATCAAGAAGATTGATTTTTTTTTTGTTTATACCTGTATATGAAATGAACCTATGTTTGAGTAAGATAATATGTCAATATGATTACGGATATAGAAGGTAATGAGTATGTCATGAAAGTACACTCGAACACGCGAACGCAATCCTGTCAAAAGTCTATCCACCATATTGATCATATCTGGTCAACTTATAAATCTATATGAAATAGAAAGGAAAAAGGGGGGTAGAAAAGGCGGAGTAGGGGAGAGAGAGAGAGAGAGAGAGAGACAGAGAGACAGACAGACAGACAGAGAGACAGACAGACAGAGAGAGAGAGAGATAGATGGGAAAGAGAGGGTGAGAGAAAATCACGTATGTATTTTGCAAAGGGGGTAGAGAAGGCGGAGTAGGGGGAGAGAGAGAGAGAGAGAGATGGGAAAGAGAGGGGGAGAGAGAAACATGGAGAAAGAGCGAGGGGGGGGGGTGAGGGAGATAAACCAATGAAGGCAGTCGAATCACTGGAGAAATAGAAATGTGGATAGGCTTGATGTAAAGAGGAAGTGGAGAAAAGAGGTTATTTTACAGGGAGACAATGACTAAAATATAAAACGAAGTTTTATTAAACTTTTAAAGTCCTCCTTTTGTACCGATTGATGATTATACAGTTGTATATAAGAAGAAATCTACATAAAGATCACCACCCCCTCCCAAGTAGTACATTTGAATACACTATTTATTAATCAGAGCAGTATGACGGGGGCAATTTGACGGTCCATGCCATAATACCTGTGGAAAGGTACAGCTCATGTCTACCATCAAAGGGTAAAGGAGAAATGTCCACCCATCCGCCATCCAACCCATAAAATAAGGAGAGGACCATGGCTGTTTTAATCGCATGTGAATTCAGAGAGAGAGAGAGAGAGAGAGAGAGAGAGAGAGAGAGAAAGAGAGAGAGAAAGATAGAGAGAGAGACCAAGATCAAGTTCAAGTGCCTCAAGAATAAAATACAAACTATAAATGTCTTGTGGTCGGCTATAACAGGTGAATGAACGCATTTTAAATTCCATCAATCGTGAGCTATCATGACGGATTAAAGTATGTTGTTTTGACAGAGGGGCTGTCACAATACCGGGACGTTCCTGTCCCCCTTAAGGGCTCAAGACCCAAAAATGTGTCCCTTTGCACGTAGGCCGCAGGCTACAGCCAACAACTGATATCTAAATCTGCGCAACTCAAATAATGAGAGAAAAAAAGGTTTTTCCATGCCCCATCGGGGAAGAGAATTCGGTGAGAGTTCGAAGAGAGGTGAACATTTATTTTTATTTTGTTTTAAGTCGAAACGTGTCTCACTGCGATTTGCCATCACTTCTCATTGCCCTGGTTATGCCTCAAAGTTGGGCCAATGACGTGAAAGGGGACTTCTCTGATGAATTGGAATATAAGGGAACACAAAGAAACAAAGAACCAATATAGAGAGACCCAATATTATTGGTGGAAATTCGTCAAGTATTCTTGTCCGCCCTTTCCCGCTAAATAATTATATTTATCAGCTTCCGCTTTCCACTCTCCTCCCGAGGTTTCATCCGTTGAAAACCAGAAGGACGTTGACTCAAGTATGGGTATTTGTAGACATTTTGCAAAAACATCATGATTCAAGCATCTAACTAAATCAAAGATACATTTCACCTCGAAACCACGAATTTTCTTCCTGTTCATGTTAAAAGGGTAGGCTTTGAGTTAACACAAGAATGAAGCTCATTTGAATGAAAGCAGAAAAGTGAATAAAAAGATATTTGAAGGTTTGAGAAAAATTCCGATAAGGGACAAGAGAGTTATGAATTTATCGAATTCAGAAGATGCCTGTAGTTTCAGGGACTACACCAAGTATTCTCTTTCTGGATTTTCACGATTGCACAGGGTGTACACGGCGTGTAATCCTGAAAACTTCACATACAAGTCTCCACACCATGGTAAGCGATGAAAGCTATATCTCAAAGGTGTTCGAAAATTTGACGATCACCATTTTATTTATCCTCTTATTGAGTATCTTTTTTTAATTGAAAGACCATATTTCCATAATATGAAGATGATAAATGGAATATAAATAAATATGTGAAATGTCACACTCATCATTCAAAGCAAAAATTTCCCTATAAATTCCAATTCAACAATGCATAAAAGGAAATGTGGACAAAGATTTATATAAATGTATATATCTGAGATAATGTATCATACCTTGTATATAGTCGACATTTGCCCTTTTCACTTTTCTAACAAAACATCACCACTCCGTCTCTCTCTCTCTCTCTCTCTCACTCTCTCTCTCTCAGTCTTCCTTCCTTGTCTATACCCGTACCACTCTTCATCCCTTTCTCTCTCCTCTTTCTCTCCCCCTCTTTCTCCCCCCTCTCTCTCTCAGTTTGAATAATCCCTTCCTCATCCCTTCAATTCTATAACTCTTATCACCTCCATGATTTTGTCTATCTATCTGCTGTCTGTCTGTCTGTCTTTATGTCTGTCTGTATCTCTCTCTTTCTCCTTCAGTCTCTTTTACTCTCCCTCCCAAACCCAGTGCCCAAAGTAATATAAATATGACGAATTAGACTGCTAATAGTAAAAATATATAACGCGATCACTTCGGAAATTTTATCTGTAAACATTCTTCCATTATACATATATTCCTATTTGATTGAAGTGCGGGTTACCGGAGTTTTTATAAAAATTTTTGGTTCATCAGATACCAACAAAGAAAGAATCAAAAACAAAATCAGTCCTTATCTATATTAATATATGTAATTCTAATCGAGGGCTATCTTTTAAAATTGTAGAAATACACTTTCCCCCATCATTTTTAACACAACGAAAGTATGAATACGATTGAATAACCAGAGGTGTAGGTCACAGTGGTCTACTTGATTTCAATGATCTATACTTTACACAATTATCATGATTATGGCGATGAGTATAATATAATTGTACTTGCAGTGCGATATCAAACAGATCTTACATCTTTCTCCCATTTTGCTTGTAGCTGGATATGAAATGTAAATACGACGCCTCGGGTTTTCATGGGTAGGGGGATGGAGGGAGGGAGAAGGGGGGTGTACTCATAATGTGTGTGGTGAGGTGAGATGGGGCATATTCAAATATGGTGAAGAAATATACACGTATATTCAAAGTAAGAGAAATGTATACAGAGTGAAAAGATATATATACATATAGTTACAATAGGAAGACATAACCCTTCTCTTTCTTTATGATTGCTCTTGCTCTTATTATGTTCTTACCGCCATAATTATGTATGTCTGTTTCATAGTTTGCAATGATAACCCTTAAGAAATATATCATAATCAATGTTGAATTTGTTGTAAATTAATTTTATATGTAATCTGATATCCATATACCTTTTCATTATTTATTTACTATTTTCGTTTCCTCTATATACGTGTTTATATTGTTTATACAACACTCATTACTCACCTCTCCCCCACATCGACCATGTTCAATGCTGCCTTTACTTTTTCCTTTTAAATTTTCCCTATTTAAGAAGTTACATTGCATTATACCATACTATTTGTTATCTGGTTGTGACCGTCCGTTCTTTCTGGTGATTTTTTGTATTCTTCTTTTTTTTTTTAAATTCATGTGCCCTTATCAATATTTTGTTTCATACTATGTATTTATCCTTATACTTCTGTTCATCTTCCATCTTTTTCTTTTCTTTCTCACTCGTTCATTCGACTTCCATATTCCTTTGTATGATTTCAATTGAATATGTTGTTGTTTATGTTTGTTCTCCGTTCTCACTTCTATGCCTTTACTCTTTTCACCATCTCTGCTTACAAACTTCATTTCAATATCAAGTTATGCATTTCAAGCGTTTATACCAATGTTTTGCTATATGTCACCCTTTATGTTATTGAAATCATGATTGTAAACTTTTGTAATTCGGCATTGCCGCGAAGAAAGTATTTCCAATAAACCATTTTGAATTGAATTGAAATGAACTGATATAGGAGATAGGGGGTTCAAATGAGTAAGAGAACTCTATATCTAAAGTGAGGAATAAAAGAAATACATTATAGTGACCTTGAGAGGGAGGGAGAGGGAGAGAAGAAGTCAATTTAGATACACACATCAAGGGAGAGAACGAGAGAGAGAGAAAGAGAGAGAGAGAGAGAGAGAGAGAGAGAGAGAGGGGGGGGGGGGGGGGGATGGGGGATTTAGATACCGTGAGATACTTATGTAATTAGAAAGAACTATACCATAGAACATAGTCATAAATAACCGATGGATGATGCGATGATAACTCTCTCCGTTCATATACCGTGATCGTGCTAATTGAAAATGGAACGTTTAATAGATGGACTGGACGGCAATTAATTCATCGCATGTACACCCAAGTGTAGTGTCAACATCATTCTTTCGCAACGAAATGGCACTGTAAACATGCAGAATGCACGAAGTAGCTATTTGCACTAAATATGAACCCAAGGCATAATTCCCATATCTTTGTCATAATTTGATACACCCCGCACTTTGAAATGAGATTCGCGATATTCTGATATGACCAAGTGCCAGGATTTCACCTGCATGCCCGATCGTGTGGGGGCAACGTAACTGTACGAAGCAAGGTTATAAGGTCTTCTTGCCCCCAGAAGGCAGCCAAAAATGTTTTCACAACTTTGTAATGTCATATCAAATATTTGATAAGATAGCAAAATGTTTGATGAAATAAGATTGTCTGATAGGATTTTACCAAACTGTCGTTCGGACAAGGGTGGTTCATAATGATGGACCGATCGGACAAGTTTAAAATCATGTTTAGTAGCAAATAAAGTTAAAGTCAAGGTGGCATAAAGATACTCCAAATCTTACAATGACAAACTTGATCCCAAATATGAACACTTAGTCACAAGTTAGAGCAAAGGTAAGAGATGTGTTGGCTGAAAAATCAGAAGCATTCAGCAACAGCATTCTGCCTTCGAGTCGTACACTGTATTGCAAGTTCAGAACATCTCAGGTGACGTGGAAAATTGCTTCAAAATAAGTTTTACTCTTCGAAAAGTATTAGTTAAAGGATGGGGAGAATTGTGGAATTCCTCAGAACTATAGGTAAGCTGTTATTGCAACAAAAAAAAAACAACACAACAAAAAACAAAAAAAGAAACAAAAAAAAGGGGGGGGGGAAAGAAGGGAAGAAATAGAAGGGAAAAATGTATGATAATAATGGGTTCAGATTTTGAACGCGCTATGAAGTAAATTTGTGCGAATTCCAACGCATGGATGATGACAGACCTTATTTGCCAGCCAACCGTGAATATACATATCTTTTCATTTTCTGCATCATCAACTCACTAATAATCGTGGACTGTGCGCAAGCAATTTATGGAAATCATACTTTCAGTATTCACGCATGTTAGACTCACCTACAAATTCGCTGAAATGAATAAAGATTCGATGAGATATATGTTTCGATGGCTCTGGAAATATATATATATATTTATCACTTGCCCATTCGAGTTTTAAGCAACATTATTTTTCACAAGAAAGATACCAAACAGTCCTTTTCAGGACTAACCTACATGGTGTTACCGCAAACTCATAACTTATTATTTATCATGCAATTGATATTTCAAAATTGCAGCTTCCGATGTAAGAAAATCAATACGAAATCAAAAGTTAAAGTTTACGGTTCTACGTGAGTATCACGATAAAAGCATGGAATATGTCTCGATAAACATCATGAGCTGAATCGTATAAAATTTTGGTCTTTTCATAACACAGTACAGACACTTACCTAAGCTTGATATAGACTATACAATCAGGAAACAAATCAGGACAAAAGAAATATGAATCCTATCCAAAACGGAAATTTCAACTTGAGTTGTCTTGCTTGTCGACACAAGGAAAACGTTTTTATGTTTCGCCACGATTTCCCTCGTTAGATAAAACTCAGATCAAGTTTGGAATTAAACGGTTCCAGCGTTGTGACCGCACAGCGAACATATTAACGATATATTACTATGATCCTCTTTTCTCAGCCAAGCTCAGATGCATGTATCATACGTGTATCAAGGATCCATAAGCATTCGTTCGAATCAATATTGAGGGGCTACACCAAGGGGAATCAGAAATTGCTCAGCAGACCTTCCAACCATCCCAAGGGACCGGCTACGATGGTATTTGAACTCCGCTCGACGGGACACTCTCGTCGTCTATACGCCTGTCCAATCGCTGATTCAGAATTGATAAACCTTAATTACGAATCGGAGGATGCAAGTACATCTAGGCTATAATCGTCTCCGAGCTCACTGACTGCTCATGAGTGCAAGTAAATGTTCCCCATGTATACAGGCACGCGAACCATCTACCTCGTCCTAATTCAGTCGCAGTTTGACTTGGACTGCGACTGACAGTGGCCCGGCGAAGCTTTTAATACCCTCATCCTTTCTCTACCATACATACATCGTAAGCCCCGCCATCCACCGATGGAACTTGCTCTTGACTTTGGATGTGTCCTACTTCAGCGCAGCGCAAAAATAGTTCCGCATTTTGCCCCGCGGTGCGACGGTATGCACATTGCAGCGGTGTGCATTGAGCGATCTTGAAGGACTGCATTCATACCATGTTATTCTTATTCTTCGGTGAATTAGAATAAATTCGTGGTACAATAACAGCCTAGTGCAAACAAACGACCAGTCCCTTTCAAAAAGTTCGTTTCATAAGAAAACGAAATAAAACCCAGACTTGTTCTCTATTCAAAATAGTTTTGAAAAAAGAATAATAATTGAGGAAAAGAGGAAGGTCGAACCTGGTCGAACCGTCAATGCGAAGTCCGACGGTGACAAATTCCACTTTGGCATACACGTAACCATTTACGTCACCTCTTTTCCCTATTCCACCCAGTTTTCACCCAAACAGCCTGTTAAATTTGCTCATCCACAAGATTATATTATACTCTCCTTCATCATTATTCAAGCTTCAGCTAACACATTGTACTTTAAGAATTTTTGTAAACACACGGAGAATTCTCATAAGATATTCACCACATTTCAAAGCTTCACATAGTTTGTCAAGTACGTTGGAAACACCAAGAACCGCATGTTGTTTTCTTTATAAGAGCTACCTGATCTTTTGAGGGCAATTATTCCTTGCAAAAGCATACAAGGTGTTAACCGACACTTGAGCTACTATAAATTGCATTGTGAGGCACATAGACCTAAAAATTGTGTTTTTATTTGTCAGTTACTTCCCTGAAGCTTACAAAATATGGCTCAACTACTTCACATAGCTTGTGTATTACGATGTATCTGTAAATAGTACATTCACCTTGTAATTGTCTTATTCAGTGAAAGATTTGTAGCAGGGGGAAGAATGTCATCTGTAACTGATGAATGTATGCGAACACAGTGACATGCCCAAAGGCGACATGACATGGCATTGTCATAAAGCATAGCAACGACATAGTTTGGGCATCATTTTGATAAAAACTTGAATAACTTTATCTCGTGATAGCAATCAGTCCTTTTTTGTCATTCCTTTTTATGAGCTCTGTTCGATAACAATATCTCAAAATACGTTTGCGTTTATATCACACTTGAAAGCCATGGCAATGATTCTATTTTGATCACCGCTCTTTCGCATTTTTATCATTATTTTCACTGAAAGGCAAGGTGAGTATTAATATTGTGGCTGTAATTCTTGCCATAAAAGTCTACGTGATTGTATTTCCTGCAGTTAGACAAGTTCCCATGTCCATACATGTCAACAGTTATATGAGACGATCATGTAGGGGAGTTGTTAGATGATCAGGATGGGGTGGGGGTATGACATCCATTTCAAATGTTATGTCCAATTTCAATTGTAATTTGGCAAATAGTTTCTCTCCATCCCCAGCACCCCTTTCTCTCTTTCCTCTTCTCTTTCTCCGCCTGTCTCTGTATCCCCTTTCCTCCCTCCCCTTTCTACCTAGTATGCTTTCCCCTCTTATTATTTCTCTTCCAATCTATCTCACTGCCGATATTACTCCCCTTTCTCTCCCCCCCCCCCCCCTCTCTCTCTCTCTCTCTCGTAAATCAGATCGAATTTCTCTGAATGTAAATGCTATCATATATCTGACCATGGATGTTTCTGTATTAAGAGGCGTTCATTTTCACACAGGTGTAGTCCCACTGCCGCATCATCACTGTCTCACACTTCCCTTCCCATTCACTCGTCCTAAAGGGCTGGTCACATTTGTCCGATAAGGGTAACGATAACGAGATGTTTCATTAAAGGTACACCCTAGAGCTGCCTTACTATTACAAGACACGAGCATACTCACACGAAGGGGCGGATCCAGGATTTTGTATAAAGGGGGGGGGGGGGGGAGGCACACAAATGCAGGATTGTCAACTTTGGGAAACTGCTTGGAGGGAGATCCGTATTTTTGGGGTCTCGCCAGCTCTCCAAAAGTCGCTCAGTGGGGGGGGGGGGGGGGCGGGGGTTATGGTTATTGGGTCCAGTTATCTCCATAATTCTCTGACAAGCAAGCAAGCAACAAAAAAAAAAAAATAGAAAAAGAAAAAGAAAGAAAGAAAGAAAAAGTTTTCTGTTCTGTTCCAAGGGGGGGGGGGGGCACGGGCCGGGATTGCCCCCCTCCCCTAAATCCACCACTGCTCACACGTACTCGCCATATAGTAGAGTGTACCTTTAATCGAAAATCTCGCTATCGTTATTGTTATCGGACAAAATAATGTGACCAGCCCTTTCGGCTCATACCACAGTCACATCGAAGAGACCGACACCAGATCGACACCAGACCGACACCAGACTAAACAAGACAATACACTGGCCAATACTTTGGGTAAGTTTCGCGGTCTGACTGGGGGTACGAGAGTAAAATATTCCCACTTCGTCCACAGAACGGTTGCATTTCATTTTCCCAACGATCTATTGGAAACTAGGAAGAAAAAAAAACCCAACTACATCGGACCTACTGGTCACCAATGAAATGAATGAAATAATTGATTTTCTACCAGTACCTTATTTATCTTGTGGAAAGAAAAAAAAACAACATAAATGTCCAAAACTGCAATGCTCATCTTTATTGTTATACGTTAATATGTTGTTGTAATAATTTGTTTTAACCATGCATTTCTCGTTCCAACTATCTTTAAAGACTCCACGTTTTATTACCCTTTGAAGCCTATAACTTACAAGCTTAGCTTTCACCCAAGGCTCCTCTATAAATTCACTCTTCTTTAAGCTCAGTCTATTCAAGTAATACTAAATGCAAAAATTAATACATGAGGTACTCAACTTTTGTTCTACAGTCTCACTATAGAATTCATGTTTGTTTGTACCATTTATTTTGCGAAAATATTCTAAAAAGGTGTGAAATATGAAATAAACTGAAACTGAAACTGTAACTATTGTTATACGTCAATGAAGGTATCATTTTGGTGGCGCTGTTGATAAGAGTAAGGACCAGAAATGAAAAATATCATTTTACATTATTTTAGGCTGATCTGTTGGAAAGAATTGATATCTCTCGTGGCAGTTAATCAGCTAATGCACTTTGCAACAGAATGATATGCCATTAAAAAATCTTGTAAATTGAGATAGAAATAGGTGAAATATAACTTTAGATATTTATCCTCATAATGCACAGATAAACGATATATCATTGCTGTATCAATGTGAAGTATACCGTTTTTTATGTGACAATACAGAAGCTCATCAAAGGTGCAGTCCGTGATACAGTTGTCCTACTTAATGGACTTTGGCCAAAAATACGAACAACCAAGAGAAAACGTATCGTGGTGTATTCCCCCACTAAAAATGCAAAATTAAGATAAATATAATGAATATGGTACGATTAATTTGATTGCTTGGCACGGGAAGGTATACGGGCAAACATCGATGCAGCGGGCTGAATTGATGTTTTAATATTTGATGGTTTAGCTTACCCGACTGCTAGGAAAGCATGTATATGCTTGTAAGTAAGCAACCAGAGGACCGACGGCTTTAAGTCCTCTCCGAGGGACTTGGTAATGAGGATTAATGCCTTACCAAAGGGCACTATAGCACTGTTGAGCCTTTGACTGGATGTAAGTCAGAATACAGTGTCTGACCTAACCTGCACAATAAACACGTACAATTCATGTTTGTAGCTTTTGTTCGGTTTTCTCAACAAATTTCTATGAAACGTCAATGAAACTTCAATTATTGTTGAAGCAGAATAATGGTTTACAAAGAATATAGTTTTCTGCCCGGGCGACCAAAGGAGCGTTTTACAAATAACTAAGACCGGAGTGTATTTGGATACATCACTATACAATCACTGTATTCTCAAGAATATTTATGAGTGTCCAGGGGCGGCACCAGGGTATTTTGATAGGAGGGGCAAGACGACCTAAAGATGACGTCATATTTTTTCTCCATTAAATAACAGGAGAAATATAGAGTTATATGTTTAAGACCTCTCTTTTTAATACTCCTCTTTCTTCTTTCTTCCCTTTTCTTCCCTTTTCTTCCTCCTTTTCTTCTTTTTTTCTTTTTTTTCCTTCCTTTTTTCACTACTTGAAAAATCATAGGGGGGCGGTCGCCCCCTCTGCCCCCCCCCTGTAGCGCCGCCCCTGTGAGTGTCATAAACAGTTAGGACATGAATATAAAACGCTGCAATCAACATGTTTTAACAATACAACGAATACAACGGATCATTCATCTCTCTTTCTCTAATTCTCTCTCCCCCCCTCTCCCCTCTCTCTTTGATTCCTTTTCTTTCTCCTACCGCACTATCTTTCTCTGTTCTCCTTTTTTAATTCACTTCATATAAAGGATCCATCATAGTAGAAATATATGTCACATGGAACCTCATGTAAAGACCATTTATGTGAAATAAAAGCATTACAAAATGGAGAAGAATGAAAAAAAAAGGTGTAGTGAAATCATGAGAGCCAGGCGTTTGGGATTGGGGGGGGGGGGCAAACATTCAAGGGGGCTCACCTTTCAAGGGCTCATGTCTTCTCACCCCTAAAAAAGAAAAAAAGAACACGCTTTCCCACCCTCTCACAACAATACAGACGCACGTACACACCTTTCAGAATATTTGTTTTTGTTTATTATCTTTTTGGTTCCTCCTCCAGTTTTACTCCTTTACTACTGACTTTTTTTTTTATGGGTTGGGGGGCTTTTTTTTTTGGGGGGGGGGGCGAAAATGCATTTTGCCTCCCCCCCCCCACTTCCGGCGCCTATGATGAGAGCCTATAGATTTAATACGCTTGCATTTTGTCAGCGCCGATTTTTAATGAGCATTTTTTTCATACACCAAAGGCATGAATTTCCTTAACACACTGAGAGAGAGAGTCCCTGTTGGAAAGAACACAGTGTGAAACACAGTGTGAAATCATCTTCACACTGTCAAATTCGAGCGTTTTAACTTTGTGAATCACATCTTCACATTGTGAGCGAGTAAGTACACACTGTGAAATCGAACATCACTATATGAACACTTTGTGGTAAACCACACTGTGGAGGTGTTCACAGAGTCGACTATGTGAACACACGGTGAAACACACTGTGGGACACTGTTCTTACCGGCAGAGGTGGGAGAGAGGGGGAGAGAGAAAGAAAGAGGGGAATCTTCTTTCCATGAATTATCATGTTATGAACACTACATCACATCCTACTGCCCTCCCGAAATATGTGTATTGCTGACAAATTCAATTGTTTATTTGAGTAGGTTACTCGATTTCTTCAAAGGCTTTGAAATTACATGTCAATTACACGCTCAATTACAATGAACGTCAAGATTATGAAAGCTGTTACCCCATCTGGGTCCCTGTTTCATAAAACGTGTAATCATTAACAGTATTGATATAAGCTACTGAGATCATGGCATTTGACTGGCTGCGATAAATTTGGTTATAGATCCACTTACAAATCGAGATGAATACACCCTATCTAAGGTAGATAGAGACCCCTTTATCACAAACCCCAACCTTCTCCGCCTACATCCGCATTACAACTGCGCACAATACAAGCTACATCGGATATGGGGCACCCATTGCGATTGTAATAAATGCAGATCCATAGGTACACTTACCTCTAAAGACAATGATTGCCCTTGGCAGCTTCTAAACATAGATGCACCGATCCAGTGTTTTGGCGTAATCCGAATTCGCAATTGCGCGGCTAGCGGCTCCACAAAACGCCGGTCAGGCGAATGCTCCTCCGAATATTACAGTTCAATTTCCGTAATTCACCTCCAATTGTTCCTCGACTGATTCCAAATCCGTTTGCGACGCACGAAGAAAAGACAGTTCTGGAAGGGGTTGTAATATAACTAGTGGTCGGCAGCACCCTCCGGATCCAAATCCTGAACTGTGCTGTGTGGCAGATGAGCCAGTGCACTCGGTAACTCTCTCTCTGATTTCTCACCAGACTTCGAAATAACACATGCACACACTCGCGTTCAGTTCTGTTTGACGATGGTGACTATCCAATATAACCTGCAAACTGGAAAGGTGGAGAGAGAGAGAGAGAGAGAGTGAGAGTGTAAGAGAACAAAACAAAATCGGTTGTAAGACTTCTGTACTTTTCTCAGTTTTCTTAGAAGGAAGAGAAATAGAGATTAGTACATTTGAATAAGACGAGAGTTAAAAGTAAACACCATTTAAGAATGAAGGTACCAGGTAAAGGGGTCTTTGAGGGTTTTTTATGTGTCTCAGGTGGGTGAGGGGGTCCTGTAAGTAAATATGACGAATTCTACAGGCCTCAAAATGTCAAGGAACACGAAAGAAGGGGGACGAGAACAATTGCTAAACATGGGTCAAAAGGACTTAAAATTGATGACAATTAACAATAAGCTGATATGTTGTTTTCTAAAAGCCATTGACTGGTAGAGCTACTGTTAAACTCTACGGTAATCTTAAATCTTGCAAACTGATATCTCTGGCTTTTAATTTTGTCATTGCCAAACCTGTCATTCATTAGTAAAAAAAAAAATAAAACTCAGCAAATTGTAGATTATGTTAGCATTATCCTATATACTAAATGAATGGTTTAGTGAATGGTTTAGTAAATGAATGGTGTTAAATACAACAAATTATCAAGTGACAGGTACAAACTTCAAAAGTCAAACTTTTAAGATTTCGGAATGGTTATACAAAATTATATTACCATCATTTCAAGGAAGGCTCATGACTAAGCGCTAAAAGTCTACCAATATTACTGAGATGATTTGATATTCGCGATATTTCAATAATTTGATGAATCACATACAGTGACAATACTCGAGTTACAGCAACAATAATAATTAAAGACTCCGAAAACGGTTTTTACCCGTAAGTGGTAACTGACATGTCGTCTATACAAGTTTTGTGCCAATCCCTTATACATCAATACTCCATTTTGTATTGATTCATTGGTCTCGAAGTAAACTGAACCATTTTTGCATTAGCATCATTGATACTGACCAGTATCTTTTTCAGCCTTTTCCATCAATGTCAGCCAGATATTCCGTCCTTCACATCTTATATCAAACTGTTTATTACGATCTGTCCCATAATCCAATGTTTCAGAGTTTCAAGTTTCAACTTGAACTTCAGCTTCAACTTTCAAATGACAAAGATATAAGTTAGAGATAAATGTTGGTAATAATTTCAAAGTGAATTTTCAGACAATGTACTTCATTTTCTTAGCTGTTCAGGTCACTTACCAGCAAATCAATCCATCAAATAAAATTTATTTACGGTGTAAACATATGGTTCTAATTCATTATTGCTTTGATGAAGGGATGTTGTATTCACCATACGGGTATACTTACAATTATTTACACAAATTAATTTCATATACTCGTTATTCCCTGAACCTACCAAATTTACTAATATATACTATTGAACGTGGAAATGGGATACAATTCTAAAAGCTCATGTTAAAATTTCAGACCAACTTTAAGAAAACCTGCTTTTCTTGTTTCTTAATTTTTGCATTAAAGACAAACATGGCACTGTAATGTTTTGGTAGCTAATTAGCTCACAGTATCGTTGTATAGAAACGGGATCTCTGAACGAGTGCTGGCATATGCGTGACGCTGACCCGTTACTATGTATGCCCAAGGTACACAGTAGACAATACGCATGTTGACTTTTCTAATGACGGCTTGAGTGCATTAGATTTCAATCAAAGGGATCTCTTGAATCAATCGACAAGCCAAGTGTCCCATCTAATAGTCCGTGTTATTTGGACGTATGGGAGTGGGTATATAATGGACAGTATAAATGTGAGTACAGTGGACGAAAGCGGTACCCTAAAATGGCAAAAAAATTATGTACTTTGAATTCTTTATGCGTATTCGTTGCTTTATTTGTTATGGTACCAGACATAAACATTACAGATCTATTCATTCTGAGAGGAAAAGAAAATGTTCCGAAATTACATAATAATCCTCTTATAAACGAATTCCAATATTATTCCAATTTAAAATCATATTCGCATGAGACATGATTTCCAAGAAATAATAACAGTATAATAGTGATCAATAGTCTATACTGGTAAATACAATGTCATCCCATTATTTGCTTTACGTTATATTTTACAAAATTCAGATCGAAATGCAACACTACTCTTAATACATCTATTGTCGCATGTGAAAAACTCCACGAAATATCCAAACGTATTTTTAGATATGGAGCAAACGAAAGAGGGAGAAGACTGCATGCTCTTTTGCTGATGAATGTACTTTAAATCTTAAAAGACTTATTGAAGAAAAAAAACAAACAAACAAAAAAACGCTTCAAAGATTATTTACTTACTTACTATGATTATTATTCCAATCTGCACGTGCCGGAACGCAATCAAATCAGGAAAAGAAATTTTCTTTTACCTCGTAATGTCTGAGAGCAATAACTAACAAGTTACGATCTGCTTTAACGAATCAATATCCGCACTTTATGGCTTTGACTTCCTTAAATGGCGGATTTTTATTACATAAGCAGAACAATATTTCAAGCACAAGACGATACGAAGAAGGTTGACAGCGATTTCCCACCCTGGATTTATCAATAAATTTGTCGTTCCATGCATGCACGTCTGCCCAGGCCGCTTATACGACGCCGTAAATCGCGTTTATGAAGACAGTTCGTTTTAATGGTCAGAGAATAGAGAGTGATGTCACTTGTTCAATGATCAATGAAAAGAGTATTCATCGATCAAGGCGAGATAATTGCCTCCTTTGACTGCCCGTCATTAACAGAAAAACAATTGACCTGACTCGTTAGCGTCTTCCATCTTGTGATATGTCTTCTTGCGAAATTGACACAGTGATTTATTCCGTGAAATTAATGAACACAGTAATTTTTTTTTCTCCAGTAATAAGGTAATACATAATAATTTCTGATCTTCGTTTTCATATACATGTTGATCGATCCAAATTCCTTAAATTATTGTGGGTAAAAGTTTGACCTCGATTGCTTTTATACAGTGCGTCCTAGAAAAAAAGTAACAGTTGGTAAAAGTCTTCCCAAATAAATATTTCAAACTAATTTAAGGAAATTGTTATACCTGTGGACAACTAAGTGTCTCTTCTATTAAATTACACACAAAAAATATGTCGATATTTTACGCTCGAGTGAGAAAAAGCGACTTTTCTGCAAAGGTGCAAAACCTAAACTTTACAAAAAATTGCATTTGTTCTGGCTGATATTAGCAAAGTTGGGAGATAACAGACAATTAATGAAAGAACAGGCTTTGTTCAAAGACCAAATACCACTTCTTGTCAAGTCTGAATTTTGCACCCTTTCACAAAAGTGGCATTTGCTCACTCAAGCATAGCATGTCGTCAGACTTTTTTTTAGAAGAGAGCTTTAGCAATTCAATAGCATGAAAATTTCCTGAAAATATTTTGAAACAATCGTTTGGGGAGACTTTTTTCAACTGTTAACGTTTTGGGATACTTTTTTTAATTACGTGTATTTTTACACTGCTATCATAATCGTCGTGTCTTTAAAATTCATCTCATCTTACAGTACTTTCGTGACAATGCTCACTTACTTTGGTATTACTATATCAAATTAATTTAAAAACAGAGATGCTTACAATTTTCAAATTACAGACTTAATATAAAAAAATTGACATTATTGCCCTTCAGTGGGGATATAAAGTCACAAATGCCATCTTATACAAGACGCCTAGATCTAACCGAAACCCCGAGTAAGAATTTAACGAAATTTTAGCAAAATTTCTGAACTTTGATATCGTTTGACCTTTGACCGTTCAACATAAACACAAATCCAACATCAATAATCCTTTGTTTTCATCATGAAATAAGTGAAAGTCAATTTATATTTTTCATTTTCTCCGGCTTACTGCATCTTTTTTTGCCGAGCATACCATTAAAACGTTTTTATTTCCATACATCCACTCATTCATGAAATTGATTTATATCTCAATCGTCACCACATAGTTATTATTATCAGAATTACCCCCTGTACTCGTGAGATTTATTTGAACTCCAATTTATATGTTTGTAGTCGAGTGTCCCTAAAGACGAGGAGTGGTGGAAATTTTTGCTCTTTGAGAAAATCGGTCGTTTTCACGTGAATATCAAATAAATGAATAACTGCACTGAAACGAAAGGGCACAGAAATGTTCCACTTCCCCCTCCCAAATTAAATCTAGGAAGAGTTCCCTCATGAGCATTATATTTCTGAATACGCCATTAGAGAGTTGATAGACTTTACTGCAGAGAGTACACATGCAGTTATTTTCCGCTATGTATGTTATGAATGTTTATGTGTTGATGTAAAACTCTACTGGTTAAGACTGGTGTAATGAAATAAATATGACATGCATATTTACGTCAGGTGAATTTTGTATAGACCAACAGAAGAGCAAACCATTTTACATGAATTAAAAAAAATGTACAGCAATAGTGAATATCTAAAAAAATCAAAACAGAAACAGGAACACGATTGCCCCTAAATACAATACCTGCAACCTGCAAGGTCTGCCGAAGTAAATTCTATTTTTACATCTAAGTAAGACAGAACGTAACAAGTGTACTTTTCTACGAAATCACCGGGGTTCTGTCACTGACCTTGCGTACAAATGTAAATGATCTTTCTCAGCATTCTCCACTCTCTCATCCTTGTTTCAAAGCACTCTCGGGTGTATATAAGGTTCAAACTAAGAAAGTCACGGGAAGGGCGTCAACACTTGCTCTCCCCAAGTGCTGAAAGGTTCAGTCACACTACTCTTTATCATCTTGCAACAGGAATTGTAACAGAACCACAACCATCTTGCCTTTGTCTCGATTCGTAGCGACTTGCAACGATAGTTTTGAAATTGTCGTAGCACCGTCGCGAATCAAGGCGATCTGCGTGATGCGCGCAATGAAACGTTTGAGAACGTCCTAGACAATGTTCTTCACAAGTGTATTTACAGTTCGCGGTGGTTTTGGTTCAATATTAGCTCCAAAGATGGGAGAATGGCATAACAATGTTGCAGATCCTTGTATTTCGCTCAAACAACATCGTGGAAGTGTGACTGGAGCTATATAAGAGGGCATCAATGCACATTAGCAAAGTACGGGAAGAGCACCTCCCGATCTGTGAAATGCTTTCAAGCGTTTGATTAAGTGGGCATGTGACATAACACATCAGTAACAGATGTATCATTAAACCTGACGGAAGGATGTAACCAAGGGGCATCTAGTGTTTACAGACCTGAGTGACAAAGCAAATGTAACGTCGACGAGGATCGGGATCAAGGTGACTGAACCATTCTGAGGTTAAGCGATGGTCAAAGCAGAGGGATAGCTAGGAGGGGATGGGGCACAGAGGAATAAGTGGCCCCCACTTCATTTGCTAAAAGAAAAAAAGATTAAAGGAGAGGGGCAAGAGGGGGGAAGAAACGGATGTGGAGGAAGGCAGCGTGAAAATAAGATGAAATGTCGCCATTCTACAACCTGCACTCACTCGATGGTCTTATCCTCTCGTATTTTATCAACCTAGTAAGACCGTTGCCGCCCTTCTAATGACCGCAAGGTGTTCCTCAATGGCTGGACACCCGACAAGCCACTTTGTCCCATGCAGGTTTATGAAACTACGTTGGTTTAAAAAAAAAATTTTTTTAAATTATTTTACGCCCATTCTTGAAAAGAAAATATAAATGTTTCATGCTATTCCTTGAATATTTCTTGTGTGACTGAAAAGAATATGACTTTACAACTAACGTTTCACTTGCTATCGCTAAGTGCTATGAATAGCAACTTTTTTGCTGTCATGTGGTGATAATGTAATTAGTGTATCAATGTTTGTTCATGTACTGCAAGACAACCTGCTTCCGAGTTGCTCTTAAGGCATTGTAGTCTTTGATATACTGCCATGTAGCCTTGATGTTCCTCGTGGCACTGCGTTAACGAAATCATCAATTTACATCTCATTGCCGTCTCATTGCGAGAAAAACAAATTAGGGATTCAACAGCCCATATCCATGAACCATCCCGAACAGAAGAACAAACCAAGTTATGCGTAATTTGAATTTTGCCTTCTTGTTGCTTTTCTATCACATTTCCGCATGAATCCATCAGCCTCGAGCTGAGACCATATCGCCCTACCCAGGAGAGCCTGTATCAAGGTAAAGTTACAGAGTATGAATGTGTAAAGGGCCAGTTAAACCGGATGCGGAAAGTCTGCAGTTGACGATATTGTCGAATGCCTATTGCACACGAGGTACCATTTTTAGATCGAGTGCTTTTAGGCACTACGTCAAAGAAGGCAATTAACGCTTGCCCTAGTACCTTTTGCTTTCACTTTTTGTATGATAAGTCCGGCTCACACCAATCGTCTTTTCGATTGCGTCAGTACCTGCGCTAATCGAGCCTGGGGGGGGGGGGGCAATTAAACAGTAGGCCAGATAGTGAAGATATTGTTTTCACGGTTCTCTTTGCAATCACCTTTTAAACGATATCACTATTTCATAACGCTCAAAAGACGGTACAAGTCACTGACGCGGTCTTAACGCCAGCAAATGACGCCTCATATGAGCCGGACTTGTACGGTCTTTTGGGCGTCGGGAAAGAGTGATGTCGTTTAAAAGGTTATTGCCAAACGAACAGTGCAATCATCAATACTTTTGATAACTGGCGTATGGAATAATTGCCTTCACAGGCTCGATTAGCGCAGGTACTGACGCAATCTAAATGACGCCTCTTATGAGCCAGGCTTTACATCGCTTGTCAAAGAACGCACCAGTCGCTGATGCTGCTGGTATATTGCACACGACTGCGTTATTAACTGCGCTAATGGAGCCTGTGAAGGCAGTTAGTGAATACGCTAGTTATTTAAAGCGACATCAGCGATACTTTTCATGGTGGAGAAACTGAATTGTAGGTTTGGTTTTTCAGGGTTACACCATGTAATCTTTCAAGGAATAAGAGCCTCGAAAAGGGCTGGTGAGCTCCGCTAAAAGCTCTGTGGTTCTCATCGTTTCGCTCAGTATGCTCTGATCGTCATCAGGAGAATGACTAGAACACTGACCAGTGGAGGCCAATCGGAAATGCCCGCGAATTTTATTCAGGGCTGGATTCTCATTCTGGTCACTGGTGATGCTACATGGTGTACAGGGTTTATGGTGTAACCCTAAAAAACTAAACCTACAATTCAACATTTGCACTGTTCGTTTTACACGCTACGTCAGGCAAATGACGCCTCGTGTGAAAGAGGTATTGATAGAACACTCATGTAAAGCGCGGCTCACACGACGCGTCATTTGCTGACGTGAGGACCGCGTCAGTGACTTGTATGGTCTTTTGCACGTAATGAAACAGTGGTATCGTTTTAAAAGCTGTTTGCAAAATGGACCATGCAAACGATACTTTAACTAACTGGCGTATAGGTTGATTCCTTTCACAGGCTCAGTTTAATAGCGCAGGTATTGACGCAATTGAAATGACGCCTAGTGTGAGCCGAGATTTTAGAGAATAACACGGGGGAGCGTTTCATGAAAGGATTTGTCGGATATTTTTTCCGACAAGTGTTATAAGCTACTGAAATCCTTGCATCTGATTGGCTGAGAGCAAATTTGTCAGTAAAAATCACTGACAAAATGCTTGATGAAACGCGCCCCGGGTCAAAAGCAATTTTCTGCGTTCAGTGTCGCCAGCTAGCCCTTAATCCCCGCCGTCCTACCAAGTTTACAATCATGTACCAAAATAAGAGTAGGTTATCATTTTTATGAGACATGTTTCTATCTAATTCTTATTATTATACCACACTTAACAAGTAAAAAAACCCCCACAACTCTGTCCGGTTCGTAAACTGTGATATACAAATCAAAATATCAAAATCGCCTACGCCACTGGAAAGGGAAGGAAAGAAAATTCGTCATGTTTCTTATAAAGAATAGGCCAATGTAACAGGGATAATTGATCAATAAGAATGATAGATCCTCACTTTCTCCCACGTGCTTAGATTCATGTGGGCGCCTCGTCAAATTCTAAAGGATTTAAAAAGCACATGAATTTGTATATCTAATCTAATAACAACAATAATAGTATTAATTATTAAATTACATCTACGATGTCATTGAGCGCTTTACAGACATATTATAACCCCGGGCATCAGATTCATGGCTTGGCCGCACACAATGTATGCACCTTCTCCACTCCCTGGGGAGCATTCCAGCCAGGCGCCCTTTGCAGACGCTCACAATGCTGATCAATCCACAGTGACTTTCGCATCCTACCGGGTACCCATTTAACACCTGGGTGGAGAGGAGCAATGTAGATAAAATGCTTTGTTCAAGGACATAAGTGCCGTGCCGGGGATGGAGCCCACTACCTTCGCATCTCCAGTCAAGTGTTTAAACCACTCGACTACGACACCTCTAATTTATAAGTCAGTTATAAAGTGCAATATCGCTCAACTTCGCCCCCTGAGTCAATAAATAACATTTGTGTTTCCATATATGAGACCTGTTGATTTAATGCGTCCATGGAATATGCCACATAAATATGAATTTGCCACATGACGTAAAATCATGACGATTCGATCTTAATATGATACGGAAGAAAACCACTCAATCGTTCCTCAAGACAAAACAAAGATATAGGATTTCACATCATGATAACATTTTAAATCAACGTTCTTTATATCAATGTTCATCTTGATACCAGGAGTGTTTAATAATATCAAACATTACAATTTACTAACCCCTTTCGTACTTTTGAACTTTGAAAACGCTTTTCAAAATTCAATAATATATTTGATTCAAAGTTAAAATTTAGGCCTATTGCACTGAAATAGGTATAATATTTTGCTTAAGGATTCTTTTTTTTAATCATTAAACTTCCTGGCAGAATGGGGGGAAAAGGGAAGAGAAACAGAGACGTTACTATAGGAGGTTTACCACTCCCTATATTGGTCGGCAAATCAATTCATGATCCTTCTTTTTTATTTGTATGTAAAAATCTTGTAACGTGAACTTCGTTGGCAAATATTGAAAGTTGACCACCAGTTCTACAAAGGTGTAAGGGGTTTGGTAGATTTTTTTTGATCAACATGTCCGCAAAATCGGTACAACAATACCTACCCCCCCCCCCCCCCCCACCAACCCAACATTAAAAAATGGTACAGTGACGCGGAGAGAAAATGTGAGGTTGACACATCCTCATACTATCACACGAATTATTTTAATACCCCCCCCCCCTCCCCCTCATGCTTGCACCGTAGCCCTCTCTTGAGGTGTTGGAAGGAAGGGTCATTCCTAGGCACGTCCACGGAGTCTCCGGTCAATAAGCAACATTCCGAGAAAGATAACGATTGCCATTGATCGAAACCGTGACTTGTCAAAATTTGTTACATGATGTCCAGTTGAAAGACGGGACGTGCTGTATATCGTATAAGCCAGACTATCCATAATGATGATTTCTGTAGAACATTCGGTGTGTCTCATTCTTTTTTAAAATGATATAATTGTAACAATTACTGCAGGCAATTACTTTTCGAGAATTTGTTTCATAGATAGAGAAATTTACATACTGTAAATGTATATAAAATTGAAAGAGCAATAGCTTTTCAGAAACTCGCTCAATATACATGAATGATATATTTCACACAATG
The DNA here is from genome assembly GCA_025618425.1 of Heliocidaris tuberculata. Classification (NCBI taxonomy): domain Eukaryota; kingdom Metazoa; phylum Echinodermata; class Echinoidea; order Camarodonta; family Echinometridae; genus Heliocidaris; species Heliocidaris tuberculata. The sequence continues at coordinate 21,365,206 of CM046847.1, forward strand.
TACAATTATTTTGTTTTAGAATAGATGCAGGCTATACAGGGTTAGATACATTCTAAACACCATGACTCGACTCTAGGTTATTTCTATACGCTCTCATTGACTAGATTGAGTATACTGCATTTACCTTCTAGACACACACGTCAAGCTCTCATCTGATATTTCACTTCAAAATTTGGAGAAGAATAAGAAGGAGAAAGAAAACGGTTGTTTGGTTTCATTCTTCTCACCTATAACATGTTTTATGTAGTTTATTACTCATGATATGTTTACGAAGACTATGTTTTACAAAAAGACAAAACAACACTTGCGCTTTAGGACAGAAAATAAAAGGAAAAGAAGGGGGAGGGACTCGAATTCTACAAAGATAATTTCGTTTCTGAAAACATGTTTTTGATATTCGATGGACCAAAATACGTTGAAAAGTATATTTTTGTCGGTTCGTCAAATCAGAAAAAAAATTGTTTTTCACATCTCACAGCTTCTAGGAAGTGTATTTTAGGGTCTCTACGATGACTACAGTATTAAACACAAGAAAGAGGAGAGCTTCATTGCACATTATGGATACATTAGTGTATATTTTGTAATATTTTTTGTTAGAAATGCATGTACGTTATTTTTGCTCATGTATTACTTTGTATATTGAAAAGTTGGAAATAAATGTCTTTAAATTGAATTGAAAAAAAAACGGTGCTCATTGAAAAAAACCCAAAGAAAACAAGAAAGTAGAACTCAATTACGCACACCCGATAAAATATATGCTCAATAATAAAAGACACGCTAGACTTAAATGGCATTACACTCGGTCCCTATCGACATGACGGTTGATATTGGCGCCAGCAGGAAAGAATTAATACAGATTTTGATAGTCCGGTGTCCCGAGCGCGAGAAAGCCACCAGTCATGCCAATACTGATATTACCCCCATTAGGACTGGTTCAAATACACCGGTTGAATTACTAGTTAGCTTTATTCATTCTTTTCTCAAGAAAAAATTGACTTGTTTCAGTCCGGTGTTCGGAGAAAGCCATTAACAATATACCTGATGACCCCCCCCCCCCCCCCCCCCTCCAATAAGGAGAAGTTCAAAGGCACCGCTTGGAGGTGTTACGACGGAAGGGTTATAAAGGTGGCGTCACTTACTATTCTTTGAGATTGCTTTTCTTGCTATCGCGGCTTTCTAATCCCCACGTCTCTATTTTGGATCTCCTTTTTGTCTTATGAGTTATCTAAATGTAAATCCTTTCAGCTTGTATCATCTAAATTTATCCCTACTTAAAATCCTCAAAGTCTCTCTCTCTTTTTCTCTAAATCTCTCTAATCGCCTTTTCTGTCAAATATCTTGATCTCTTTTGATGTCTCCTTAATAACTCATTTCTATCTTGATATTCACCTTATTTTTTTCTATGACGATGATCTTCTCCACGATTGTGATTATTTTTTTTACCGTAATGTACGCTCTATCATGATTCTCCTCCCTTGTCTGTCTTAATCAGATTTAAAAAAAAAAAAAAAAAAACCCCACAAATCTCGTTTTGTTCCGTTCGTTAGATGCATCTTGCGTAAACATTTGATTTTTATTTTACTGACATCGCATTTATTCAAGTAACGCATGAGCATTTGTACCCTTCTATTAAATGCCATTTGGACAAAACATGGAGGTACAAGCCATCTGCGACACCTCTGGAACTGCCTGTGAAACTTCTTGGCATTACGGTGATTCATGATATCAGCTGATTGAATTTATGGCCCGTGATTGTTACGCTTCGTACGTTAAAAATTTGCAATGATGTTGAATGACTTTTTAAACAGTTGATTGCCATTTATGTTGTGTTCTTATCTCTCTGTCTCTCTCTCTCCTCTCTCTGTCTCTCTCTCTCTCTCTCTCTCTCTCTCTCTCTCTCTCCGTCTCTGTCTCGTCTCTCTTTCTTTTTAGAATTACAATAGTGCACAAAAAGAGTTTGGATTAACTTTGAAATTTGTCACTATTCATCTCGGAAGCGGAGCCCGGTAAGTTAACTTAAACTACGATATCGCAATGGTGACTAATCACCATTTACCTCTATCTCCTCCACCCCCCCCCCCCCCCCCCCCCCCATCTCATCAATCGTTAGCATGGCGCTACTCATGATGGGTTATTTAAGTGATATCATTCATCTCTCGTCAGCTCTTCATCTTCAATCCCATCTTAAGGTGTGGCATTTTCAGCCTCCTTGCTTGGCATTTCCGAGATAACTGGGCCTCTTCATCATGCGTTACCATATCCCTCAGTCACACTGCCAAACCGACATCCCACACCGATTCCAAACCTGCCGATTCTTGGCTATTCGAGGTAGTGTACATTTTTGTTTGGTCTGCTGTCGGTTTGGTGTCATGCGCGTTGGTGTGACAGGAGTCTCACCAGTGTTCGAGGTGTCCCAAACCAATCGCGTGCCAATGGCGTCCTATGACAAGGCATCAATCTACGTTAACATTTTCATACACAAGAGGAAAGGGCACTAGAAGGATATTGAAAGTAGAAGGTTTTGTCTGTAGAATTGTCATACTTTTATTCAATTATCATTATAATTTGATTAACCGTATTGTTTGTCACGTTGGTATGCTTGCCTTTCTGAATCATATTTTTCTTTCTTGAAATGTTCTTTGGATATTGCTCTGGACCGCTTTTTTCTATTTCCAGGTCCTTTCACCAGTTCCGTAAAAATACATTTTAAAAAAATCTGAAAATATTTACTTTTGATTTACATGTACATCAATTTCATATTTAAAAATCCATTGGTTATTCCTATATTCATATTCGTTTTCATGTTGTTTTGGGCAGGGGCGGATCCAGGATTTTGTAAAAGAGGAGGCACAGAGCCGGAAAAGTACACAATTAAGGGGGCAATTTTTTTTTCATTGTGTACTTAAGGTATGCCAGTCGGGTTTCAAATAAGGGGGCACGGGCCGGTTTTCCCCTATGTAGATCCGCCACTTTTTTTTTTTTTTTTTTTTTTTTTTTTGGGGGGGGGGTATTGTTTGGGAAGATGTTGTTGTTTAGTAGTAATTACGGCCCATACAATTGTATTTATCGGTTTGCTCCATGATCATTATACAAGGATATGACAGAGGACTGTCACTGTCGACTTATGACACGCGTACAGTGTACATGTATAATAATACTTCAAATAATTTTTGCAGTCCAGGGCCCTTTGCATAAAACTTTTATGTCATGATTCATGACATAAATCCCCGAATCACGACATAAACATAAATGTCAATGACATAGCTTATGCGGAAATTTATGTCACGATTCACTAAAAGTTTATGCAACAAGGCCCAGGGTTTCGATCCTTGGCATATGAAATTGAATTTATTTCAGCAACTACCTTACATCATAAACTACCTTACAAAATCTTACATCATAAACTACGAATTCAAACAATCGGAGAGTTGCCCCTTTTCATTTTGGGTAAGATGTTGGAAAGTGTTCCTTCACAGATTTTGTATTTTTTGTGTTCATTGAGATCAATAAACAGTCTCAAATCACACTTTTCACCTTATATACAATGCTAAGTGACATTCATGTAAACACTGCAATAATTACTTCAATGTTGTTTTTAACATCTCATGACAATTTCTCCATTTCCAATTTCTTTGCTCGATGAAATATCTTGCTGTCGGGATTGATTAGAATGTAATTTAAGTTTTGATGATCATTCTTCAAGGCACATTTAAATGTATGATGGCCTGCGGTAAGTAATTAAATGATACTTCGATACGTTCTTATGTTATTTCAGAACATTGAGACTTTTGACTTTATACAATTACTTCTTCAAATCACCCTTCGGACTTCAATTTATAAAAGCATTTAATGACAGAAAGACCGGTCCATCTGTCTCCATCGACATATTGGAGAGCTACAAGTTAGCCTCAGGGGCAAAAATATGAGAGGTGCATTTCGAGATACTTGTTTGATAAATGGGTAAACTTCCAAGGGAGACAACATCTTCCAATAAATGGTGCTATAGTTACACTGCGAGCATTAGAGTGTTTATCCTGAATTCTTATAAAATAATACAGAATATATTTTTTAAGAAAACAGACATGATGTATTACATGTATTATCTTTTGGTTATAAAACAACAACAAAAACTGTATTAAATCATATTTAAAGAGCAAATGATACATTGAAGTGTATTAATACCGTTTCCAAACTTTGATTTGATTATTGCTCGTCATTGCCAAGTTCTTTTCCAGTTTTCTTTTACAGCCTTGAACATTGCATGTCTTAGGTAAGGTGGGCAAATATCGGATAACGATTGTCCTATTTTATGCACAACAATTTAGATATTGATTGCACAAAAGTTTAATGTCTGAGATCACAATCACATATCCACAGCCTGACACTATAAAGCCGAACAAAATAATATCGAATACCATTAGTAAGTGTATATCGAAGTCTTGGTTTGATCTCTGGAAAGATGAAGGCAATTTATCAGTCGGAATGGACGCGTGTGTTTCTGACGAGACAGATAAGAAAGGAAGAAAAGAATAACAGTTATGATGGGCACTTCACACTTGGTGATTGTTTCCGGGCAGAAAGACTCCTGCGCCATTGTAACTTTAATGTCCGTAGAGTCTACGAAAGGCATACGAACATGATGTATCGTACGCGCTTGATCGCAGATGCACGCAGGGACGGATGCAATGTGTCTTGGATGGTAAAGCTAACCCTATTTGATAGGACCCTTCTACCTGGCGAGAAGCTCTAATAACTTGGCAATGTGAACAGAAGTGATGATAGATCTGTGCTCCAATTCATGTCAGGGAGATTCATTTCGCCTTCCAGCTATACATCGGATTCATAATCGCAGAATTGGAAGTATGGATGTGCCTGATGACAATGACGAAATGTAAAAGCAACATTTAGCAGGAGAGGTTATAGGGATATGGGCGATGTTTGGTTAAAATGCATTTCCCCGTTTCCATGTTCAGGTCTGTTTCTGCACAAGGAACAAAAAGCAACATCAAGAAAAAAAAATAAACGTTAGAACTATAATCCTGCTAATGCAAGGTAAAAATGAAAAGAAATAGATAATGTATAGCATGTCACTGACATTTCAATACAAAATTCTAATTTATCCTCATATTAATCACCCTTGGGGCTGAGCTAAAGATATATCCTCAGTAGAACTGTAGGTTATCATAAATATGTTCATCATTAAAGGGAAGAGAAGGGACGTCTTCAGCCTTTACATATTTGGTATAGAAAATTAAAGAATAGTTGTCAATATTTTCGTCACAAGTATGCTAGATAACAAATCAGCCATTTTTTTTTCAAATCTAAAGTTAGTGATACGGACTTTTGAGAAAGAATAACTTTCTTATAAACTCTCCGTCTTCTTTTTATAAGTTTTTACCATCCTCTATTTTCACTCAAATCCTTTTATTGGAATACTGCTCCAATAATATTCTTCCTCTACCGAATATCCTCCAATATCCTACCACAACTTCACCCAGTATACCAGGCCTCTTATCTACCGAAGACAAACCCTCCAAACAGCAATCAAGAGTATTCCTCTAAGGACACAGATATGGGTGCATGGGACTAGAAAAAAAATTGCCATTAAAATTAGGCAAAGTTGTAAACTCTCTGTCTCTCTCTGTCTCTTTATCTATCTATCTACCTATCTATCTATCTCTCTACATATGTATCTATCTACCTCTATGTGACTTTTTGTTATATGAGAGCGCTAAAGTGCAGTCCTTGAATTGAGATGCTGCTCCTATTTTTCTTCTACACTGGAATTAAAAGATTGTGAAGGCTCACAAAAATTACCTTTTAAAATTTACTGTAACTTAGCATTCTCTTTAAAGACTGACAATCTGAGTCTACCGGTGGTTAACCTTATCTTCTATTCTACCACCACTTCACTTACTACCAAGGCCTCTTATCTACCGAAGATAAACCCTCCAAACAGCAATCAAGAGTCTTACTCGGAGGAGCGTTTTCCTTGACATCTTCTCATAATGATCATCCTACGACGGCTAGAAAAGAGATTCCTCGCCTGGAGCTAAATAATGATCAATCACTCATCTCAAAATTCAATTTCATTTTCTACTTCTCTTTCTGTTTCTCTCTTCTTCTTTTTTTTTTTAAACGTCTTCCCCCCTTTTCTATATCTCTCGTCATCTTCGAGACCATCTAGAAGATTAGAAGAAAACTCGGTCGTGTTAGGCAGAAGAAAGAGGAACATTTTCTTGCATTTGTCGATTACCCGAGGGCATGAATTAAAAAAGGGGCCCCGGCACTGAAGATGTTTTCATCTTCATGGTGAAGTTCAGAGATGGGCGAAGCACGGAGAGGGAAGTGCGAGAGAGAAATTTCTCTCTCCCAAGCGATGACCTATGTGTTTGTGATCTGTATAAAGCTGATACTGAGATACTGATTATGAAGGAGTCAGAAATGCTTTAAAATCATAAACACCGAACTGACGACTTACGTACATGATATCGAATTGGCTTGCACAGAATATTGGCCAAGGGGAAAGAAAATTTCAAAGTCAAACCAAAAAAAAAAAAAAATTAAATTAATTAATTCGATTTATCTTTTACCCTTTCATGGGAAAAAATGACTCGTCATTAGTGTATTTTTAGCTCACTTCTTCTACAGAAGCTTTAAAAAAAAAAAAAAGGGGGGGGGGGGCTAATTAATGTCGTAGAAAATAGCAGGACGTGCAAGCGTGTGGTTAAAATTTTACCAAAAGATCAACCATACATCACTGACAAAGGAGAGCTATCGGAAGAGCTACAGAGATCCTCCCTAGAATGGTAATGTTTTATTTTGTTTTCATTGTTTTAGCGTTTATGCTGTCCGAGAAAAACTCGAGCAACAAATCCCTCGATTCCCTGGTCGATTTCCGTTTCAGCGCGCTTCTTGTTCGATTTTAAGATGGCGTTCTTATCAATCACGAAGAAAGAGAGAGAGAGAGAGAGAGAGAGAGAGAGAGAGAGAGAGAGAGAGAGGGGGCGAAGGACGATCTCTATGCACTGCGTTTGGACCAGTAGCTCCAAGTTTGGCCGCAGGCGACGACTTTTCTACTGTCCTGGACAAAATGCTTCTATTTGAGATGAAATAGACTGATTGATTGTTGTGTATAATGTACATCTATTGCTTTACAAGAGAGTTTAATTTCGTATCTCCGGTTGTCATGGTTGTGTTACCAGCACTCGAATGTTGGGGGGGGGGGTTCTTATTTCATCACCGAGAAAGATAAAACTTATTCTTAGTCCGAGATAAAAGAGGACGAACTATTAAAAAATAAAGGAAGCTTGTGCATGTTGTGTGAACACACAACAAAATAATGGGGGCTTTCATCTCGATCTGCACAAGTTAAACGCAGACCAGCGCAACGGATTTTTGTTGATTTATCTACAAAACCTGAGGTTCAAACTCTCTCCGTCTCATGTTAATCAATCTCAATCTCCTGCTTGCATTAAACTTTGAGTGATCTTTTGAGTCGCCTATATCCGGTCAGTGTGTGAGTTGGAGCACGTCAGCTTCCACAAACAAAACACTTAATCCTGCTTATGCACATGGCATAACCATTAACCCCTTTGCTCTTACATAATAAAAGTCTACATTGGTTGTACGAATAAAATGGTGCTTCTGTATTTGTATGGTAATGAAAAGGGTAATCTTTGTTTAGCCTACACTGTCTAAAAAAGAGCGGGAAATGAATTACCGTGTGTTCATTCTTGAAATTCGATGTGACTTAGATGAGAAATGGAAAGCTAGCCCTATTTAGGTCATTCAAATAAATATAAATCTCTTAGCTTACAAGGAAACTGTAGGTTTCACACTGATCAGTCATGATATATTAGTGATCAAATGATTTTCGTTTTTCCATCCTTTTCCAATATGGCGTGAATTCTTATCAGCAAATTTGATAATTTCCTAACGTAAACATGCACACAGACACAAATCATTTAACAAGAAATATAAATAAGCCATTCGAAATATCACAGATGTTTGCCTTTAATTATCATGTACCTTCTAAAGTTACTAGAACTGTATTAATGATTATATTGCATTTGAATTTCATGTAGAATTGTATACACTCTAAAAGAATTAGAGTTAAATTACGATTTTATCGTTTATATCAGTATGTATAATTATTCGACAACTTAGGGGTCAGGTTCTTTATAATGTCCTTCGTTCCATGCAATTGTGATATTCTCATTAAATTGTGCACATAATTGAAAGCCTTCAGCCTCATAATATCATTTCCTCGTCGCCTGTGATTTGTTTGCTTTCATGATAGTACTGGTAATGTATTTGCTTTTCATAACAAAAATGTCAAAAGTGACGGCCCCATAGCACTTGAAATATGTCAAGGTGAAATCACGATGTTGTGTAATCTTTGCATAGTGTTTAATTCATCACGTACGTAATCTTTCTCGTTTCATTATACTTTATCTTTCTGCCTCATTTCCTCTTTTTATCCTTTTCTTTCTTTCTTTATTGTTTTCTTTCTTTCTCTGTCTTTGCACCATGGGTCTCGATCGGGGGGGGGGGGGTATATATGCCCCACAAAATTTGAGGTGGGGGGATGGCCTGTATTATCATCCCCCAATATTTTTTTTGATAAAATAAATAAAAATTATGATACATTAACTAAAAACTAATAATTATCCAAACTCATTATGTTTGATCTTTTAATACCATCACATTCTTTAATGATTAGAAGTAAGGAAATAAGAAATGCCATAATTTCAATGCGAAAATATCGAAGAAACTTCAGAAAACCATTTTGGGATGCTCTAAAATGCAAGTTTTATAGACAGATTTTTTTTAAAGTCCCTTGTGTGGGAGGGGAATACCCCCTCCCACACCCACCCCCCAATCATGAAGAAGGATCGACACCCCTGCTTTGCACCTTCGTGGACACTATTATATCCCGTTTCCTTTCTCTCTTCCTTTGCCTCTCTGTCTCTGTCTCTCCATTTCTACCTCTTTCTCTCTGTTATTGTACCTTTAAGGTCACTATCGCTTGTGCTCTCTTTCTTTCTCTCTCTCTCTCCTTCGCTCTTCCCCTTTCTCTCTTTCTGTCTCTCCTTGTACACCTGATCTTCTCTCCCACTTTCTTTTTTCCTAATAGACTTACCTCGAATCCCCCCCCCCCCCATTTACTATGCAATTAATATTGCTCCACTGATCTTTACCGTGTGAATTCGTTGTTCATAGAACATTTCCCTGGTTTGAAGATCCAGTTGCCGATATTCGCTTTTTTAGAACATATTATGTCTCTGTGCATGTTTTAGACCGCGTTGCTCTTCTCATAAAGGGTATAAGTGACAAATTGGTGCAGTAATGATTATGCACTTGCATTTTTAAGAGGCTCTATGGTCACATTGTTAAAGTTAGTTTTGCCCACGAGGCGAATTCCATCCATTTCGAATAAACCAAAATTTACAGGCGTGTCATTAACTGCCATTATAATTTATTTTTTTTCCAAATATCTTTTCTAGCATATTGCCCTATTGGCGTAATGTCAATATTCTTCATTCAGCATTTTCTTCTTGTGAAAGTTGTTCGTTTTTTGTACCGTGAAATTGATTCTATGCGTGGGATCTTCAGGCACTTTCTCCTTTCATCAGATATGCATATGGGTGATAAATCTTTGCCCTAATAATCCTAATTTTTCATTAGCAGCTCGAAGATGCTAATTTGCTATACTTCTTGTAGCGACTAAGGGTAAAACTACTATAGATGGCGCTATACTTTTTTTGACAATCGCAGAATAGTTTTTTTGTTTTTAATTATTATTCTTGAGGTGTACAACTTGCAGAACTTTAAAAGCTTGAGTTAATAAAACATCTTTTTTTATTGAAATTGTCGTAGAAATGAATGTGGTAAGAGAAAGGGTGAGCGAGAGAAAGAGAGATGGAGAGAACAAAAATGAGAAAGGGAGAGAGAGAGAGAGAGAGAGGGAAGGGGAGAGGGAAAGAGGGAAATAGAAAGAGCATGACTTAATCACATTAGCATGGCAGACGTATACTTTTTAGCTGAATGTGAAGGATGATGTGACAGATAATGAAAGTGTCACGTTCAGTTATCACTGATGCGATCGTCCATTTTCTTCACTCTTCATTTTAATTTTCCGAAACTTTTTTTAAAATAAAGATTGATATCATCTCCATTTCTCATATACGTAATTCGTCACGCATGCAGGAGTATAATAATCTACGACAATCGATTCGTATTGGGTTCTTCTGTATTTCTTTATGGCGGAAGTGGGGATGTTTTGGTCGTCTCGTTGATTTATAAGATCATGTATGATATTGTTAGACGATATCGTATTGTCATTACTTATTGGATGCATGCTTGGACTTGAATACAACCATGTCCTGAAAAGTGAACCGTTGAATAACAAAATCCAATTACATGACATGGTTAAATCGTCATCTTGGTAATCCTCGTCCAACCTAACTGATAACTCCACAATAATTTTGAATAAATGAACTACTCATAATTTTAGTGCCATGCCAAACTAGCCATCAATCGTGTTTGGGCTGTCACGAAAAAGCAATAAAACCAACACTTTTTGATTTATTTGTCTCAAAATTTACTAGTGTGAAATTTCGATTATTTTCCACTATAAAGTGCACTGCACTCAGAAAGCAAATGAATACAAAAGAGGCAACATTTCTCTTTAAACACAGCAAAAAGATGGCATCTTTGACTGAATGTTTTAAATATGTTTTTAAGAAGATACTAAAAGAAGTTAAACATTAGTAGGGTCTACCTTTGATCACGAATAAAGATATATATATGATTATTGTTTAGGAATAGGGCACAGTCGTAAGAAAGGAACTTCTTTTGGATATGATTGGGTGACCCGGTTCGAATTTTGTTTGCTTTTTTTATTTGTCCTTTTTTGTAATTTATTATTTTTTTTTTTAATTAAAGAAACACACCACACACGTATTGATATGTCAAACACCATTTATTCAGTGTGCGATGAAAGAGCAATGTAGATAAAATGCCTTGCTCAAGGGCATAAGTGCCGTACCGGGCATCGAACTCACGATCCTCTCATTTCCAGTCGAGTGTCTTTAAACTACTCGGCTACGACACCTCTCAATCATGAAAATATTTATCGCTATTGTTACATCGTCATCGCTTTCGTTTATACTGCTGTAGGTATAGGGCAAGGTCTTAAAAACATATAAATCTTGATATAAATGAATGACCCATTTCTTTTATAAATCGCTTTAAGTATTATTCTTTTCAATACCTGAAAGGACAATAGAAATACAGTAAGAGAAGGCAGGACGGGTATTGTATCTGTTACCAATATTCATTTCTAGAGGCTTTATTTTCCATTAGTCTAAAAATCATATTTTATATCGGTCTTCTTATATTTCGACCTGCATTGTGTTGACTCAAAATTCAATATCACTAGCGCTATCCAAACTGAATGTAAGTGGCTGTATATAGAATTTCATTTATAACCTTTTTTTCTTTTTTCATCTCCGAAAGTAGGACGAAATGCTGGGAGGGTGCTTGAAATGTAGGCCTAATTATATATCAGAAAATAACTATACAATACATTTAAAAATTCAACATACAACAGATATATTCAAGAATTATAATAAATATTGGTCATTAAAGAGATCAAAGAAGTAGTCAGGTTAGAATCTAAAGTTTCATTAGATAAATCTTAAGGGGAAAGTCCACCCTGATAACAAGTTTATTTTAAAAGTAGAAAAGAACAAAGCAACAGATGAATAAATTTTGAGCAAAATCCGATCAGAAATAAGAAAGTTATGCATTATTTCAGTTGTAATCATTCAGTCAAACATAAATTGGCAACTTCGTGACGTATTTTGCGAGCTCCTCTCCCATTTGCCACATTCTAAAAAAATATAACAAATTTCTACTTTCTCTGAAGAAAATATCTAATTATACATGCAACCTAGATATAATCATTGCACATATGTTTTACACAAAATTTTTATGAAACAAATGCATTCCTTCATCAAATCTATAGGAAAATGAAAATTTACGAAATTTTCTGTACAGACCAAATTGATTGATCACATTTGTGTCCGACTGATTCATAACTTTCTCATTTCTTATTTCTCATCGGACTTTGCTCAAACTTTCACTAATCTGTTTCTCTCATTTTTCTGCTTTTATTCAACTCGACAACTTAATACCACGGTGGACTTCCCCTTCAACCCATGAAGAAAACTCCATGAGGAGTTATTTATTTATTGATTTATTTATTTTTGTTAAATAACGAACATCATGTGGAACATTAAGGAAGATTATTGGACCTTACAGATTAAAGCGTTGACGCTTTAATTTCGCTAATTTAATTATCAATCATTATATCATGTACATAATAATGTTATCAAAAATACACCCCCCCCCCCCATTCAACCTATGCACTTATCCATGAACATTTCTAACTTTGTGCGGTTATATAATTTTGGAATTCTATAAATAAAAATGTGAACAATACAATAAGACTAGGAAATATACATCGTGTCAATTTTCGCATTATTTTCCTTTAAATAAGGTGATTGTCCGTAACAAATGATCGGTATCGACTTTTCATATTTTTTCATAACGGGTGTAAAGGGATTATCGAAATGTGCACCCCTTCAAACTTCTGCAGCCCTAATAAATGTAAAGAAAAAAATAACCGATTTCAGCTACTTTAATACAGTATAAAATGTTCAAATTGTTCATAAGGAATCCCGAAATAAGTGAATTTCCCACTGAAGTACAAAGACTGAACATTGCATCCGATAGCCAAGCTGTTTGGAAAGCTTTCAGAAATAAGCGGGCAAATAGCAAAAGCAGGGTGCAAAATTTGCGTGCAGAAAATAGACATACCGCTACCTGAAATCACATTTGAAAACCACTCGGAGAGGTTCCCCAACATATCAACTAGCGCGTTCCCACTCACATAAAAAAGAGAGGGGTTTAATGGGCTACCATTTGGAAGAAGATGGGGAATGTGGCGATGTGGACTTGTCCAAGACGTCGGTCTGCCTCTAAGGACCAATCATTCCGCTTTCGTGTTTATCGAATCATACGCAAATAGTCCGGAATGTGATCCTTTTGCAAACGCGCGCTTTATGTCACTCGAGAACGTATGCATACACGACTGACCGTGGTGACAAGCAATGGACGAGGCCTAGCGTTTACTCACAAGTATTTATGTTTTGTTATCGTGCTAAGTTTAATCAATGAAGCGCGAGAGAAGAGTGAATGGTACCCATGTCACATGTAAAGTTCAGACGATATTCATGAAAAGATTAAAATACAAATCCTTTCAGACCTTAAAACAACTATTGTTTTGTACAGCACTTTTTTTTAAACTACAGTCTAACTTTCAACCCTTAATCATAATAATATCATAACATCGAAAATGTTTAAATACACATATCATGTTTACTGAAATATTGAATCGAATCGATATTTAGTCATAACCATTGTTGTTTTAATCAAAAGCTCTTGCAATGACATTTAAGTGTGTTTCAATTGATTTTATTCATCTTCCAAAGGCGACCGACAATGACATCTCTATAGAGAAAACCGTGAACTAGCCCTGCCGGAAAGAACACAGTGTCCCACAGTGTGTCGACTCTGTGAATATGTCATGTACAATGTTAAAACGCTCGATTATAACAGTGTGAAGATGATTTCACACTGTGGACACCTCCACAGTGTGGTATACCACAGAGTGTTCACATAGTGATGTTCGATTTCACAGTGTGAATTTACTCGCTCACAATGTGAAGATGTGATTCACAATGTTAAAACACGCTCGAATTTAACACTGTGGAGATGATTTCACACTGTGTTTCACACTGTGAACACACTGTGGGACGCTGTGTTCTTTCCGGCAGGAAGTGGCGAATCCAGACTTTGCTATAAAAAGAGGGCGAAGTCCTCCCCAGACGGGAGGGGTATAATTATATCTAGACAGCCCCTGCGTGCCGTAGACAAATACCCTTTTTTCCCCCTGGGCCTTCAAATGGGAGGGAAAGGCATATTATACGCCAGCTTTATCCTGTGCTGGATACGCCTGTATGGATGACTGCAATGAATAGAAGGCTTTTGGTTTTTAGCCGGATAAATACAGGGTATGAGTAAAAGATGGGCGTAAAACAGATTGATGGAATTCTTCACGAGTACGTCTTCCTTTTTAGAAAAGAACGATGCTCATGGCAAGATGAATGGCTTCCGGACGTCCGGCTTCTACTTTCCAAGAAACTGATGAATGATTTCTAAGGGGCCCACTCCATCAAAGACGGAGGGAGCGTGATATAAGAAAATAAAAGTACGTGTATATGGAAAAGGAGAATCCCCCTCCATCCCCCTAAAAATATGTAGATATAAATAAAAAAACAACAACAACATTGATAATAAATAAATTGTTGTCCGAGGGTCAAAGGACATGACATGTGTACAGGATTGTAAGAACCAGGAGAATTAGAATCAGAAATTTTAAAAGCCAATAATTCTCATAAATTAATAGATAATCACTATCAACATTTTTTTTTTCATTTAGTTTGTTTGTGTTTAAAGCTATACAATCGAAAAGAAGAAAATAACAGAAGAAAAAAGAGTTGTGACAAAATAAGTCAAATAATAATGTATCTGTTACTTGATAAAGTTCAGTGCGACGTACTATCACCCTATTTCTGTCGAACTATTTATTCAATTCTTCTTCTTTTCTTCTGCATATTAATGACCTACAGGACTGTCGATTTGGAATAAGACGCACCATACGAACCTATGGATTGAGATGCGAGCAAATGAAAAGCAAATACCCTGGAGGTAAATAATGTGTGAAATATTGGGATGTGCATCAGTACCGATTAATGTTAGATCCCTCGTAACAACGCAATCTATATCCCACGGATGAAGATATCATGAGAGGGCGGAGGTGTCTGGAAGATGGGGAGGATGGGGGGGGGGGGGGTGTTGCTAAAAGAGGAATGGCTCCTCGTTTATCCCTACATAGTCGAAGATGAAGAAAAATAAGAGCAAAATCACTCTTCATCTCTAAAAATAGTTTAGAGAGAGACTGGCAGGGAGTAATGGCATATGATGACGACTAGAATGTGGTGACGATGATGGCGACGATTACGATGATGACAATGAAGTTCATGATTTTGGTGGGGATGATGGTAATGACGTTGATGATTTCGATGGTTGACTTATGAAAGTATGGGACAAGGAAGAAACCTTGAAAAAAAAGCAAGAAAGTTAAAAGAAGGAAGACCAAAACAGGATCTCATGTCACATTGCTATTTTCCAGTAACCTGGGTAACCATGGTAACCATGAGTTTTTATCAAGTTTGATGCTAAATCAATCAGTACCTCCCGATCAACAAAACGAATATTGAATTATATATCTTGCAAGATTATAACATACCGAGTGTTGTCTAATATTGTAGTATTTCTTTACAAAAGTCAACACACGGCTGAAGAGTAAAAATATCTGAACTGATGCACAAGAGCAAATATCACAAACTCATGATATCATGCTACATGACGGCAACTGCTCTTCACAAGAATACAGCGCACACATGACAGTGAGCCTCGTTAATGTGCGCGTGGACCCCCTATTCCCTAAGAACAATAAATTCAGCCTCTTTGGAACCATCCCTCCCCTCTCCCAAATCTCCAGCTCCACAAAAAATGTGTCAACGAATGGACGACATCATGAAAATTGCATGAACATTGCTGCATCTACAAATCCCACGATAATACGGCCTGATGCTCTTGTATAGTAATGAACATCTCGAATGATAAAAGTGTTTATCAATTTTGGCGGGCAAGAATGAGCAGAGGGGGTGCATGGTGGCGGGAAAATGCATCCGTCGTGACTGTCTAGACAGTCTTTTTATTCTTGAGCGTCATTTTCAGCCGATCTATTTGTGTGGCGAGTTTATTTCAAATTTGCTAAATTGAGTTGCATTGACATTAATTTATTCATTTAATGATACCAATACACACACGTTTCCCTTTCCAAATAACGGGGCCATTTGAAAGGGATAAATCTTTGGTTGCAAAGACATTGAGCATAGAGGCGACAACTGAAACCGATTCATTATCATTAAAGGCCACCGCACACCTTACGATCGGTCTGCGATCCGATTTGTGAAATAAATCGCTATGGAATTAAAAATTGGCATTTTAACAAATGAAATCTACCCTATTCAGGTTTTGAAAAGTAATATGAATACTAAACACAGGGTTTTGGTGAGCTGTCAGCTTTCTACAGGGAATAAGGGCAAAATTAGTTTCAAATCGTAGACAGTCGTACGATTTTTGTGACGTCATTACGACTCGGAGCCGATTTGGCCATTCCACCGACTAGAAAACTCGGCAAAGGCCGTATTATCGATTTTACTATCTGTGTGACTATTCAGACCCTCAATCAAAATTTTTTTTTGTTTTTAAATGATTTGTCAAATGATATTACATTTTCTTCTGAAATCGTATCGCAGACCAATCGTAAGGTGTGCGGTGGCCTTAATACTATACCATAACATTCATTTTAGGAGCACAATTGTCATTCTCGTAAATGGTACATAATCTCATTATATTGTTTGCACATAATGCTCCAAGTAAACTTTTGAAAAAGTGTCATAATCTTTCATCTTGTTCTTGCTAACCAGCATTAGACTATTTAAATCTTAAATATGAGTTGATACATTTTTCATCAAAGTGGGGAGAGTGTTCAGATACTGCAGATCGCAAATTTTACTTTAAAGATCTTCATAGAATAATGTTCTTATTACGATAGATTATAGCAATAAATCGTTTCAACATTATGCTTGAATGATCCATATACTACTCCCTAAAACTAACATTAACTAACTAACATTACCATGATTACGTTGCAGATGGACAGATTAAACAGACGTGCTCATACCCATTTTCCCGAAGGTTCATAATTCCGAAACAAAAACTTCCCATAGAAGGGGGTTCCGAAAATGAAATAAGGTTCATAACTCCGAACATGTGATTCATTTCTCCGAAGGTTCTTAATTCCGAAAATGAAATAGGGTTCATAATTACGAAGGTTCGTGATTCCGAAAATGAAATAGGGTTCGTAATTCCGAAAATGCAATAGAGTCCTACATAACTTTTTGGAATTACGAACCTTCAGAAATATGAACCCTTTTTCATTTTCGGAATTATGAACCCTAATTCATTTTCGGAATTACGAACCCTAATTCATTTTCGGAATTACGAACCCTATTTAATTTTCGGAATTACGAACCCTATTTCATTTTTGGAATTATGAGCCCTTTTTCATTTTTCGGAATTACGAACCGTCGGAGTAAGGAACCTTCGGAAATACGAACTTTCGGAAAAACGAACCTTCGGGATTATGAACCTTCGGAAAAACGACATGTAACCACCCACCCAGCAATAGTAATAGCAGCTAGTGCATCGGTTTATGACTCTCCAATCATTATTACAGCATCCATCTCAAGATACATTTCACTTCTTGAAGTTCACGATGTTTACATTAAGGTCAGCCTTTCAATGTTCATATAAGTCATAATATCCGATCTTCTATTTATTTTGTATTTTTAAAATAAAATGTTAGCTACTCGACAACAGCAAGGCACCAGCTCTACGCTATGAGCCTTCATGAAAAATGCTATAGCAAACAACTGAAGCGAAAAAGCCCAACCTAAATTATGCAGTTGTGCTCTGAAAAATTTCTGCATCGTCCTATGCAGTGGCATAGCGTGGGTTCCAGACACGGGAGGAGGGGGAGGGGGGGGGGGCACTAGCATTTTTTTGGTAGCACCTACCACGTCACTAATTTTGGTGGATGCAATGCGTATTTTGAAATTATGGAAGTCCTGTCACCTTTTATGGCACGCTTTCTTCCTCTCTATTTCTCTGTCTCTTTTTTTTTCTTATATTCTTCTCTTTTTTTTTGCCATTTGATGGGGCACATGCCCCCTCATTTCCCCACTATAGGGAGTGTAGCTACGCCATTGCAGACGCTATGCATCTCGAATATGGTGCTAATTAAAATACTTTCCCCGATCCAATTTCCGTCTTATCCACTTGACCTGATTGAGCCCGGCGGATCAACAATGTACGAATTTTCGGCGGAGAAGAGACATCCCGAAGATGCGTTTGACCCGGTATGGACCAAGAAAAGACATGGTAAAACTACCCTTTTCTCTCTCTAAATTAATTCACTATGGTGTGCACATTATCTTCAGGACCTGTCTGTATGATTTCGCTGTGAATAAAGAAAGGGGAAAAGGGGGAAACTGAAGTCTTTGGATTCTGATCAGGAGTTGGATGTGACATCTCCCACTCAAAATTTCTGTCGCCAAATCCATAATTTTAGCCAATTTAAGCATTTTCTTCAACAATAATTGACAGCAGTTCTGATTTTATACCACTGAATGGGATGGTGTTCAATTGTAGGCGAAAAATTAATGTAAAGATCAGTTCTATGAGACTCGCCGTGTAAACGAATTACTCCGCCCAGAGCGGTGGTTTCAAACGTCTCTCTGAAACGATATTTTTAGAAAATGTCTGATAGGTCCCCTGATTGGCCTTATCATGGACTTTGGCGGAATAGATATTCACCCCTAAGCCTGCTTCTTTCAAGACAAACTTTAACCAAAAAATGTAATTAATTTTTTCATTTTCCTATGATGTCCCTCCATGACGAAAACCGATCCAAGCCCACGAGTACATAGCAGATCAGTTTCATGTCAAGACACGGTATTTAGTTTCCATGAATTCAAAATCCTATCACGAGATTCCATTTTCTTCCTCATTGGTCCAGCACAAGTACGCCGCTATCGATATCTAGCCAGCGGGCGCCTCGTTATCGATCAGAATGGTAACTGATCACATCTCAGAGGACACGTCGTGATGGCAACTGCAGTGGAATATTCGAAAAACTTAAAGGCAGTCTCCGTCTTTGTATATAGGGACATGGGAGACGGTTAAGCGCTATAAAAGCAATGTAACCAGAACTTTTTGGTCGAGCATGCAATTACAAACAAAATGAAATCAATATTGACAGGATCGCATTTCTCCAGGGAGATTAGCATCTATATGGGGCTTTAAAACCTCGTTTAGATATGAGGCAGTAAACCGCCTGAAAAAGCGCCGTGACAAAATCACAATAATAATAATAATGAAAATAAAACAAAAACAGAAAAACAAACAAACGGGGGAAAATATGTATAGTGCACATTTCACAGAGTACGCGAACGGGTCTTTGTTGCACCTGTTATCATTTTATTTACACGCATACATAAAACGATATATTTTGCCTTGACAAAATTTTTTAAACATCCCCTAACTTTTGTATGAGAAATAGAGGCAACAGAGGGCGTCGTATATTTTGGACCCTACATTTATAATCAAGAAAAAGCGCAGGCTTATTCTTAAGGAATAAAGTAAACTTTGTACCACCTACACTCCCCGTTAGAATTCCAATTAAAATTGTTTTTTATTTCTGACTTTTATCAAAGATATGTTGCATACTGCTATCAAATAAAGTTTTTAATTGATGATTTTTCCATTTTAAAATGTCAATATTATGTCAATATATATATTATTTGACTGTGTGAGACTCTACCTCGTTGAACTGCATCCGAAAATGTGGCAATGGAAATTAATCTCACTCCTCTTGAATAACCATCCACTATTCCGAATGGCCTAGAACAAAATTCTCCCTTGAGTGCTCTCAATAAATCATTACTTCATTCTGCTCTTGATTGATGTTTGTAAAGGAAACAGCTTTCAAGGCCAGCTTTTCCAAGTGATTAGTCAACAGGTGAAATGTAGCCGTGTTACAGAGATGATTAATAATCGATGTTTTGTATTAGTTTCATATCGATATCTCCATGTTTTGACTTTCATCGGAGAGAATTTCTTTCCGGTGAAAATCTTCAGTCTTTCAAATTAAAAAGAGGTGTGACTTTGAAGCAGAATCTACAGGGAAATCATAATTTGTTTATTTGTATCTTTGTTTATATTTAATGTCCGCCGGAGGGGAGGGAGAAGGGGGGGGGGGGTGGCATTGCTTATATACTTCCGTTGGTGGCAGCCAAGATAATTCACTTTTATGTAAATGAATTTTAACATAGATACATAGCTTACATCTTTCTAATTCAGCCTTTTTTTCTCAATGTACAATCGGCATGCCCATTTTTGTTAAAGACCACGGTCATGCCCATGTTCATTTATATAGACAGTGTTCCCAAGGTCACTGACGTCGTCTTTCCACTCAAGTTTGAGCAATGTCGACTCCATCAAGACCCCCTAAGAAATTCGATGAATGTATCTTGTGAAAGAGAAGTAATGTTTCGAAGAAGCGAATTGTTTTTGCCAAACTTTCCAAGGTAGCTTTCTAACTGTGGTTTGAATCAGGAATTCGTATTACTTAAGATGTTTGATTTTGTCTATCAAGAGAATGCCGCCCCAGACAAGCACTTCACCCCAAGGACAATTATCCTCTTAGACAACTGCTACCCCGAGTAACCCCTCCGTCCAGAGGCGATGATTTCGGGGGACGCGACATTCGAGGAAGCATATAACAACCGAGGGGGTTAGGGAAGGGTCTGTAAAGGTACATCCCGCTCCTTCTCCCTCTCGAATAAAAAGATTTTTTTTGCATTTTAAGTAAAAATTTTGCATTTTAGCGACGCCCTGCATGGATATAATATGTCTGATTATTTTGCGAGGGGGCATACCGAATTTTTGGCTCTTATGTAGTTTGGAACTTTGCATATTAGAACACTTTTGATCACAAAGTCGGGCAAATCAAAGTTTGATCCACTCCTTTTCTCGTTTATCCTAACAGACATACGCAGCGTTACCATGGTTACGCGGAGTCGTCCCCTCCCTCGTCCCGATGAATCGTCGACCCCGCATTACGTACTATAGGCCTCATATAGAGTTTGCATTGTCTAGCATTTACGAGCACACACGGGAATCTCTGTCTGTGTAAAACCTACTGTTTGCAGATCTTCTGCAATAATAATGATAATAATATTCTTGATTTATATAGCGCCTAATACATCTACAATGTCTCGAAGCGCTTTACAGACATATCATTTCAAAGTTAGGCCATAAATCTCCGAGGGAGCGTACCGGAACGTAGCGACCCAGCGAGAAAACTTTCAATTTTTTGAATAGTTAGTTTTACTGTACATTCTAAAGAATTTCGTAGCCTAAATAATTTGTGGTAGCATTTACTTTTCTGTTTATTTGCATTTTTCGAGATTAACCGGGGAGGGGGACGTGTCCCCTCAGGTCCCCCCCCCCCCCCACCCGAATCGCCGCCCCTGCCTCCGATGGAATGTAACTCGTGCTACCAAAGTGCAAAAAAGGCAATTATTGTTCTACTAATCAGGTAATTGGGTTTAACGACCCGAAGATAGCACCGGATTTTAGATTCACAGGAACATGTTCACATCTACCTCCGAAAGCAGTATTGTGAGAAGTGTTTTTCTCTTGATCATTCAGGCTTCATTATTGAAGTTTTTCTCATTATTTGCTATACATTTATTTACATTTGATTTTTTTTCCTCGAAATTTCCGGGGGACGTGCCCCCCTCCCGTCTCAACCCCCCCCCCCCCCCCCCCATAATTATGGCATACAGATCTTGCTAACACCGTGCGCAATTTTTTCTTCTACCGATCAGGCAATTGCGTTCAACGAATCGAAGATAGTACTGGCCTTTCTTTAGATAAAGTACAGGAACATGTTCACATCTACGTACGAAAGCAGTAACATGAGAAGTGTGTTTCTCTTTATCTGTCACATGAGAGGGTGGCAACAGCATGATCTTAGTCAATGAGTACTTGACGCAATGTCAGCAGTGAGACGTGTTATAAAGAGCCACTTGATCCGATGTCACAACTATCTAGCATTGATTTCGTGAAATCAGTGGCATAGCTACGGAGCACTTAACCCCCCCCCCCCCCCCATCGAATAAAGAAAAAAAAAAGGGATAAAAGATAGAAAGAGAGAGAAAAGGGGAAACATAGAAAGGAGATGATGCGATCCAACCCCTGTCTTTCCCCTACTATTTTTGTCCATTCGCATTTCAGTCACCCAGTAAGATTCTTGCAGCTCCCATGACACCGATGCCCCCTCCTTTGCTGGACACACATGTCATGATGACCAAAGGTTCAACGCACTGTCTAAACTATGCTTACAATATGGTAAAACATAATACATTCTTTATTACAGTATTAGGGATAATGGTTAGAAATATTACGCTACTTTAAATAACAATAATAATAATAATGATGATAATAATAAGAATAATGATACTACTACTACTACTACTACTACTACTACTACTACTACTACTACTACTACTACTACTACTAATAATAATAATAATAGTAATAACAACAACAATAATAATAAAAAAAATAAAAAATGATAATGATGATGATGATGATAATAATAATAATAATAATGATAATAATGACAATAATAATAATAATAATAATAATGATAATGATACTACTACTACTACTACCACTACTATTAAATAACAATAAAAAAAAATAATTATCTGGATTTATAAAGAGCTTAATACATCTACGATGTCTCTAAGCGCTTTACAGATATATCATTACCCCGGTCATCGGATTTAGGTTTGCCCGCACACACTGCTTGCACATGCTCCACTCAACTGGGGAGCATTCAAACCAGCCGCCTTGCTGATCCAATCATAGTGACGTTCGCATTCTACCGGGTACCCACTTAACACCTGGGTGGAGAGAAGCAATAAATACGAGCTAGACAATACTTTGATTTTTTTTAATACGTTTCCGTGGTACACCGTATACATGTAGTATGTTACATTATTATGTGAACCAATGACTCATACACTTAATAAGTAATTACCCCACTCTCCCTCTACCATTTAGAAGAAGAAAAAAATGAAATTAATCAATAAGTCGATTCTGAAGGAGGTGTGTCCTAAGCCCTATTGCTTTTGGAATAATGGTGATAACTAGAAAGACCTATCTCCTACTGTTTCTTAGAAATCTCATTACCCGCGAAGAGAATTATGCTTATCCAAACAGTATAAAGTAGATCATTTTCAAGCGTTTTGAATTTCATTTTAGTCTGATGAATTTGTTCTGCTATGAAAACATGATTAGACCTACATGGTTTATGCGGGATTCAATTTACTAGTTTGAATTGTTGACTGGGTGTCATCTCGAAGGGGGAAAGATAATTAACTTTTGTAATTATTGAAAAAGGAATTTTCATATCTTGCATCGACTACCTCAATTTCAAGAGGACTGAGACTATACGTGAGATTGAGATCAGTGTAAGATATGAAATCATTTTCTTGCTTCCTCTCTCGTCTCAGTCCCTTCTCACTTTTTACCCCACCCGCCTTTCTCTTTCTCTCTCTCTCTCTGTCACACACACGCACACACACAAACAAACACACTTTTGCATCTTTTTAACCCTTTCAGGACAGGAATTATTTCAGGGCTAAATTGATCACATATTCTTCTTCAGATTGGCAACAAACATATTTTTCTTTTAGTTCTACATGGTTCTAATAAGGTGCAATGTCTTTGATAACAATATACATGGTTAGAAATTTTGTCGAAAAGTTGAAAAAATTACCAATTTCGCTGAAAAACAATGATTTTGAATCTCTCAATATGTTGCCAATTTTATGATTTTAAAGCTTATTTTCCTTTTGAAAATTCCTGGCATCAAACGCAATATGGTCATGCAACAAAAATGGACACAGTGTGAGCAGGAACTTTTGCTCTTTCTACTCATGCATCTGGTATATTTTTTAGAGCAGTGAATCCAAAGTTATTGAGCCAAACCACAAAATGTGGTAGATTGTCTCGAAAGGGTTAACAGCTGCTTGTGTCAAACTGATGGTGCAAGCTAAAAGATCGGTTTTTGCAAGAGGGATTTTACCCAATCTTCCCTGTATTTATCTGTTCATCCATTTGATTAATACCAGCGAATTACCTATTTTCTACCCTTTTCTCCTTTTCTAGGTACAGAGGCAGTGCAATATGGGCATCATAGGTCGATATTTCCATTATCATTATATGACTTTTGATAAGCTCTGAAAATGTCATTGAATTGTATAATAAGAGAAAATAATGACGGCAAGAAAAAAAAAACCACACTGTATTTATATTTCAAAATTCCGTGCAGGTTTCTTTGGAGCTGATATATGAAGGTATACGATATAAATTATACGAAGTGACTATTATATTATTCAGTCACTGAGATTAACGATGATGTGTAGCATCTTTTACAGTGAGTCTTCCTCACGCGTCTCTTTCTCCATGGTGGATCAAAATTAAACAAAAACAAAGTTTCCTAGAAATTGCCAATGGTCAGATAAAATAACTAGAGGCAAAACCTGTTAATGTATTAAGCAAACTCTATAGTCACTTAGAGTATCCGATTATTTTCTACAGACTCCGCTTTCAGGTATACTGTGCTTCAGTTGTGCGATCGGCCATGCATATGCAGTTCATAAACTGAATTCACTTTTTCTCATTTTATTTTCCGAATTCACATTTACAAATTCACAAGATGGCCGAATGGATGGCACAACGGGGTCATGATGAACTCGGTTCCTTTTTCATATCGTACGCTAAGATGGTAGGCAAAGCCCTCTATAGATGAAAATCGATTTTTACATCCATTCGTGCTCAAGTTTCGATAACATTTTGGGGAAAAAAGCAGCGCCACGAACTCTTATATACGGATGGCGACTGTGCTTCCAAAAGAACGTGAGCTTGTCACAAATTTTCTCATTTGACTCGCGGTGAGGTTGAAATTGTCAGTCGTGATGCTGTGTACCCTTTTATCCACCCTTCCCTTATTTCCCTTTAGATTTTTTTTTCTTCTTAGTATCAATTATTTTTCGTTGATCGAATAAACGCAGAGCTACTATTATTTTTATGTGGTATTGCATATTTCCAGACAATCATACGCTATTTTCATTATATTAATCAAATGATAACATATTTTATGTATGTAACAAAGAGCAAAAAATAGACAAACCAACTAACCAACAAAAACAGCAAACCGAACTACAGGCTGCTAGTGCATATATACGCCCTTAAAATAATTCAGAAGATCATGACAAGATGAAGAAATAATAATAATTTAAAGTTAATCATTTTAAAGTGTAACAGGAAAAGTCACAAAGATACCTCTGATTTCTCCTGCTAAAATAAATAAACATTTCACAAACGGAACATTAGGATTGGTGCAAAGAGAAACGACGAAGGAAGGCAATTAGATCTAATATAACAATGATGATTTGATGTGTCTTCCCCATCAAATTGCATTGGACGCAAACTGGGGAGAAAGGCAACGACCTTCTTCAATTCGACAGTTCATTATGAGTGGTCTTACGGGGATAGCGACAATGTTCCACACAAAAGAACGCTCGTAACATCTATGGAAATTGGAAATTCGATTCCCTGTCTATAAGGAGCTTACGGAAGTAAGAACATGCCAGAATGAGAAGGAAGAAAGGACGAAAGAGCAAGAGTAAGAGATGATTTCAAAACCATAATCACAATAATTTGAACAGTTTTTATGTCTTTGTTTTCATTGCAACCGACGACATGCCTATGTGACATTATCAAGATAAATTTCTTCACTACATTATTTTTTTGTTTAAACCTCCACAGATAACACGAGCGTTGTGGGTAATCCAACGAATGTCCTGAAACCCTTTGGGTATACAGGGACACTTATTAATGTTCATTTGTCGTTGCAAACTTCGATATGCCTCTGTTATCATCTATACGGCAAACTATGACCTGCAAAAAGAGGCGCACGCTTTCTTAACCATCACCATTACAAGGTTTCAAGGGGACGCTTAACGGCCTTCCCTTGTTCTCTCTTATTTCCATTACACCCTCAAATTTCCAACACCTGCCAAATCATCTCCTCCTTTACAGACCCCCAAATTACCCAGCAGCCAATGCCCTCACACCTTGGGCTCCCAAAAGTGACAAAAGGCGGGAAACTTGGTGTCAAGTGGCGCCAAACACGTCAGCATCTAGATGCC
The DNA here is from genome assembly GCA_025618425.1 of Heliocidaris tuberculata. Lineage (NCBI taxonomy): Eukaryota > Metazoa > Echinodermata > Echinoidea > Camarodonta > Echinometridae > Heliocidaris > Heliocidaris tuberculata. Next base: position 21,391,323 of record CM046847.1, read on the forward strand.
CAACGCGGCCTTAATTCAGTGATAATCTGGTGATTTTTTTTTTCCGAGGACGAGTATTGGTCTTCCTAAGTTGGGCAGGATTACTGGTTAAATTACCTCTATCTGCTGGATGAAACTGAACTCGTCACTCCTCTGAATTTCCCACGAGAAAGGATACAATCGAGTCAAGGATGCAATAAGGAGACCAATATAACGGCTTTGCAGTTGAGAGGCGTGTGTGTGTGTGTGAGAGAAAGAGAGAGAGAGAGAAAGAGAGAGAGAGAGAGTGAGAGAGAAAGAGAGAGAGAGAGAGAGAGAGAGAGAGAGTGTGTGTGTGTGTGTGTGTGTGTGTGAAACTTACATGGGAGGCAAAACAGTGCCAGTGGCTTAGTTTACCTCCTCAAAACATGTAAATGCAACAACAACAAAACTTAAATTGGACCTACTTGCCATTCTCCCTCGTTCCTACTTCTCCCTCTCTCTTCCTCTCTCATTTTCGTGGTATAGCGGTTCAGTCACTTGACTCTTAATCAAAAGGTTGAAGGTTCGAATCCCAGCCCGTCGATAACGTCTTTTGGCAAGACATTAATCCACATTTGCCACTCTCCACCCAGGTGTAAACGGGTATCCGATATGCTAGAGCGCTACATATTTGGCCGCCAACCTATGACCGGGGTAATAATGTTGGAGCGCCAGGAGCGTCACGACGTGACGGACATGAGCGCTATCCAAGAAGAAACCATTATTATTATTAATGTTATTGTTATTATTATCATTATTATTATTATTATTCTTTCTCTCTCTCTCTCTCTCTCTTTCTTTTTTAACTTAACATTTCCAGAACATCCAGTAGGAGTAGTGGTCTCACAATATGCCTCGTGTTAAGCACTTAACATTTTTAACCTATGAAGTATTTTAACAATGCCACTATGATTGTGGAGTGGAAAAACAACCAAACAAAAAGTCCGAAAGTATTCATAGAAAGCTGGGCATATATTTACAAAACTTTCCAATCAACAGACTACATGATTATTTGATGTCTAGCTTCGTACATTTTACGAAGATGTGGTCCTGTCTTTTTTCGTGAACCCCTTAAAATCATCACGTCAACTTAATTGTCCTTCACAATGTAGAACTTTTCTGTTCCTAACCGGAGATGGAAACCTGCGACATATCCAAAGTGCGATCAAAACAGTGCACTTCTATGTTTTCACTTTCAAAAGCAGTTCCCATTATCATGAATACTGGCAGACTTTATTGCGTACCCATTTGGTAATAAAAGAAAACAAATCTAAGCTTTACCTTTTTGGCAACCTTTCGAGAATACTCCATCATCAGTTCGATCAGTTCAAGTAGGAGATCCGTTCATTGGCTCTCTCTCTTTCTCCAAAGAACATAATTATGTACTCCTGTTCCGTGTTAAAGTGGAAGTTAGTTCTGGTAAAGGCCAATATTTTGTGAGCTTTCTTCTTTTTATTCCCATGTGAAAGATTTTCAGTGTAGAGATGTCTCAAACAGGATTGCTCTTGAAATGCTCTCATATCTTAAACATGACCAGAAATAGTTAATAACTTTGAAAAATGTCTAACTGCATATGTCGGTGCAGTCCCCTGTACCCATGTATGTGCTATATCGTAATCGCAGGACTCATACTATCGAACTCCCAGAATCAATTAAGAAAAGATCTGCAACTTCAATGGATCAGTCCTTCAAAAAAAGATCGATCTTCTGACATTGAAGACATTGCTGACCAATCAAAAAGCGAGAAACACCCACCCCTCAATCGAACCATGAAACACAAACATTTATTAAAGATATTTGTGGAAATCACCTTCTATCCTTCCATTTCTTTAAAATCTTTTATAAAGGTTTGGGGAGTGCCGGGGTGGTTGTTTCTCTGATTGTTGAAAACTGTCTCTGATCGAAAAAGATCGTACATCTACAGATTGATTTTTAAAAAAGAAGTTCGATCCTTTTAAGGTTCGATCTTTATGGCATTAAATGCCACAATACGTAAGTACTCAACAAAACCCTTAACAACGATGATTTCAATGACGTCGACGGTGTATGGCAACATTTAGGCACGAGGGGAAACAAGTTGTTTACAATTTTGTTCACTCTAAGTGCCTTGCTGTCTTTATGGTCAGTAAATGTCATCGTAAGATTTCACCCACTAAAATTAAACGTAAATCTAGTTAAACAAATGCATCTGTCTTGTCTTGTCGTTTAATGTACCAAATCCCATTGGTCATTCCTTAGACAACTTTCCCGAAAGTTAAATAGGAGACAGGAAGGGTACTAAAGAAGCAAATAATGAGAGAGAGAGAGAGAGAGAGAGAGAGAGGGAGAGGGAGAGAGAGAGAGAGAGAGAGAGGGAGAGGGAGAGAGAGAGAGAGAGAGAGAGAGAAGGGGAAAATAAAATAAGGATATGGGCAAGGAGAATAGACACTTAAAAGAAGTTGATTGAGGGTTTTGATGCAACGAACATGACGAAGTGAAGTAATCAAAGTGATCAAGCTAGATAATTATTCATGGTTTCCACATGAGGGTGGGGCGAAAAATTGGTCTGTTTTCTGGAAAACCAAATTTGGAAAATTTCCGACAATTGTTGATCCGCCGCTGTCAATACCCCCCCCCCCCCCCCCACACACACACACACACACATACATACACACACACACACGCACAGGAAGATTTCAGTTGCAGTATAACTTTCTTTTTAAGAGAGTGAAGAGATCGAATGCTTCAATGAACCAGCCTTGCACTATCACCTCCCCATCGAGCGACAGAGAGGAATCTACCTCTCTGTTTTCTCTCTCTCTCTCTCTCTCCCTCTCCCTCTCTTTCTCTTCTTTATTTGCCCCCCCCCCCCCCCCACTCTCTCTCTCCTCTTCTTATGAGTGAAAGAGTTCCCCTCGGAGTGGTCGTCGAGTCACCAGCGACATCAGCATGAGAGTGTCATCTATCGGGAGGTGTCGGATCTCGGCAGCCAATTAGGAATATAAATGTCTGTCCACGTCCATTTCGAGAATCTCACTACAACAGCTGGTCACGCCCTCTGTATCCCTCTCTCTCTCTCTCCCTTTAACTTTTTCTTTCTCTATCTCTCTCTATCTCTCTCTCACTCTCTCTCTCTCTCTCACTCTCCCTCTTATTTGTATCTCTCTCATAATGTATTTTACTTTATTTCCTTTTCTATTGTTTCATGTGTGTCTCTTTTCTAACGTGAATTTTTCTTCACCAAGTTCTGTTTGTAGACATATGAAATCAAGGAGTGAAATCACATAAAAGTAGAGCAACAAAAAGTTTTGAGATAACGTGGGTGTTGCCCTCCAGAACACCAAACTTATCCCTGTGCCTTTATGGTGGTTGACATAAAAAGAAGAGGCTCCGGATAGCCTTCTACGGGTATAACTTGAAATAGACCGGTTCTGTAATTTATTCAAATTTATGCACATTTATTCTCTGAGCACCTAGTGACGAGGTATTCTATTAACCTGCTTTTTATAAATGAGCCTCAATGCTTGGAATGCAGTTTGCATACATTACTTGTTGCTATGTCCGGAAAGCCTAGGGCAAGCTTTCAGGTTGTCATGAACAACCTTTGTTTGAAAGGTATGTATAAAATTTAAATACATTACCGAACCGGTCTATTGTCAAAAAGAGGGGTGCAATTGGGAAAGCGTCGACGCAAGCGCTCACATTGTTGGTGAAACAAAAAAAAAGTGGGCATCAATTTGCCCAACTTATTACTATTTTGTCTAATATTAAGTAAAGATCGATCATTATTGGACAGAATATTACCCCAAAAGATTCTTAAAATTAGTTATAAGGACACAAACACTACCCTCATGTTGAGCACTTTTTAACGCAGTATTTCTAAGAGTCTGAGACCCCTTCTAGATCCCCTACTGCAGAAGAGGTTCAACGGGAAGATATTTGGCAGAAGTAACTAATTATCCTTCTCCAATGCTTCCTTACATTCAGAAATAACTCATTCAGATTCACAGCTTGCCTCCATCCCTCTATATCCCCTGTCCTCGCTTTAATGGGAGAAGGAAATTCATTTGTTAGGTTCATCGTCCATTTTTGCTCTAACCTGTACGAACTGCACCTGTGACACGTACTGAATCAATGGCTACCTTGTTCATTAATGTGCGTATCTCCGCCCATTACCTTCCGCCACCGGCCTCTATTATTGAGGGCAAAAAATAGCGATAATGAAGTTGCGATCGATGTCCAGCTGCGTCGTCTGCTACGCGCGATTCTTAAAATGGCACGTATTTTTTTCCTTAGCGGGAATATCCGGACTCTTCGTGATACATTTCTTGACGAATATTAAAAGGATCATTAAGGAATCGTCGTACTGTAATTGCGTAGAAAATACGATTTTGCTGCAACGGTTTCCAAGAAGTTTTCTGAATTTGTGCCGCTTTATAACCGGAAGTAGCATACATACTTTGGGAAAAGCAGTCAGTAAAATGTGTGAGGGTAATATGCCCCCTAAACTTGTCAAGGTCATTATGCAGGGAAAGTCACTTCCAGTATCTGCGAAATTCATGTTTCTCCACCTTTTTTATTCTGAATTTATCATACACACACTTTCAGTGAACTATTTCACAGCTTTTTTTTCTTATTTATTCAAATTGTACAGATAATAAACCACAAAAATTATATTACTTCAGGGTTTCAAAATGGGTCTTCCTTTCAAACTGAAAATTTGCGATGACCTCGCTAGATTTAGATCGCTACCAAGAATAGACAAAGGAGTCAAAAAGTTAAAAATTTACAGAAATGTACAGTCATTACGTAATTGATTGCCGGGTGTCTGTATTTTTGAAAAGGATCAAAAGACTTGGTCCCATGAACTTAGCCAATTTTCTTGAGATCAAAGGTATTTTGCTTTTGAATACTATTTTAGAAGACATTTTTATCAGTCTTATAATGATTTCATCTCTTCCGTAAATCATATCGCTTCGACTAAATTTAAATCTAACCAATCATGAAACAGGGGGGAAATGGACCTCAAAGTAGGGTGAGGAACAAAAGAGAAAAGGAGCAAACCAGGGGCGGATCCAGGATTTCGTATAAGGGGGGGGGGGCACACAAATGCAGGATTGTCAACTTTGGGAAATTGCTTGGAGGGAGACCCATATTTTTTTGGTCTCTCGCCAGCCCTCCAAAAGTCGCTCAGTGGGGGGGGGGGGGGGGGTTATGGGGTCCAGTTCCCCTCCATATTTCTCTGACAAGCAAAAAAAAAAAAAAAAAAAAAAAAAAAAAAGTTTTCTGGTCGAAAAGGGGGGGGGGGCACAATCGCAAATAGGGGGGGGGGCACATTGCATTGTTTTCCCTCAAAAGGGGGGCACGGGCCGGGATTGCCATTCCCCCCCTGAATCCGCCACTGGAGCAAACGATAACTCTTTCTTGTGAAGCCTGGCAAAGTTATTTGAGGCCTGAAGAATCGTTGAATCTTGCGAACGATGTGAGAAAATGCAAAGATTTTGTAAATGTAAAGTAAATGATACACGTCAAGGGAGAAATCTGATACAGGAACAACTATACATTGCATTTTAATTGTCGGTTTGGCATACACATGGCAAAGGTTAGAAATCAATTTACACGACACGATCTAGTGGCATGGTTATTGTCTTCACAACTAAATTTCTTTTTACAATGCGAAAAAATGACTGTGCATTTCTACGATTTAATATGCTGAAAGTGAGTTTTTGCTACTCAATTTATATTCTTTCTCGATAAATATCACCATCATCCTGACTCTTTCTGTAAATTTACTCTTGCTCTCCATACCTTAGTTTGAAGCTCCCTTTACCGGCCCTTCTTTTGTCTTTCTTCCATTCTGCACCTCTTGTCTGTCTCCGAAGATTGTTAAGAGGTTGTTCCCTTTTATGATCTTTTCCTGATAGTTAAAAAAAGGTCGTAATTGAATTTCAAACCCATCACGAGATTTTTCCGCCTTGGTGAAAAAAAGTGGGTGGAGGTTTGTATTGTGTGTGTATAGGAAAACCCGATTAGAATTTCCATCTACCACCCTTCTGGATACCCCCACCTCATCCCCCCTCTCTCCCCCTCCCTCCCCCCCCCCCCCTCTCTCTCTCTCTCTTTACGTATGCGTTTGTACCTGACTCTTTCAATAGACCTGTTTACTAATTTTATGCATACTTCTTGAACAAAGGTTTCTCTTGACAATTCAAAAGCTTGCCAGAGGATTACCCGACATGGCAACGACCCATGTATGCAAAATGGATTCCATCCATAGAAATGCCATTAAATGCATAGCAGGTGCACCAAATAGTTGGTAACTAAGGATTCTGGAGAGAAACATGCATAAATTGAAATACATTAGTAAACATGTCTATTCCTTTGTATGTCTGTCAGTCGGTCGGCCGGTCGGTCTGTCTGTCTGTCTGTCACTTATAACGTTAGGCTTACATGCGTCTGCTGAGAGGAAGAAAGGCCTTCACTCTCATCCTCCAGTACAGAATTGTTCAAATTCCATAATTTCAGAAGTAGTTATATGCCATTCTATAAAGAAACAAATATATATCCATACCCAAACTTGATTATTTCTCCCTTGTATGAACAACACGATAAAAACTACTTTCGAAAAATAAACTCAAGGGCAATTTCAAAGGCCTATTGTACTGCCCATAGAAATCAGGTTCGGATTACGTAATACACCATTGTAATGTTCGCACATTTCTAAAGGTGATAGACAGGGCTATTGAAATTGCCTTCAGTTGATTTTTCGAAAGTAGTTTTTATCGTGTTGAACCAACAAATCCACTTTTATGCCTTCATATTTTCAAGTGTGTTTTTTCTTCTTCTCACAATCTAAATCCCGTGTGTTTTCATCACGTATTTCCCCACACCACTCAAGAAATCCATGGAGAAATCAATTTGACATAAATGAATTAAATCCGCTTCCACCGAGTACGAACCAGAGTTATGTATCTTTTTTTTTTCTTCCGCAATATCTCCCTATTACCTTATTCCTGTTTCATCCTGACGGGTCTGGCTTTATGTTGCTTGTTCATTCCTGAAATTCTATATTGCTTGTTCATTTCCTCAAATTCTATAAGTCTCTATTTTGAGATGACGAGCATGTATTACCTGCAACATTCTCTATGCAAATCCACATGAGAATGACTTGATTCAAACATCGGTCACTGACTCTGGCTATACAAGCAGACGAACGGTGCACTCACCCCGATACCTCAGTCGCACCAGCGGCACCCGGGCCCTGTTTCATAAAACTTGTCATCAATGACATGATGCAGTAACTGTTGTAAGCTACTGAAATCCTTGCATCTGATTGGCTGAGAGCAAATTTGTCGGTAAAAATCACCGACAAGATCACCGACAAGACACTTGATGAAACGCCCCCCCCCCCCCGGGTCCTGTTTCATAAAACTTCTCATCAAATATATTTGAACATTACTTCGCTTTTAAATGCAATAATTGCCACTTACTCTTGACTAATAATGCTGTATGTTCAACAAAAATGTGGTAAAAGTTAATGTCAAATATGAAAGATGCAGTGTTCTTATGTGAAATGAATGATTACTCCTTTTTTTTCCATTCAGTGTAAGTAAATATTTTTAAATTCAACCTGTTATAGGAAAAAGGAAAAGTAAATCAAGGAAAATAATTTGAACACTTGAACAAACTGCAAAGATTGAAAAGTGACTCCTCAGAGTTAGTTATCTATTGATTGTTGTCCTATCTTTATCTTTCATTATTGAAATCACACCTAAGATAAGGTGAGGTATTTATAAGATTTTGATTTAACAGGGAATCACTCTGGACTAATAATACTGTATGTTCAACAAAATGTTGCAAAAATTATTGTTAATATGAAAGATGCAATGTTTTGATGTGAAATGAATGATTACTTCCCCCCCCCCCCATTCATTGTAAATAAATAACCTGTTAGGAAAAGGAAAAAGTATTTTGATGTGAAATGAATGATTACTTTTTTCCATTCACTGTAAATGAATATCTTGAAACTTAACCTGTTAGAAAAAGGAAAAAGTAAATTTTCAATAGGGATAAAGATCGAACAAATCGCAAAGTTTGAAAATTGACTTTTCAGTTATCTATTGATTGTTGTCCTATCTTTATCTTTCATTATTGAAATCACACCTAAGATAAGGTGAGGTATTTATAAGATTTTGATTAACAGGAAATCAGAGTACATAAACAAATTTTCAATAATAAATTTAATTTGAAAGTAAATAAATTCTAAAAGTGAGTGAGAGAACGAACTTTGTGACTGTTCTTCCATTCGCCCTTTTATAACCTTGACTAGTGACATTTTTTGACAAAGCATGTCCTTATGCGATTTCTTTTCTCTTTTCAAACATATTAGAGGCTCACAAACATATCCGAAATTCAGAGTTGCTTGTTCGGAATGTTGAAACTGTTTATTGTATTTGCTTTTCTTACTCTACTCCTCTTAGCTGCTTATTTCCTGGTGATGCATTTCCTCTCTCTCTTTTCTCTGCATTCGTATTTGTATTGCTTATGCACATGTTTATTTCAATTCATGATGATATGTCTGTCAAATAACCGATCCTCCTCCTCTTCCCGTAGCCTGTTATTTATCTATGTAATACACGTAGTAATGGTCTTCATGGCTATTCCATGTCCAACAACCCTCCCCTATGGATGACGATGAATTAGATCAATTCTTAGGTAATGTTATAAGTTGTCATTACCAACTTCCAAAAGAATTTGATGCAAACATTAAGTTTGGTAAGTCCGATTTCAGTATCTTACATTGTAATGCCAGAAGTTTGTGTAGAAATCACGAAAATATATGCTTACTTCTTTCTTCTATGAGCACTCAATTTTCAATTATGGGCATTACCGAAACTTGGCTTTCTGATCATCATTCTTCCTCTGTAGTTGATATAGACGGTTATTCTTTCATCCGCTCAGACAGGACAACTGGTCGTGGAGGAGGAGTCGGCTTATACGTATCTAATTTATTATCATATCAAATTAAATCTAACTTTGTATTTCCTGTCAAAAGTGCCGAACTTTTATGTGTTGAAATTGAAATGGCACGAGGAAAGAATATAATCATATGTGTAGTTTACAGACCACCTAGTGGTAACATCAATTTGTTTATGGACGACCTCGAGTTCCTCCTTGATAACATCAGTGTCATAAATAAACCTGTGTATCTTATGGGTGACTTCAACATTGACCTACTAGTCAAAGATAATAACGCAAATAATTTCTGCAATCTCTTAAATGCTCATGCTTTCCGACCTAGTATAAGTAAACCTACACGTGTAAGTTCAAATTCTGTGACATTAATTGACAATATATTCTGTAATACAATTAATGTCAACATGGAGGCTGGTGTTCTTTATAGCGAAATCTCAGATCATTTACCAATTTTTTTAATTATAAAGGATGTAAATCGCCATCCCCTTAAACATAAGCAGATTATAAAGATACGCAAGTTTTCACCGGATAATATTTTACGCCTTAATGATGACTTAACTTCTGAAAACTGGAACGACATTCAATTATGCAACGAACCAAATACTACTTACGAGGCTTTTTGGAATAAATTTAAATATTACTTAGACAAAAATATTCCCAAAGTTGAAAAGCGCCCCCACAAGAATAACCCGAGGAATCCATGGATTACTAAAGGTATTTTAAAGTCAATTAGGAAAAGGAATAACCTGTATAAAACCAGCCTCAAAAAGCCTAATGATGTAAATATTAATATTTATAAGAAATATAGAAACACACTGACTTCAGTTATACGGCTTTCACGTAAACTTTACTTTTCCAAAAAACTTGAAAATGCCCACGGTAATTTGTCTTCTACATGGAAAGTTATAAATCAAGTACTTTGTAAACAGAACAGTTCCCTCAAAGTTAAAAACTTTTCCTCTAATTACCACAAATTGGATAATCCGAAAGATATTGCTAACGGCTTCAATAAGCACTTTGCTAACATTGGTCTGGAGCAAGCATCTAAAATAGATTCACAAGGAAATGATTTTGAAAAATATCTTCCCGATTACATAAATAAATCAGTTTTTTTCAAACCTACTGATTATCTTGAAATAATAAACATAGTGAACTCACTTAACCCTTTCATGACAGGAATTATTTGAGGGCTAAATTGATCACATTTTGTTCTTCAAATTGGCAACAATAATATTTTTCTTTTAGTGCTACATGGTTCAAATAAGGTGTAATGTCTTTGAAAACAATAACCATGGTTAGAAATTTGTTGAATAGTTGAAAGAAATTGCCAATTTTGATGAAAAACAATGATTTTAAACCTCTCAATGTGTTGCCAATTTAAGGATCTCAAAGCTTATTCTTGTTTTTAAAATTCCTGACATCAAACGCAATATGGTCATGCAATAAAAATGGACAAAGTGTGTGCAGAAAATTTTGCTCTTTCTACTCATGCATCTGGTATATTTTTTAGAGCTCTGGATCAAAAGTTATTGAGCCAAACCACAAAATGTGGACAATTGTCTTGAAAGGGTTAAACAAACCGAGTCATCTGGCCACGATGAAATCAGTACCAGTGTATTAAAAAGAATAATTGGTAGTATCCTAACCCCCCTTGTATTTATATTTAATCTGTCCTTAACAACTGGTGTATTTCCGAACTTATTTAAAATAGCCAAAGTTATACCGATATATAAAAAAGATGATGCCTCTGATCTAAGTAACTATCGCCCAATTTCCATATTGTCCAGCTTTTCAAAAATACTTGAACGTATCGTGTATAACAGATTGTATGATTTTTTGACGAAGAATGACCTTCTCAATCCCAATCAATTTGGCTTCAGGAAGTCATATTCAACTGAGCTTGCATTAGTACAATTGTATGATAGAGTGTCGGATGCCTTGGCTGATCGTAAGCATGTGATTGGCGTGTTTATGGATCTGAGCAAGGCATTCGACACTCTTGATTACTCGATTCTTTTGAAGAAACTACAACATTATGGTGTCAGAGGAATAACTTTAAACTGATTTCAGAGTTATTTGTCAAACAGGAAACAATTTACCTTATATGATCATGTTAATTCTGAAATATTAGATATAAAATGTGGAGTCCCACAGGGCTCAATATTGGGCCCGCTATTGTTCTTACTTTATATTAATGATATTTCTAACTCCTCAACTGTCTTAAAATATATAATGTTTGCTGATGACACAAATGTGTTTCTCTCACATAAAGATATCAATGTTCTTATCGATACTCTGAACTCAGAACTGCCAAAACTTGCCAAATGGTTTCGATGTAATATGCTATCTTTAAATCTTAAGAAAACAAACTACATATATTTTACATCTCATAATAAACCATTACAGCCTGATATATCCTTGAAAATAGATGATACCTTGATCGAACGGCAAACCAATACCAAATTTCTTGGAGTTTATATTAACGAATTTTTAAATTGGTCTGACCACATCAAGTATATTTCTAAAGCCATTTCACGCAGTGTTGGTGTTCTGTCTAAACTGAAGTTTTACCTCCCATTGAACATCTTATTCATACTTTATAATACTATGTTATTACCGTATATAACGTACTGTAATCTAGTATGGGCGAATTCCAAATGTCTGAATGACTCGATTTTAAGATATCAAAAAAAAAGCTATACGTATATGTACTGGTTCTCACTACAGGGACCATAGTGCCCCTTTGTTCCTAAAATTAAATACCCTCAAAATATCAGATATAAACTTTCTGCAGACTGCAATGTTTATGTTTCATCTTTTCAATGGCCAATTGCCACCTACTCTGACCGCCCTTTTTAAGCAAAATAAAGATGTACATTCCTATCCAACTAGGCAGTCGAATAAATTTCATTTATCCAACCCCAAAACTGCCACTGCGCATAAATCAGTTATACATAGTGGTCCTGACATATGGAACTCGCTACCCTTGGATAATATGAATCTTCACTCTGAGTTTGCATTTAAAGCAGCTGTCAAGAGAATGCTGCTTTCCCAATATACTATTTAATTCATGAATGTATTTTCAACTCATTATTCTTACTTCTCGCATATCAATGCATATTCACGTACGTACTTTGTAATCGCATGTGCAGCCATCTGTAACTCTTTATCCTCATTCTTTCTTTTCTCTCTCTCTTTCTCTTTCCTTCTCTCTTCAGTCTCTATCCACCTTTCTCCCTTTCTTCTTCCTGTTCTGCATCACCAGGACCCCCCCCCCCTTAGTAAGATTGTATTTAATTGTAAGGGCTCACAAGGCGTCAAGCTTCTGCTTATCTTGGAGTCCAAGTTCTGTTAGAAATAAGTTTCTGTGATCATACATGTAAACTGTATACTATGTACTTGTACTTCTATTCAGAACTGAATAAATGAATGAATGAAAGACAAGTTGCAATGACTGTTATAAGCTACTGAAATCCTTGCATCTGATTGGCTGAGAGGAAATTTGTCGGTAAATATCACCGACAAGACACTTGATGAAACGCCCCCCTGATCTCACACCGACAACAGACCGAACAAGAAACTACAATGTACCGCATGACCAATAATTGGTCGATTTTAGAGTGCGGTTTCGGCATGTTCGGGGTCGGTTTGGCTGTGTGAATTGGGTATTAACATGCATGTTGTGTTGTGTTCAACAACGCCACAAGCATTGACGCTGACGTCCTACAGATCATAGCCTGTAGAATTCATGTACTCCTTCATCAATTCGATATGACTGATTCATAAAACTTCTCATCAATGACATGATGCAATAACTGTTGTAAGCTGCTGAAATCCTTGAATCTGATTGGCTGAGAGCAAATTTGTCGGTAAAAATCACCGACAAGACACTTGATGAAACGCCCCCCTGATCTCACACCGACAACAGACCGAACAAGAAACTACAATGTACCGCATGACCAATAATTGGTCGATTTTAGAGTGCGGTTTCGGCATGTTCGGGGTCGGTTTGGCTATGTGAATTGGGTATTAACATGCATGTTGTGTTGTGTTCAACAACGCCACAAGCATTGACGCTGACGTCCTACAGATCATAGCCTGTAGAATTCATGTACTCCTTCATCAATTCGATATGACTGAACGCATGCAAAATGTGAATTTGTTTTGCATTTGATTTTTTGATGTATCAATAAATCAATAACACCATATTGTATGATTGTGTAACGCGCGGCATGCGTTACAGGTTATAAGCATGTTTTTTTTGAGAGCGAAACGTATAAACAAGTTTTATAGGTTTTTATAGTATCCCCTTCCATTAAAAGATTATGTAGAAAATGAAGAAATAAGTATGCAGCGCAGGGAAATGTTACAAAGAACATTTTCCCTGATGGATGTATTTCAAGTGGACTGTTGTTATAGCCCTTTAGTACTTTTTTTTTCCTTTTTACTGCATGTTATCTTAACTCTTTAATGAGTTTGTCAATAAATCCCGTCATCAGTTGCCACTCTCACTTAGGCCAGGAGCCTGTCCCGAAATAGTCACTCCATATAGTCACTACATATGAGATTTGACCCCTTAAAATTACTTAGACAATCCATGTCATTCACAAAAAGCTTGTCAGTCTGAACGAAACCACCGGGTTTGGCCCCCAGAGCCCCCCAAAAGGGCCCCAAGTTGGGTCGATTTCAACCCATCTAACATAGGCGCCAAACTTTGTCAGAATAAAGTTGTCTGTCTATACATTGCTAAAACACATAAACTAACAAAATATTCCATCGGGATTGTTGTCAGTCGCCCCCCCCCCCCAAAAAAAAAAAAAAAAAATTGGGGTAATTTTTTCCCCTTTTAAGACCCATGGACCAAATTTTGTTAGAAGGAAAAGTTATGGGTGTATATCACAAAAATATAAAAACTGACAAAAGTTTCTATTGGGAAGAGGGTGTAACACGCCCCTGAAAAAACACCAAAGTGCCCCTACACCAAGTTTTGGTGCCAAAAATGTTCTGGATGTAGAGAAAAAAACTTTTTTTTGTTTTTGTTTTTGTTTTTTTGCATTACAACCTTAATATTTAAACTCCAAAGTGTCTTTTGCAATTCAGGTCAAATTTACAAAGTACAGTTTTGAGTATTGTAACTTTCTTGGCGTGTAATTTGGTGTCAAATAATATCTGCACCTGTTTGACAAGACTTAATAGAGGAGCTTCCTTAGTACCTGGGCTGTGTGACTGCCATGCTGAAATCTACCTTTCATGTGTAAAAAAAACCAGATACCTTTCGGGACAGGCTCCCAGACTAACTGTTTTTTTGTTTGGCATTTTTATCATTCCCTACAAAACTATGATAGTCAGTCATGCTTAAAATTCAGATGGAAATTGAAAGTAATAACAAGTATTTTCTTCTAGTCATTTTGATCACATTCTACTCGGCAATGGAAATGATAAGGGAGGACTACTTCAATAGACCTGTTTACTAATGTATTTCAATTAATGCATGTTTTCTCTCCAGAATCCTTAGTTACCAACTATTTAGAGCACCTGCTGAGCATAATGGCATCTCTATGGATGGAATCCATTTTGCACACATTAGTTGTTGCTATGTAAGCCTCTGGCAAGCTTTTGAGTTGCCAAGAGAAACTTTTGTTCAAGAAGTATGCATGAAATTAGTAAACGGGGGGGGGGGGGGGGGGGGGGTTTCATCAAGTGTCTTGTCGGTGATTTTTACCGACAAATTTGCTCTCAGCCAATCAGATGCAAGGATTTCAGTAGCTTATAACAGTTATTGCAACTTGTCATTGATGACAAGTTTTATGAAACAGGACCCTGGTCTATTTCTTAGTACTTTGTATTTAAAGTCCTTTGTAATACCTCACTTCCCTTTCTTGAACGAAATTCCGATTGCGGTTCTTGCAGTCTGTTTCAGGTAACATAGAGTGCTCTACTTTATATAGTACAGGTGCCCTGGAGACTGAACTCTTAAATATCTGGATCAACAGCAGGTTTAGGCTTACGTTTCCGCTTTGTGTTACAGCACCGATTATAATTACATTCACAGACTGGAGCGACGTATTGCGATCGTTGGTTTATGCAGTAAAAGCATTGCTTAGTCCCACTTGTTGATGTGAGCATCGCGTCTTATCTAATGCTGATGTGAAAACATTGCGTGAAAGAGATAGCGGTGAATTCCGGCATTGGTCACGCGGGAAATGAGTGAGAGACATAAGAAACTGCTCAAAATGTTTTCTCCTGCGCATTAAGCCCACCGCACACTATACCATCGGTCTGCAATCCGATTTGGGAAGAAAATGTAATAGCATTTGATATAAAGAGTTAAACACATTAAATATTTTGAATCAGGTTCTGAATAGTCATATAGATATTACTATTAAAAATACGGCATATTGTGAGCTTTCCAGCAGGAGGAAATACCAAAATGGCTCCGAGTCGTAGTGACGTCAGAGCAGTCCTACGATTGTCTACGATTTGTAACTGATTCGGCCCTTATTCCGCGTGTAAGGCCGACAGCGCACCAAAATCCTATGTTTAGGGTTTATATGATTGTTCAGAACCTGAATCAGGTAGCTTTCATTTTGAACTGCCTATATTTAATGATACTGCGATTTATTTCCAGAATCGGATCGTAGACCGATCGTATAGTATACGATGGGCTTAAGCCTCGTTAACATGACGCGATAAACCGCCTAAAGTAAAGGACAATTATTCAAAACTACCGGTGCAGCAAAATAAAACCATTTTAGATTAAATAAAGGACATGTATAGGTATATAACAAATTTAAAAGAAAATGTCTTAAGCCTAAGCGTACTCAGTTATCTGTGTTTTATAGGATACAGAAATGTGCAGTGCATACGGTATGCTCATGCCACTTATTTTCGGTTTCTTGAGACGGATTACAGTGTCAGGTGCGAATTAGGATATGACGACATCACTCTATAGTCATGAATGCACTCTAAAACCAGGTCAATGAGGAATAATGATCACGTGACACAATCTTCTATCTCATCGAAATGTCTGTTATCTATTCTTCCTCTCTTTTTTCATTTCGCTCTTTCTTTCTCTTTCATACTCATGCTGTGTCAATCTGTATACGGTCTTTCTCTCTCTATCCCCCTCACACACACACATACGCGCACACACACACACACACGCACACACACACACAATCCCCCCCCCCCCCCACACACATACCTTTGTATTGATTGTTCGACTTTTGAGGACTATTGTAAGGCTTTCGAGGATAGTTGTTCTCATGAATTTTCTTGTGTGCTCTGTCCGAAAGTGTCCTCGGAGATACGGCTATAAAAGCTCTCCCTCACATTATTATTATCTCTTTCTCATTTTACATGTAATAGGTCTAATCTACACTTTCTAATCATGCTAATTGCAGATGATGTCAGCTCTACATAAATCTGTAATTGTAAGATGTAAATATGAAGAAAACACGTTCTTCATCTACAAACATAACATCAGCTTGTCCTAAATATGAAGGCAGTAGGCTTAAATCCTTTATATTTTTCCCTGAACATGCATTAATATCAAAATCCTCTAAAAGCATGTTACTCGTAACTAAATCCTTTCTAGCTTTGTTCATATCACAAGGGGAAGCTGAAAACACCTTAAACGTTCAATTTTTGCTTTCTCAATCTACTCTTATCATGTTGATACAAAGCTCTGCTTAGAGGGATATCACAACATTTTGTAGTCATTCCTCACAAAGTCATACTAAAAATAAAGCCAACCTCTGCGAATCCTTCATCAGAGATTTGCGCCTACGGGTCGGGAGGGAGGGAGGGGGCACATTTTTGTGCTTCCATTTCTTTAAAATGAGAGAAAGAACGTGGGTGCAGCAAACATTGGCATGTCACGAAAGCCTTCATTTTAATCGCTTTTATCCATGCACAAATTATCGGTACTTTCAAAGAGGATTTCTAATTTTCGAGGGATAACAACTTGTAGTAGGTTTTATTCCCGTCATTATAAGCCTCAAAGACAACAGTTTTCTTCACCGCCATCAGTTAATGTGGTAGGGATTACAGGCTAGCATTCATAATTGTCGAATCATCGGAGTGCATGGGTGGTAATATAAACAGAGAGGATATGATACGTGTTTGTAAATTACTTCCCTTATGAATAGTCATTATATGAAATTGTAAGGCTATTGTAAGCATCCCAGTCGCACATGCCCTATCAGCTCCTATTAAATCTAGGTAATGTTTTGCCTGTTGCAATGCAAAGACTAAAAAGCATTCACGTTGTATACCTTTTAATTCTCCTTCGGTGAGATCGGGGAATGGATCTGTGACTTTCGGCGCAATATAAATCAGCTCTCTTGATTTTTTTGTTTCCAAAGTATACTTTCTTACTCCGAGAGAAGCTTAGGATTTCGATCAAATTCAGTTGCCTTGGGCGATAATAAAGAAAATGTTCTGAGAGCAAGGTGGCATTTCTGAACCAACCGCAGACGAACTTGAGAAGAGCAGTTAATCGCGCAACCCATTAAATGCTTTTCCTCGAGGCAAAAGCCTTGAGCTTAAAGGTAATCATTTCTTTTCTTTTTTTTGGAAAGTTTTCTTTTGGGGTTAGTTTGTCTATACAGGTAATTGAACATTTAGCAAAAATGATAGCAATATCAAGGAAAATCATTGCATTTTAACTTTGCTTACACATTATTTTTCTACATTCAGTAAGATTCAGTTTCTTCGTCAACGCCAATTTCATATACGATGTGTAAATTGCTGTGCTTGTCTATATATTTTTTCCCTCCTACTCTCGCTCTATGTCCTTTAAGTGCAATCATAAATAAATTAAAATGGTATTGTCTGTTATATTACTGCCAATAACATATTTACAACGATGTTATGCTATTAAATATTAAATACTACCTTTAAAAACTAATCTAGAGTTGCGGTATTAAATGGAATTGGATTTCGAGTGAAACTGGCTTAAAGTAGCTTTAACTTGTTTATCTTTCAGTAGATTGATTATTTTGAATGAATGTGCTGGCTAACACATAAACTGAAAAGCACACTCCACATTTGGACGGAGACTTCGTGTCGTGGGGATAGAGACTATGGTCTGGACTACAATCTCATTTCTTTGCTATTTACCATGCTATCACACTTTTTTAATAAAAATCGTTAGGCTGGTATCATTTTCTTTGTATAGTCTTGGACAATCAGTGAAAAATTCATACCACTCTGTGGCGATTTCTTTTCAGATATTCGAGAATAGCGTCGAAGAGAGACACACTAAAGGTTTTCATCTTGCACTCTGTCATCACAGCTCGTTATATTTCTCGCCTTTTGTTCCTTTAGTTTCCGTTTATATCGCTCGATTTCGGCTTTCTGTTCATTCTTGCGATTTACTCTGAGTGTGCAAGACGAAAAGTTTTAGTATCCCTCTCTTCGACGCTATTCCCTAATTTTGTAGTACCAAACATCTTTTCAGTTTCAGATGTTACGAAAACTGAAGATTATCTTTCACGCCGGCTCCTCATCCAAATCTCGCAACCAAGATGAAGAGTTTTGTTAATATTTCAAGGAGTAAAGCTTTGTTGCCGAGAGGTAAAAGAAAAATTAATGCAGCATCTTTTAAAGGACCTACAGCATCTAGAGGGCCTAACTTTCACAATCCTACTCTTTTTATGTAATTTTTCTTCAAGAAAAAGAATATGGCAGTCCTTTCCCAACCATGTTGGAGTAATTGGTAAATAACTGATTGCCCTGGGAACGTTCCTTTTATTTTGAAATCGCCAGAATCGATTATGCCACCCTCTATTGGTGTGACGTCATCAAAAGAACTCGAGACCATAAAAGGGGTATACAACGAAATATAAAACTATTATTTCGATCAGGAGGGCGCTCTTCACCGTCATTGAATTTGGTTACGACTACTCTCACTGCGGCGAAAATTCCTCGGTTTATACATATTGGAAACTGTTTTGATTAGAAATATCTACAACATATCGTTTTGGAATACCTGTTGCAACTTTCTACTTCAGAGACGGTTTGGATGACTTCTGTGTTAGCCATAAAAGACGGATTTTGTTCTTGCCAACCACACCCCATTTTGGATTTTGAATATGGCGGGACGCACGGACACGTCATCATACCCTACGAAAGTGGGCAGTGATCTCCCGACTGCAAATTCCATCGGAGGTAAGCCTGTCTTCATAAAACACAAAGACATACCGTCAGTTGATGAGAAATTGCTAACAAATCAGGATTTATACAAATGCCTACTAGCTAGTGTACAAGGAAGAGAAATAAAAGGTGTGCAAAAAATTGGTGGTCTGTGGAGACTGTATATAGAAAGCCAGAACACGAGAATTAAGCTTATTACGAATGGCTTGAATGTGAGGAATGCAAACGTTGCGGTCCATGACACAAACCCGTTTCTTTCCGATGGGAAAGAAAACAGCCTCCGTCTTCTAATTAAAGACATACCACTCTCTGCCCACAACTCATTGATAACTGATGAACTTGACAAACTGAAACACAAAGTCGTTGGGTCTGTTATTTATCAGAAACTTAGAGTAGATGGACTACTAACAGATTGTCTTACGGGTGACAGAGTTGTTTACATACAACAACCCCCCAAACCTCTACCTCGGAACATGAACTTTGGCCCCTTCAAAGCTAAAGTCTTTCACAACG
Source organism: Heliocidaris tuberculata (assembly GCA_025618425.1). NCBI lineage: Eukaryota > Metazoa > Echinodermata > Echinoidea > Camarodonta > Echinometridae > Heliocidaris > Heliocidaris tuberculata. Next base: position 21,410,949 of record CM046847.1, read on the forward strand.
GCCAGATCCCTCCATCCACTAGATTGACAGTGGTGTGCTCGAGATGTCTGAGCGAAGGTCATCATCGCTCGCAATGCAGCAGCCCTGTCGTCTGTCGCCGATGTAAACAACCAGGTCATCTTCAACTTCAGTGCTCTTTCGAGACCCCGCCCACCTCGCCAGGCAAAGATCGTGCCAGCGGGACCGCTCCTTCTTCTGGAACCACCGCCGTCTCTGCAGCACAAGCTATTGACCAGCTCATTTCTTCGGGACGCCAAGCCGTAGCTTCATCGCACCATGACAACCAGACGCCAACTCAGGCTAAGATTACGCAATACTTGTCAGGAGATCGCGATACCTCGCAACAACCGCCAGTGAGCATTACGCCGAGAACTTCAACATACGCGAGCGCAGTTGTTCATTCAACCGATACTCCTGGCTTACACGAGCCTCGTTCACACTTGGATGACACATCTAGTGAGGATCCCTCTAGCGAAGTTGACGACGTGGATGAAATATCAGAACTATCGGTTGAATCACCTGAGCTACCTAAAAATCCTGTGAAAGAGAGCAAAGTCAAACAACAGAAACGAAAACAAAAATCTCTGCAAAAACCTCCAAAGAAAAGATAAAGTAAGAACAATTGAATTCTGTTGAACTTCACTATCTTTTTTTTCTAATTTGTGTAAATGGCTAATTGTCATATTCTCAGTTTAAATGTTCGAGGACTAAGAAATAAAGAGAAAAGAAATCAAATATTTCGGTGGGCCAGGCACCAAAGGGCGGATATATTGTTTTTTCAAGAAACATACTGGTCAACTGAAATTGAAAACATTGTTAGGAGTGAATGGCGTGGTCCATGCTTCTTTGAGCATGGGAGTAATCACTCACGAGGTGTTTCCATTTTCTTCAGTGATAAACTAAATGTACAGGATATTGTGGTTAAGCGTAGAATTAATGGTCAATTACTGATGTTGAAAGCAAAAGTACATGACACTGATGTAATGTTAGTAAATGTATATGCTCCGACGCAAAAACAACATAGAGAACTTTTTTTCGTAATTTAAATGATGAACTGACTAGACATTATGACACCATAAATGAGTGTGAATTAATTCTAGGAGGTGATTGGAATTGTGTATTGGATATGAGTAAAGATGTACAAGGAACCAAAACCCAGTACTATAAGAAATCTATAAATCTTAAAAAGTTAATTAAAAGATACTCTCTATTTGACATCTGGAGGGTAATACACCCAAATAGCAAACAATTTACATGGAGAAATATATCCCTCAAAAGGGCTTCGAGGTTGGACTTTTGGCTAGTGACTAAGAATGTTAAAAGCAAAACATCATTTACTGATATTCGACCTGCAATTCGAGCTGATCATAATGCTATATCAATTAAAATATGTACTAAACAAAGTAAGAAAGGTCCGGGATATTGGAAGATCAACACTGATATCCTAAATGATAATGAATATCACAATAAAATCTCTGAAATAATTCAATCTTTCTCTAAAAAGTGTTTACCACCACTTACAAAATGGGAACTGTTTAAAGTTAACATTAGAGAATTTACACAAAAATACTGTGTCAAAAAAGGCGTTTGAAAGGAAAAATCATAAGTTGTCATTGGAAACAAAATTATGTGAACTAGAAAAACAAATTGATGTTAATGTTCATGATGAACAAGTAAATAAGGCATATATTGATGTAAAGGAGAAATTAGAGAAGATGTATAAACATGAATCGAAAGGTGCAGGAATTAGAGCTCGTATAAAATGGATGGAAGAAGGAGAAAGAAGTACAAAATATTTTTTAGGTTTAGAAAAAAAATAATGTAAAGAAAAAAGAAATTACACAATTGAAATGTGGAAGTGATAATAGAGTTATTCATAGAAATGAGGAAATACTGGAAGAAATAGTAAAGTATTATTCAAAACTGTATAGAAAAGACAAGAATGACTGTAATGATATTAAAAGTATGAGTGACTATGTATGTTCACAAAAAATTAATCAGTTAACAAACGAAAGTAGGCAAACATGTGAAGGTCTAATTACACATGAAGAATGTAAACGTGCTGTATTGCAATGCAGAAAAATAAGGCACCGGGATCAGATGGAATTTCGATTGAACTTTATCAGGTGTTCTGGCCATTGATAAAAGATTTTCTTGTAGAAAGTCTAAATGAATGTTATGTAAGTGGAATGATGTCAAACACCCAGCGGAAAGGTCTTATTACTCTGTTGTTTAAAAAAGGCGATTGCAAAGAGCTAAAAAATTGGAGGCCTATTACTTTGCTTAACTGCGACTACAAAATAATAGCAGCGGTATTAGCCGCAAGAGTTCAGAAGGTCATTGGTGATATTGTTCATGAAAACCAGACTGGTTATATAAAAGGTCGTCTTTCAGCTTGTAATGTAAGATTAACTAAAGATGTCATTGAGTATTTCATGAAACACTGTAAAACAGGAGCAATTATGTTGGTAGATTTTACCAAAGCATTCGATGTTTTGGATATACAGTTTCTAAACTTGTGTTTGGAAAAGTTTAATTTTGGTGAATCATTCCGTAAATGGATCGCGGTTCTGTATACAGACATTTTCAGTTCTGTCCTGGTTAATGGTTGGATTTCAAAAGACTTTAATATTGAAAGAGGCATACGGCAAGGATGCCCATTGTCATCTCTATTGTTTATTATAGCGGCCGAATTTTTAGCAAACAGTGTTCGGAAGAATGAAAACGTCAGACCAGTCGATATATTGGGGTATGACATTCAACTTAAGCTCTTACAATATGCTGACGATACTCTATTTTTTATTCAAGACGAAAATTCTCTAAAAGAAGTTTTGCATGAACTAAAGTTTTTTGGTAACATAGCAGGCCCGAAGATTAACAAAGAAAAAACAAGCTTGATATGGTTGGGAGACACTAGTAAACGTTACAATTTAGTAAAATATGATTTAATGTGGGTTGATAAACCAGTAAAATATTTAGGTCATTACATTTATTCTAATAATGATGAAGCTCTAAGGTTAGATTGGGAGCAAAAATTAATAAAACTACAAAAAATTCTTGATAGCTGGGCGAAAAGAAACCTAACCATTTTTGGTAGAGTGACTATTTTAAAATGTCTTGCACTTAGTCAAATTATCCACTTGAGTATTGTTGATTCAATTCCACCAAAATTTATGAAAATACTGAATAATATAGTGTTTAAATTCATTTGGAATAGGAAAGTAGAAAAAATTAAAAGATGCACTTCGACAGAAGACTACAAGAAAGGTGGAGTACGAATGGTCGATATACAGAATCAAATGTTAAGCTTTCGTTTGAAATGGTTAGGCAAATTCCTAGACGAAAACAGAGAAACATGGAAAAAAATGTGCTCTTACTGGTTTGACCTTCTAGGAGGTATCACTTTGTTATTAAATTGCAATTATAGCATGAGTACGTTCAACATTATAAATGAAAAGAAAATTCCCATCTTTTACAAAGAGATCTTACAAGCATGGGAATTTATTAGAACTTTTACCACTGTGAAAGATGTTAACATGTTTAACTGTGATTCAAGCGATATACCAGATCAAATTATTTGGCACTATAAACATATATTATTTAATAATCAATCACTATTTTATAAAGACTGGTATGACAATGGTGTAATTTATCTTAGAGACCTAGTTGGGAGAAATGGCTTTCGGTCATTGGAAAATATCATGTCAACGATCAATGTCAAAAGAATTAAATGTACTGGGATGTTTGACTATGCGAAACTGAAAAAAGCAATACCAGCAGTATGGATACGTAAGTTAAACGATAGTGATTTCCCTATGACTAGACAGCAACAAGGATTTAATGTTCCGAGCTTGCTTATTGGAAACAGATTAAAATGCATCAGTGAAATGAGTAGCAATGTTTTATATAAATTGTTTCCCTCACGAAACTTTCTAACCAACACATGTTGTTCATATTGGGAAAATAAACTTAACATTGATATAAACTGGTCACATGTATTTAAGTGTAACCTTGTTCAAATTAGAGAATATAAGTTACGGGAATTTAACCTAAAATTATTGTATAATTTATTACCAATAATAAGCAAGCTTTTTAAATGGGGTCTAATTAGAGAAGATTTATGCCCAGAGTGTAAAGTAAAAGAAGATATTATCCATGCTTTCACTGAATGTATTCTAAACAAATCTTTCCTTACGCATGTTAAAAATATATTGCAAGAAGTATACAATGTCCAAATAACCAAGATTAGCATCTTGCACTTACTAAAAATAGAAGGTAATTGCCAATCTAATTTATTTCTGACCATAGCTTTCTGGAGCGTATATAAAGTTATTTTGGAACGCAATACAAGTGGAAAAGATAGGAGAGATTTTGTACTGAAACATGTTTTTGAAAGAGAAATCAGAAAAAGAATAGAGATACAATATAGCGGAAAGGAAAAAATACAAAGAAAAACGATGAATTACCAAAGGAATTGTTGAAGTTCATTTGAATGTGTAATTTGTGTAGATTTGAAAGAGATATCAGAAAGAAGAAAAAAAAAGAAAAAAAGAATAGGAATATAAGGAGCAGAAGGGAAAGAATACAAACAAAAAGGGGGAAAAATGAATTACCAAAGGATTTGTTGTAGTTTATTGGAAAATGTAACACGATATGTGTAAGTCGATTTCAGTTTTGTAGTTATCTTTTGTGTCATTTATGTATGATTAATGTTATATTGAGTTGTAAACTTTGAATGTAAAATAAATCCTCTAACGAGGCAAAGAAAAAAAAAATTATTTCGATCACTTCACTACATTTTTCAATTTTTTTTTTTTTTTTTTTTTGTCGGCCAAGTGCATGATTACTTCACATCTGATATGATTTACATTATGAGCAAAAAAAAAAAAAAAAAAATGGACAATATAATATTGAATTTTACACTGGTTTTCTTAACGGACGATGTGCGGAAGCTACTGCTAAAATGTAGCTTCATGGTTTTAAGTACGCCATTTATAACGACATAGTTACGTGCTGCGTATAACATTCTAATTCCTCGATCAGCTGTTCGCGAATTTGTTAGGCTTTCTACTGACTACACTTTGATGTCAGTTCGAGTTCAATCAGGGCGTTCAGCACACTTTTCTGAGATAGTTTTCACATAAATGTTCTTACAACCACGGCGTCTTCCCCTGGAAGTGATGATTTAGGTTCAGCATCTGGCTAGAGGTTTGTTTGTTTATTTTTTTCATTTTTTCATACCAAACTCCGACCAGAATCCTTCATCCTCGAAGTCAGAATTGTTGAAGTGGTCTCTACAAATCACACTGCTGTCGCTTGGTCCATGCCATTTTGCGCGAGTCAGTTTCACGCGAGACGTCCAAATTTTCCTTATTTTTTCGTCTTTAGGAAATTTATGTAGGCTGACAACTTCTTTGGGTGTACTACTACAACCTGCCACAATGCATCTAGTAGACATTTGCTCCGTCGTTTCTACGATTTTTGCGAGAAAATAACACAATTCTCCAAACTGTTTTTAGGTTGAAACCGTCAGACAAACGTATTATTGCATGTATAAAAAAAGATAGCTCAGCAGCGCTCCCGTCTTTCTTTAGATTACGTCAGCAGATTGATGTGTCAATCACGCTGATTTTGGACCTAATTGTGGGCGGGGCAAAAACTGGCTGAAAATCAAGGTCTGGCATCAGAAAACAAACCTAAAATTACTACTGTGTGTATTTTACTGGAATTCTTTTTCTGCAGACGTAGTTTACAAGTCCATAACTATGGAATAAGTGCCAAAATTCGCTGTAATAGCTAGTTCCTTTAAGAATCTAGGAGTAAAATAATTAAATAGGCCTATAAAGGATGATGCCTGTTTTTTCAAAGCAGTTTTCCTTTTGCGTATAATCCTTTGGGGAGATAATAACAAAACGTGTTTTCCACAATTTCTTTGATGGCTTTACCCTGAATCAGGCTTTTGCCTTCTTTTAATTAAAGATACATTTTTCTCATGATGCTTCTTTCGCAAACTACACATTAATATTTGTTATGTTCATACGCACGCTGCAATTAGTGCAAAATAGAAAAGCCATAAATACATCTCCAAAAAAAAAAAAATTATGTTGTGAAAATATAATACTTTGTTTTAATACAATTATTTAGTAATAATTTTTTTCCCCTAGGGTGTTCAATTCGGAAACGTGTGAAAATGTTTGCCTATTTAAAAAGTTGTCCTGAGGGGTTTTAAACACTGATAGGAAATACAAGATAGAATATTTATTTATCATTTTTAATTGAAATGGATAAAAAATAATAAGATAAAAGATCAAGCAAGTTGTCCTAAGGGGATTTTACATTAATTTAATAGGATATACAGAATATAATTTGTTTTTAAATAATCACGCTTAATTAAAGTAAATGAAGGAAACGCCTCGAGGGAGGAAAAAATGAAAAAGAAAAAAATAATAATTATAGAGGAAAACTGTCTCCGTGACACGAAAGCATCAGGATTGACTTGCTATACGTTATTCATTTTCGGGGTTTCTTATTCATCGGATTTTCTCGAACATGCACTATCCGGTTTTCTGATTTTACAAGCTTTTGTTGAAGGTTTGATGTAAGCTAGACCACGTAAATAAAATAAAAACTTGTGAATCACATGAAATGTTCCAAATGTGCAATGCTGCTATTATTCGCTTCCTAATACAGTAACCCAATTTTGTCTCACATTATCACTAAAAGCCGTAACGGACGGTGATGTAAAGTGGCCACTAACTGAACATGGTATTGTCTTTAGAGGGTCTGGAATATTTGGGGAAAGAAGAATACATATCAGATTAATACAATTTTTAGAAACAAATGATGCATTCTATTACCATCAGTATGCGTTTCGGAAGAAATATAGTACCACATTGTCATAAATCAATTTGATGAATGCAACTTTGAAGTATGTAGAAGAGGGGAAAGTTATTACCCTTGGTGTTTTTCATTGATTTTAAGAAAGCCTTCGACACCATTAATCATCAATACCGTACTTCTGGGTAAACTCTCCAATTATGGCATTCGAGGGTTACCAACTGAATGGTTTCACATCTATCTTAGTAACAGATTTCAGTTCGTTCAGTTTGGTCAAATATTATCTAAAAAGAAGATAAAATGTCGTGATCCACAAGGATTAGTACTAGGAATAACTTTATTTTTGATCGACATAAATGTTTTGCCTTCAGTTACTAATTATTTCAATTTTTTGTTGTTTGTCCATGATACGACCTTATTCCATTCTTTTCCAGCTGACCAGGTCGAAATCGATGCGGATAAAGTGAATGACACCATACATAAGATACGAAACTGGTGCTAAGCCAATAAACTTACAATTAACTCAATGAAATTCATTTTTTAAAGCAGCATGAGGATTAAAAATAGGTATGAATGGTACACTGAAAATATAACTGGTGATGAAATCAAAGAAGTTGATGTTGCCACTTTTGTTGAAATCAACAATGATAAACATCTGACTTGGAATAATCATTCCTTTTGTAAATCAGTGCATACGAAAGAAAGTTGGAGTGTTATTTAGGTTGCGAAATTTTGTACCCAGGCGCACTTTAATACTACTATATAATACCTTTATACAACCACAGACTACTTACGGAACAGAGGTGTGGGGAAGTACTTCTAAGAAGCATATTATATTCACAGAAAATGGCGGTCCGTGCTCTAACATTTAGTGCGTGGAGAACTCATGCAATTCCTGTTTCAATGTTTGCGAATCCTTAATGTATATGATTTCCATGATATGTCAATTTATATACTGTCATGTTTGATTTGTTTAATAACAACTTGCCTCACAATTTTTTTTAATGACATTATATAGCATAGGTACTCCACAAGGCAAAAGGAAGGTGGAATATAACGTCTACCAAAATTCAGAAGGACACAATGTCAATTTTCATTGTCTTTCGAGGGCAGGGAATTTTGGAAAAGATTACCTTTTAAAATCAGATTAACCAGGTCTAGAAGTAGGTTTCGGAATTCTGTTGCAACACACTGGCTAAGTAATAGTGATTGAAGACATCCATGCAAATAATATGTATATGTTCAAGAAATGTATTTGACATCATTACCTTCTACTTTTTTGTAATTCATTTCGGTAATAAATGTACGGTAACGCTGATTAAATAATTGTATGCTGAACATTATCGAAATACTCGATTGTCTGGGTTTTCTTTATAACTGTAGTATGATAATGTACTGTATTTAAACGTAGTTGACGGTAAACCAATCAATCAATCAATCAATCAAATAGCGAGTGTGCAGCTATTCTGTCGCAATTGGTCTGGCACGTGACCACCGCCATGTGTTAATGGTATTTTCTTTTCTTTCTTTTTTTAATGGTTATACGTGGCTATGTGATATGGGAGCTTAAGCATTAGTACCTACGGAAATGACCAGTCGGACGTAATCTGACGTCATAATTAGCACGGTGATGTTTCCCGTATAGACCCCCAAGTGCACATCGCGTCCGCCCTCCTCTGCTCCCTACTGACTCGCCATCGTCTGAAAGTGGCACGGGAACTTTAAAGCTAATTAAAGCTAGTTCTGAATAGCAGTCCATCAGCAGGTCGCATTACATCACCCAATACTGGGTAAACTTCTCCAATCGAGTAACACGGCCAGGTTGGTCCCCGTAATTGAGCTTCTGGACTCGACAGCTGTAAATGCCTCATCGTGGAGCAATGCAATAACCCCGACCATCCTTCTATATTAGCCTATGCACTTTAAAGGCAGGGTACGTGGAGTCTTGGAAACTGGTACGGAAACGTCGGTTTTCGACATTTTTCGCCGAACAGGCAGGAAAAAAATAAATCATCACTTTAGTAAATAATTTGGATTTTAATCCAAAGAATGAACTAAAGGGAGAAAATAGCAACTGGGAGAGGTGTCATTGTCATTTTGAAGTGCACATAAATATCTATTTTTTATGTGCTTGGCATGCATTGGTATTGATTGTAGCCATAAGCATCGTCGGCTATAAAGAGGAATGAAATGGTTCCTGTGTTGAGCAATATAATGTGCAATATAATTGCGGGCCATTGAACCGGGGGAGTTGGATAGCTAGGGGCGTCGCTAGAACATTTTGAAGGGGGGGGGGGGGCTGTGAACCCAAATTTTCCGACAAATTTTTAGGATATGACATCCATATTCCCCCCCCCCCCCATAAAAATAATTAAAAAAATTACAGATGTAAAGATCTTGATCATACGGGCCCATTTTCGCAAGGGGGGGGGGGGGAGTGACGAATTTTGCTTGAATATACGAAGTGGTGCATGGTTGCCCAAATATCAGAACTTTGAATATCCTCGGGGGGGGGGGGGGAATCCAGCCCATTGCCGAAGGGGGACGCCAACACCCCCCCCCCCTCTAGCGGCGCCGCTGAGAGGAACTGCAGCCTCTCGATAATGGCTAAAGGGAGGGCATAACCCCTTCCAAATCTCCAAATTGATGTATGCCCCTCCCCAGTCAACAAATTTATTTAGTGAACATTATTCGAATCATTATTTGTGTGCGCGCGTTGGTGTGCGCGCGTTGGTGTGCGCATGTGTGTGTATGTGTGTGCGTGTGTGCGTGTGTGCGTGTGTGTGAGTTTACGTACCGTAACCAAATTGAATATTGTTTGAAAATAACTTTGCCAAAACTACATTTCGAAAGGGTATGTCAGCTTAGCCGCAAGCATTCTTTTAGCAGAGCATGGAAATGGCATTGTGGCATTATTTTTGGCAAAGCATGGATAACTGACAATTATCGCAGTTGGTATAAATACATCTCACAGCAAACATGATACGAGTATGGCAATGCAGAACTAATATTGTAATGACTACCGTATCTCGTATACAAAACACTTGAAATTTTCAATAATCCCCTGCTTAATAATCAATTATCTGTGAACATGATTACTAACTGATAATTTGAATGTGTTTCTTGAATCTAGGGTCTGATTGTAAATATTCACAATGTTATTACAGTGTATTTCTATTTTGTTTTTGTGAGATCAACTTGTAGCCCATGTACAATTTAACTTCTGGTTGTGATGGAAGAGATTTTTTTAAAAATAAAGACCATTTTATCAATCTATCTATCTATCTATCTATCTATCTATCTATCTTTCTATCTATCTATCTACTTCATTATGTATGGGAGGCTAATCCAGAAATCGAGATGATGTTACGGAATAACTAATATGAAATTTTAAAAATGATCAGTTTAAAAAATACAAATTTGGTGGAATTTGTAAGATTTCTTGTTCTGCTGGTAGTGATGTGCCAGACAGAAAACCATTAAAGGTATTTTTTCTGTTCCATGGTACTCCTTGTTATCCTTGACGTCAGCTAGAACCTGATATTTCCCCTCCTTGCTTTTCTAATGTTCATAATTATCTCAGCCACAAAACCTGTATGATATAGTCACCAACAAACTGTAATTTAACATTTGCCTAGTTGACGTGAAATGCAACCAAAGACTGATCATCCATCATCAAAATTGAGGGGACGAAAATCTGGTTTCTATCTCATTCTTTGCTAAAATGTACGCAGAAAAAAAAAATCAATGTTATTGCATTTTCTTTATGCATTAACTGCAGGAAATAATAGTCAAGCGGATACAAACGTATGCAGATTTTGTGAAACTATCATGACTTATTAAGTAACACATACAAATTTATCCGGGAACGGTGGAGACATCCGCCTCAGAACTTGATAGGGGCGCGTCTCAGGTACCTTAAAAATCTGCATCATTAAACACACTCTGAAAAAAATTAGACCATGTAGCCTTTCCAGGGGCAGGCCCTCTAAAAGACAAAGATTAGAGCTTAATGTTTTTATATATACCATAACCCTAACCGAAACCCTAATTCCAAATATCAAAGGGGAATAAGACTTCTGGACTTAATATACCAATGACTTAATCGTAGTTCTCAAAAGACACAAATTCGCCCCCAACCCTCCGGCCTTCTGGAACCACTTTTTTTCTTCTAGCAATACATCTTCCTTGGACAGGATGTACGTGTTTATACGGGAAAAACAGACAGGTTAAAATTATGTTAGCTGCATAACAAAATCTGAGGCTAAGAAGGCCCCCTTATCATCATTTCCATCCTAAGCACAATTCTTAACGAAATCGGACGTCTAAAACTACGCTATGGTGTCTTTGAAGATTGCCGCGAGAAGGAATTCTTTACACACTTGCGCGTGCGATGCAGCGAGTATTCGAGAGAAAGATACGTTTCGGTTGTAAGATTAATCAAGCCTCGTGCGTGCTTAACTGATTGTTAAAGTAACGTTTTTGTGGAGTTTAACGACCGTGTACATGGTCATATAAGGATTCATTCCTCGCATACAACTGAGAGCAAATCCATTAATGTCTTTTAAATTTTCCCATCGTGGCTCCCCTCACGTCCTTCTTTCGGAATACAAAAACAATAAAAAGAAATCGATCTCCTTTTCATGGTTCTTTTGAATATTGATAACAGTATGAAGCGACCTTGACAATGTCTTGTCTGCTTATTCCCGTATAATATTCACTGAATATGGCAAAGAAAAATCTGATACACCGGTGATGATGATGCACAACATTCTTGGCGCCATCTTTTTGTTTTAAAAATTAAAACCATGCAGCTAAATAAGCTGTATGTGCATTTTTCATGAATGAACAAATAAACTTTCGTCCATCTGCCAGTCTCAAAATATGGAAATAAATATAATTATGATTTACAGACCGACAGGCACCAAAATCCTTAATGTTCGTTGGTCCATCACACTTTGCACAAACCAGCTTTATGGTCGTTTAAATGAGCAGTCTTTAACGAGGAAAAGAGAATAGCGCGACTAAATTTTGAAAAGTATTGTGGAAGTGACACATTTTTATGGAAATGGATCCAGCATAAACTTCTGAGCTGTGCAATTTATAGAAAAGAGAATCTGCTGACGGTATGTGCAAATAAATGGAGATTCGTGGAGGAGTGCCCAGGTGCCCTGAACCTTACCGAAGACACGTATCTTCTATTTCCATAGCCTACATTTGACACGATCGAAATATTGACGCGTCTTTATTTATATCGGGTGTTTTTCTTGTTCTTCATGTTCAAGTGCAAATTTCCTCTCTCCCGAATCCTCATCATTCAATCATCACCCGTTCCCAATGGTACGCCAAAGGCTATAGTCTTCCTCCAAGAATCATTTTGATTTAATAATTTAACCCTACCCCCGCTTCCCAGAGAAGGAAATGCTATCGCACCGAAAGTTCGTTACGTATTCGCTTACATCCTTACACATTCCCCAGAGAAATTTTTGGGAAATAGCTTAACATTTTAAGGTGAATTAAAGGCAGGAAAATAAGTCCCGCGGACTTGGGGTGAACCTAAAAAGCAGTAACACGAAGCCGCAGTAGATGAAATAATGGAACATTCATTTTAATTTTGGCCGACAGTGGCCCGCGGCAAATTCCTATTCATGCTTGTCGACCAAAATTTCCGACATTTAAAAACGGCGCAGAATAAATACTGATGGGGGAACACTGAGAGGATGAGAGGCAAATAACTACAGGGATGGACTTGGTGAAATGCCGATGGGTCTCGATTGGAAAGGGGCCCAGAAAAACTTGGAGATGACTGGACAGTAAAGGCTGAATATTGTTTAAACAAAAACGGAACAGTATAAGAACATATGATTCATTTCTGGCCTTTTTTTTCTACAAATATTTCTTTTTAAAAAATGTATTCATGGTATAGTTCATTAGTTAATTTAATTTAGTTAATTTGCTGCAAATTCCCCGTACCTGTCATTCATGGGGGGACAATGCTTTTTCGCATGCAGCAGCCAAATTATGGAATAAGCTTCCTTCGTCACTTCGCTGTATCTCAACATATTCCACCTTTAAAGATCGTCTTAAGACTTACCTTTTTCATCTGTAATCCTGTTTTCCTTAAGTAGTGCAAATTTATTTTACTAAAATCAAAATTAAAATCTTACGTGTATACACATTTTAACTTATTTTGTTATCACCCTTTAGTCTCATTGGCTACCCGTGTGGGGCCTGGTGGCCTCAGGTGCTAGAGCTCCTGTGAGTTGTGTGCTGACTGGGCTTGTCCCTTGAATTGTCAGTGAACGGAGCAGCAAGAGGGCACCGGGCCTCACCAGGTGGAGCTGAGAGTCGCAGTTGGTGATGCAAATGCTGTGAATTTGTTTTAAGTTCTTAGTACTAAAAATACAATTATAACATAAATTTGTAGTATACCTGGATTAAAGAGAACTGTTGCTGGGCTAGCGCCATGAGCGTCCTTGGACGGTGTGTGCGCTCTATAAGTTTTCACCATTATTATTATTATTTATTAGTTCTTTGTTTATTTCATTACGAACCATCGATAAGATTTGATTTTAGTCCATTACTTTGCGTCATTTTAGGGATAAGGATGTGTACAATAAAATCATGCCGTCATGTTATGAAAATAATATTGTTGTTCGTTTCCCTTTGTTTTTGTCAAAATAATTATGCATTTCTAAAACCTTACTTTTGGTCATATTCATGAATCAACAATCGAGACTTAAAGGCCAAGTCCACACTAATACCAAGTTGATTTGAATAAATAAAGTAAAATTAAACTAGCATAACAGTGAAAATTTCACTGAAATCTGATGTAAAATAGGAAAGTTACGGCATTTTTAAGTTTTGCATTATTTCATGAAACAGTGATATGCATAACATGGGCGGTATGCAAATGCGTGAACCGATGATGTCACACACTCACTTTTCCTTATGTATTTTATTATATGAAATTTCAAATATTTAAATTTTTATATATGTGATAATAAAGAATCTCTCCCTTGTATCAAAATAAGTTACAGTAATGATGATTTTACATGTTCCATAAGGAGTCAAACGATGCTTTACATTATTGAAGCAAAAAATTGAAATATATGATATTTCATATAATAAAATACATAAGGAAAAGTGAGTGTGTGACATCACCGGTTCACTCATTCGCATACCGCCCATGTTATGCATATCACTGTTTCAAGAAATAATGCAAAACTTCAAAATGCCGTAACTTTCTTACTTTACATCCGATTTCGATAAAATTTGTACTTTTATGCTTGTTTAATTTTACTCTGTGTAGTCAAATCAACTTGATATTAGTGTGGACTTGGCCTTTAAATGGATAGAATGAAGGAGTGTCTCCTTTATGTAGATTTTGACATTCAAGTAGTTTGAAAAATTGAGCAAGATCCATCAGAAAACATAAAGCAAATGGTGAAACAAAAAAGCTTATCCCAGAGGTGATCGCTGGAATAATAATTGATGAATTTGTTTTCCCTATTGGGGACAGAAAGACTCGAAGAAAAGGATACACGTTGGGGGCATATAGGCCATTTTAGACGCCGCAAATTGGAAAAATGAGAGCAATGCGATATGACATTGTCAGGCTGTTTACTGTTAGGCTGTAAGATAATTGGGTTAACTAAAGTACTTCAGTCCGGGGTTGCCCGGGGGTTAGTAAGGCAAAAATTATTTAATGTGTTTGGATTAATTCAAGAATACAAATTAATGTTAGTATTGGAAAGCTACTTTGAGTTTAGGTATGGTTATCAGCATAGTTGTGAAATTGGGTTTTTACAGACGTGTATCAATCAGATATGATTATTACCGACTGGTAATTGAGCGACCTTTAAAATCACCATCCAGAAGATGTGACTCATTTTCGAACCTTGGTTGCTAGACCAACTCACTTCTTTTTAGTTTGTAATTGGACTGGTTTATGTGCTAACTTGTCGAAGTTGTTAAATTTTCAGGACAGTGGTGATGAATCGAAATATTGCAAATATATTATAACAATGCACATCATCCCGTGATTATAGAGTCCTACAAACTGGAAATGATAATCTTATTTAACTTTGCATTTCGTAACTAACCTTACGCTAAAAGCAGAACAATGACCCTACTAACATGACTAAGAAATTCAAGAAATTGAGTTAGAAATGCTAATGCTGGCTCGATGAATTCTAAATGGTGTCATATTTTAAATCAACTTGGGTTAGACATTAAGCCATCGCCATGGGGAAAGAGAGTGAGAGCGAAAGAGAATTGAATGAGAAGAGAGAGAAAGAGAGAGAGAGAGAGAGAAAGAGAGAGAAATAATAAGGAGAGAGAGAGAAAAAAAAGGAAGATAGAAGAAACGAGACGGAGAAAGAGAGGGGAAAGAAAATTTTTAGCGGTGAAGGAAAAGAAATCTTTTCGTCAAACTACACATAATTACCCATCCTTCTAATTAGATTATATTTGGTAAATGCGTTGTCACGTGACTAAGAAAATCAATTCCGCATTTCACCGTACGACGACTTCAAATGGGTTCCTAATTTCTTTGTCAGCTATCCCAGAGAGACTGGTGGTTAGCGAGAAGGTACCGCTACAACCGGTGAAACCAGAAACCACTCTGCTTTCAGCACATGAAGGTACACTCAAAAATTAAGACACGATGAAAAACTAATTTGAGACTATGGCAACCGTATCATTTTGATGCAGAAATCTCCATGCCTGAAAAACATCGACCCTGTGACCTCTTGAACCTTTATTAAAGTCTTTTGAAAATCTTTGAGAAGTTTAAAGTTTATCGATATATTTAAAAAATTGTAATACCCGATGGGGCTTCATACACGCCCCCTTAATAAGAAAAAAAAAAGAAAGATTAGGAACGGAGAAAGGGGAAAGTAGAGGAAGAGGGGGAGAGAGCTTCATTTATTTATTTATTTATTTCTGATATTTATACAGGGTAACACATTTTCAACAATAGTGGTGGTCTTCCATTAGGGCCTGTTTGATAACAGAAATATTAAGTAACAATATAAACTCATTACAACAACAAAACAAAAGATAGTTTTATATATATATATATATATATATACATACTATCTGGTATTTTTCAAAAACGTATTGGTGGCGGCTTTGGTGCATATTTCTAAAATCGTTGATTGGTAAATGGTTTTTAAATCAGATGAAAGGTCATCAATTACTTTTTGACACCCCCCAAAAAAAAAATCCCAAAAAATACAGCAATATTATGAAAGTTCATAAACAAAGTAAAGAGCTGATTTTGGTTCAATATTAATATAAATCCCCACTTGTGATACCAAAATGATACATACATATTTACATAGAATATAGTATTGTTATTCAAACAATACACTTTGACCGTTTATTAAACAGCATAATAACTGAGTATGTACAGCATAAATACCAATGAAAGCACCAATAACTATAATGAGTGGTGTCATTAATTCATTCAGTTTCAAGAGCTTCATGTCAAATAGTTTTTGAATAAACAAGTAAATTTCATAGAGAAAAGTATTTAAATAAATTTGCCAGTTGCATTCATTAATCAATTTGCAGGGTAAACGATATTCACTTAAACGTTTTCTGCAGATAGCAGAACTTTCAAGATATGTTTGAAGCTGTTCAAAATAGGTGATTTCTTGACAGAACTTTCAACTTGGTTCCATACTCTAATTCCCGAAACTAAAGGACTGTGTTTGTATGTGTCCTTCCTAAAATTTGGTAAACACAAGGCATCTTTTTCAGCTTGTCTTGTATTGTAATCATGTAATTAACTAAGATAAATGAAATCTCTCTTTAAATATGTGGGGGCCATATCGTGTATACAGTTTCAATTCAATTCATATTAACATTTATTTTTTTCCATTTATTTTGACAACATTCAACATCTGATCAAATAGTACAATTTACATACATAAAAAGTAATATCAGTACAATCAAGAACTTGCAAAGTTACAAGGAAGAAGGCGCAGTCCCAATAAGCCAGATGCTTAGAGCGGGTATGCCTGAATACACAAATACAATATAATTTAATACAGGAAAAGAAAAAAGGGACAGACAAAGAGAGGGAGAGAGGAGAATAGGGAACTTGGAGTAGAGGGAAAGGAAGAGGGCTGCAACATAGTAATAATCATAGTTGAGTTGTATGGCCTGCATGGATAATACAGTGGCAAGATATACGGTGAGAGTAAAATATCGAAATATTCACAGGCATTCTTATACATCATCACTGCACGTCCAAACTGGAAACGTGTCTGAATAGGCATCCACCCTAAGCGAGTAAACATATCACTGGAAGAAACAATAAATCTTTCTCCCAACACTAGACCATGTAGACGGGCAGCTCGTTTAAAAAAAAAAAAAAACTTTTGTAATTCATTTGTATGTCTTTGAAATCGTCAAGTCCAGAACAGACAGAGGCACTGGCGTAGACGGGGGGGGGGGGGGAGACAAGAGGGCCATGGCCCCCTATTCAGCCCCTTAAAAAAAAGTGAGAGAGAAAAAAAAGGGGGGAAGTGAAAGAAAAAAAGCATGAAAAGGCGCTACGAGCCGCTATCTTTCTCTCAAAGTTTTCTAAAACGTCAAAGTTTTCGTGCTTCGCGCGGGAATGGGGAAATAACTCCCCCCCCCCTCCCTGCACCCACCCCTGTTACATACAGTGCAGTATTGCCTCCAAATAATTGAAAAGCAGTCCGGGCCTCGAACTAACCTTCCGCCTTAAAAAAGGGTGCTACGAGTCGTTATCTTTCTCTCAAATTTGCCATAAAACGTCAGAGCCTTCGCGCTTTGCGCGGGAGGGGGAGGGGGGGACTTCCCCCTCCCTGCACCCACCCCCTGGGGAGCACGCTTTGCGTGCTCATCACCAATTTCGCACGCTTTGCGTGCTCACAACCCCCCCCCCCCCCCCCCGAAATGAAATCCTGGCTACCATGGCTACGCAGTTGGATCCTTCACGTCTGGCCCCCCTATTGAAAAATCCTGTCTACGCCACTGGACAGAGGAGCAATACTCAAAGTGAGGTAGAAGAATATCATTATACAGATGTTTAAGAGATCTTGACGGAATATAGCTTTTAGCAAGCTTAATCACCCTCGTCAGATAATTTTTTGAGTAGTTTTGATAATTTTTTTACATGTTCAGTCCAACGTAACTCTTCGTCAATCATTACACCCGGGCATTTTGCTACTTTTACTCTTTTCAAAATGCTTCCCTTTAGTGTGACAGAAAAACATTACATTACATTATTAACAACCGATCTTGATCCTATTATCGTGCCCTTTGTCTTATCAGCATTAAGGACTAAACGGTTTGTAGTTACCCATAAAAATATATGTTTCATACCTCTGGTTACATTTTTCTTCCACTTTGTTAAAATTACTCCTGCTGACTGTTATAGTCGTGTCGTCAGCGTACATATCAACTACGTCAATATTAATATATTTAGGCAAACTATATATATATATACATATATATATATATATATATATATATAAGGAAAACAGAAGTGGCCCTAATAATGAACCTTGTGGGACTCTAATGATAACTGTTAAGAAACTAGATGTTATCCGTTTAAAACAAACCGACTGTTCTCGTTGGACAAATACGATTTAAACCACTAAACATTGTGATCAGAACATCAAAAGGCCTTTAGTTTACATAACAGAATATCACGATCGACTTTATCAAATACTTTGTGCAGATCAATAAAAGCAACACCCGTTAAGGTATTGTTATTAATGTCGGAAGACCTCTGATTTACATTTTTCATTAAAGCTGTTGCAGTAGAGTGCAAAGGACGAAATCCAGGGTATAATATATCATTTTCATCAAAAAAGTCAGAAAATTGTTTGTGAACTGCTTTTTTAAAGATTTTACTCACAATGGATAATACTGGTACTGGTCTGTAATTACTTGGAGTGGATATATCACTCGTCTTGTAAATTGGAATCACCCTTGCTTTTTCCAGCCTCTTGTTACATGTCCTCTGGCAATGGATATTGATAAGACATGTCTAAGAGTCTAAAATGATATACCTTGCCATTTTCAAAAGGCAACTCCATCATCTCCTGTTGCCTTATCATTACGAATATTTTCACTTTCTTTTAAAACAAAGGCACTCGTTACTGGTTGTAAATCAAATTCACATTCGGTATTAGTGAATTCATTGTGGTCCAGGGGCGGCGCCAGGGTATTTTGATAGGAGGGGCAAGACGACCTAAAGATGACGTCATATTTTTTCTCCATTAAATAACAGGGGTAATATAGAGTTATATGTTTAAGACCTCTCTTTTTAATACTCTTCTTTCTTCTTTCTTCCCTTTTCTTCCCTTTTCTTCCTCCTTTTCTTCTTTTTTCTTCTTTTTTTTCTTTTTTCACTACTTGAAAAATCATAGGGGGGGGGTCGCCCCCTCTGCCCCCCCCCCCTGTAGCGCCGCCCCTGTTGTGGTCTAAGATTACTTCAGAATGCATTGGTATACCATTTGTTACATTGCTACAGCATGTAATGAAATAGTAATTAAAGCTCTGTTCAATGCACTTATTATCTAGAATCATGGTCCTATTCACTTTTATACGGCCCTGCATCTAGACTAAATGGTAAGACCTTATTAGACTGAGGAATAATATGTTTGATACTCTTCCACATCTTTCTGCTATTTCCTTCACTATATTTTTTCCTTCCTAAAAAGATGATTCACCTTGTTCTTTAGTTCTTTGTACCTTCTCCATGTTGATTTATCAGCCCTGTTCAATGCATTAACATCATGAGTAGTTTTCTTTCACCCTATATACACCCACCCCCTCTTCCTTCTCCCTCAATCAGGTCTGACAGGTCCGGTGGGATTCCCGAATTATTTTTTTAAAGAAATAAATACAGCACATTCCATTCATGAAATATTTCTCTTTGACAGTTGAATAGACTGTACATTTTTCTCTCTTCTTCCATGCTTCCTTCAAATCTCCATATACATTTTAGATCTGATTCTAGTTCACTCTCCCTCTCATTGTTTCACCCTTTTCTAATCTGTCATCTAGCTCTCTGCCGTTCCTCTGGTAAATGATGTTATCCTGTCTTGTCATCGTATGGTACTCCATCCCGCAGGTGTACCAGATTTTAATTCCCCTGGTTAATTTCATCACGGTTCGTCTGCGTGTTTTCACAGTAAGTGAAGCGTGCGTGGCAACATCTGTAAGTAACACGCCCTCCGAGCATTAACCGTTTCGCTCCCACCGCAGTATGTCTGGTTACTGACATCGGGTGCCCTGGGTTAATGCCAGTGTGTCCAGTTAAGCAGATACATATAGTTGTGTTGCTGAGGACGTCTCCAGTGTCCTCAATTAAGTAACGGATTCGTGACATTTTGCAGAAAAGATGGCTCGATCGAAGTCGAGATGCACTCCCCGGGGGTTCGCCTTACCATCGCCATGACAATGCCCTCAAACACGCTCAATATCATGTGGTCAATGTTATACACATTATTCGGTCTTTAAAGAAGGGGATCAGCTTTGCAATTGCAAAGATGTGAATGGCGATCGTGACCACCATTCACATACATTCCATATTTCATTCAACTCATTTCAAATTATTCCATTACTTTTTTATTTATTTCAAAATAAAGCAAAAAATTTCAGTTTCCTACATAAGTCGCATTTCCAATTAGAAGAATGTATGTAAAGGAAAAATTCCAACAAGACTGTGAGTTTAAAGCACGGAAATAACACTATGAGATGTCATATTCTCGGCAATGAATATACTTAGCGATGCGTCCCTATAAAAGGGTTTACTTATATTATTCCTTCATGGGAGTTGGTTGTGTCGTGTTTAATGAGTGCACATGTGCTTGGTCTATTGTTTTACATGGTTAGAATATTAATAGTATCCTAAATCTCATAAGATATCAGGTGTACAGTGTGTGCAACTTCTCAAGAAAAATTGTGACAGATCTATGTTTAATACAACACCCAACCACAGCACGTATCAGTTTACCAGCGTTACTGTTTCCAAACATTTCAAAAGTCGTTCCGTACAAAACTTAACCTTTATATCTGAAATAGCATATTTAGACTTCAAGGAAAAAAAAAAGATTTATCGGACGCATGACTGGGGACATGGATTTACGGTTTCAAAGAATTGCAAAGCTCTGTCTGGCTATAGTCGCTCGCTAGCCTCTGGGGGCGCGAACATGAACCGCATGTTATCAAGGAGTGGCCTTCGGGCGCCTGAGGAGTTGATGATTGTGCGCCTGAGAATTGGATGAAGGCCTTTGAAAATCGGCATCCGAACATTTTCCTATTTCTAAGGGATTTTCATCCAATAAATTGCGAATTTCAGGGAGCTGTTTGAGATCACCTGATACCTAAATGTGCGGGAAGTGAAGAGAAAGATGGAGGGGGTAGAATACAGAGCTAAGTCGTTCATGATTTATTGAAACACCTTTTGGGGGAAATAGATGGAGTCAGCCATGAATTCTAAGTGATGTATTATCGATGAATGTGTATCGTGATAACATTAGGGGACTCTCTAGAGAAGAGATTAAATTCTATTCTAAGAATACTGTATGTCATCTTGTTTTGGGGAGGAACAGAGTGAACATTCTCAGAGATTAGATTACATGGAGTATCTAGTGACTAAACTTAAAGGATTGATTTTACACAATTGGCTTTAGAATCAACTTATATTACATTCATTCTGATAAAGATTGACATTTTACATGATAGTAGCGGTAATATGATGTTGGGTATATCATGAACTCCATTCCCGAGTACTTCCTTATCAAATACGAAAGGTAAACGGCCACAGCTATTTTCTCTTAGGATTACTCTTGAATTCTTAAGACAATATCTTTTTTCTTCCATCTCTATATATTTGTTGTTCTTATTTCATCAAGCAAAGCCAGGCAATCACCAATAGTAGAATCAGCTTGGTCAAATACAGGGGCGGCGCTACAGGGGGGGGGCAGAGGGGGCGACCGCCCCCCCTATGATTTTTCAAGTAGTGAAAAAAGAAAAAAAAAAGAAGAAAAAAGAAGAAAAGGAGGAAGAAAAGGGAAGAAAGAAGAAAGCGGCGTATTAAAAAGAGAGGTCTTAAACATATAACTCTATATTAACCCTGTTATTTAATGGAGAGAAAATATGACGTCATTTTTAGGTCGTCTTGCCCCTCCTATCAAAATACCCTGGCGCCGCCCCTGGTCAAATATGAGCTAACACCCAATTTATATTTGTATACGCGGTCTCGTAAGACGTCTTTGTTTTGTAAACCAACGTCTAATCTAATTCTAATAAAATTGAATGAACTGAGATTTTAAAAAGAATGTGTGGATTAATGAGCTAAATAATTTCTTAGGCATATGCTAGTCATGCACAGTTGCTGAGAAAAGACTCCTCACATTCCTTCACACACCTAGTATCTTTATTACCTTTGGAATATATATATATACTCTTTTCTCATCTGCATAATTATATCCATCATTTTTTTGTAAAGCGCGCGCATCCTCAGTCAGATCTCCAAGAGAGACGGTTTCTAAGCAACCTATATCTGACTGAGGATGCGCGCGCTATAACTATAACTATTTCAATTATTTGTATGATACCTTATCATTTACTGTTCTCCTGAAGAAGACGCCAGGGAGCGTCGAAAATTTGAGTAGAAAAATAAAATTGGCCACAATGCATTACAAACGCTTTTAGCAGTTTTCTTTGAATTTGTTTGAGCCGATACGTGAAACCTTAACATGTTTATATATATATATATATATATATATATATATATATATATATGTGTGTGTGTGTGTGTGTGTATATGTATATATTTTTGTTTATATCTCTAGTTTGGTTTTGGCGTTTGTTTGCGAAAGGATGTGTATGCGTGTTTTGGGGTTTTATCACACATGCAGATGAGTGCCTTTAATTCAAATGGATAAATCAGAGCGCAAGAAGAATATATTCGGTCAATTCTCATGCAAAGCACTAAATATCCGGTGACAGAGATAATCCTAAAGCTGACAAACACGTCCTGAGGTTTACATCGTCTACAGTAGATGTGGACATATCCCAAACACGGAACACTCCACAAGTCAGTGAAAGCAATTCTCCTCTCAGTATACGTATAGGCCTAAGTAATAATACTTGACTTCATGAAGCGCCTTTTCTCTGAGGATACAATGCCATTATTGCCCCGGTTCTGCTAGTTTCAGTTTCCTTACTCATTCAAAAGTTTAATTGGGCATAGTTAACTTTTGTTTGTTCTTACTGTTTTTGGTATTTTTTAACCAACACAGGGTAACTCATGCATAATCTACAATTTACCCCCACAGTTGGTGTAGTACATAATAACAATGACAATATTGATAATAATAATAATAATAATAATAATAATAATAATAATAATAATAATGATAATAATAATAAAAATAATAATAATAGCTGCAACATCAATGACTTTAACATTTTGCAATCTGTTGTCCAAAATATTATAAAGTGTATATGAAGGTAACTGATATCTGTCTTAAAATGGATGATAAAGAATAGGAGCAAGTTCCTAAGAAAATCATATTTTTATCCGTATATTGTTTTTCCCAAACCTTTTTACTAATAAAATAAAGAATATATTTATCTATTTGAAAAAGGATATGGAAACGACGTAATCGATATCGAAAGATAGCATTTCAAGCTGTATGAATAAAAATGCAAGGCAGCAAAATACCTATTCACAGGTGATTCCACTAAGATACCACTGTCTTCCATTACTCCTCCTCCTCCTCCATGTAAATTCGCGATAATCAGTGTAAAGTCAACCATTATTCGTTCGATCGAATTACATTCCCTTGCGTCCAGATAGCAGATATCCAATTTAGCTGCTAGAATGGGCACGATAAAAACGCTCGTGAACCATATGTAATTCGCCCGATTCTCTCCTTAGGGGTTTCTCCCCACCAGGATTATCGATGACCATTTTCGTAATTGTTCGCAGGCGCTATTTTCGATTTTACTTCACACGACGATACACCTCCTACCCCCTCATTCCAAGAGGCAGATTAAAGGGATGTCCAACTTGACAGCAAAGAGATTCGAATAAAAGCAGAGTGTTATAGAAACGGATCAGTTTAAGTTTGAGAAACATCCGATGAAGAACGGGGAAGTTTTGAACGTTTGAAGGTTTTCAATATCACTATACATATTGGCAACTCTATGACATGTTTCCCGTGCTACTCTAATTTTGTTTTGAACAAAAAAATTATCAAATATATCCCAATTATTTCGTTTTCATGAATGAGTATTTATTTAATTGGGGATGATAATTCTATAAGCAAAAAAAAAATTTTTCGCCAGCCCTCCAAAAGTCGCTCAGGGGGGGGGGGGGGGGTTATGGGGTCCAGTTCCCCTTAATAATTCTCTGACAAGCAAAAAAAAAAAAAAAAAAAAAAAAAAAAAAAAAAAAAAAAAAAAAGGTTTTCTGGTCGAAAAGGGGGGGGGGGCACAATCGCAAATGGGGGGGGGGGGCACATTGCATTGTTTTCCCTCAAAAGGGGGGGGGGCACGGGCCGGGATTGCCCCCCCCCCTGGATCCGCCACTGATTCAAGATTAAGTTTAGAAGACTATACAGCGCACCAATGACACGATGCTTATTTCTTCTTCTTCTTCTTCTTCTTCTTCTTCTTCTTCTTCTTCTTCTTCTTCTTCTTCTTCTTCTTCTTCAGTGAGCAAAATTAAGAATCAAAACAACCATATACCAAAGCTCACTGAATTTCTCTTGCTCGATGCAAATTATTTGTTTGATTTAGGGTTTACGGGACGTGGTCTGTTACGGATTGTAGAGGTCAGAAGTGGTGTCCTACCAACAAAACTTGTCCTCCGTGTTGGTAGTGATACCCATCCAGCTCCAGGGCCTATAGTCTTGATGAAGACATATCTTCGGCGTTTTCAAAACAAGAGGATCTAAAATCCCACAAGTTCGCCGACGGAAATGAGAAGAAAACAAAAACACAGGGCATGGATGGCGAGTTTGTAGTCTCTTTTTCCCCTTGATTATGTTTTCAATTTGAGAGGGAGAATTCACCGGCGGATTGACTTTCAATTTTGACGACGGTCCGCTCTGTCATCACACCTAATGGCGGGAAATATAACATCGGCAGCCCAATCAGCGCGCGTTAGTGTCCATGTCGAAGTTTATTGTGTCCCAATGGACAAAAAGGCGTCCCGCAAAAGGCGCCAAAATACTACGTGCTACTTGTTTGTGCGCAAGATGAGCATACAAGGGAGCGGGTGCGGACAAGTTAGGGTTATTGGTCCGTCATGTCCGCGCGGACAGGTTCGTGGACAGTATTCCGGAGGTGGTAGTCCAGGGTGTTCTTGTCCCAGAATCTCCTAGAAAGGCCATTGGTGAGATACTGTAAATGGCTTCTTGGGTTCTAGGTTACAAGAATTGTAACAGTTTTAAAAATTGGGAGAAATACCCTATTATGATGCCATTTTATCTTTGTAGTGACTCTGCTGACTCTGACAGTACCAAAGGAGTAATAGCCACTGATAGCATTTGGGGTCTATAGTAACTACTGAAAGGGCGAAAGGATTTTTAGTACCCCTGAAGAATCCACACAGTTCAGTTCATATTTTAAAAAAAAATGGCCTTAACTACATAGATGAAAAGGTTATTGCGAGGCCAAATTACTTTTACACATATGTTTCATGCCTACTGTTACACAAATAGTGAAACAAAAATATTTTCACATTATTTGCTACTGTGCATGTAGTTATCATATACGAGTGTCGAAGAAAGCCGCTTATGGAACTATCTATGTATAACTTTTCAATTACGTCATTCTTATGGGGGTAACCTCGCTAGTCATAAGGATCGCTATTGCTATGGACCACTTATTCATAAGGACCGCTATCCATAACGCGTGACTAAATAAATAGCGGTTTTGTATGAATAGCGGTCCTTCGACATAGCGAGCAAACCATAGACAAAATACCTTGCTATTTATAAGGACTTCCGTTCATTAGGACCACTATTCATAATTATTCATAAGGACCGCTATTCATTATGCGTGGTAAATGAATAGAGGGCTTTATGAATACCGAGTTGACCCCTTCTTATGTATACCTACAATAAATCGATTCCTTCCATTTTGAACAATAAAACGACTTTTTTTTTAATAGAATGACAGCATGAGCCCAATTTTATGTGTTAATGATGTCACGCTGTCCGCAAGCAAATCCTTCAATATTATACCTTGTAATATAAAGTAGATAATGAAATGGAGTTAAACTTTAGCTCCATTCATCAATGATAAGCATATTTGAATAAACTTTCGTCTCCATTATTGGTTAAAAGACAACGTAATACACCTAACCTCAAAACGCCAACAAAATAGCTCAAGGGAAAAAAAAAAAGATAAAAAGTGAGGTGACAATCATTTTACCGCTTGCCTCATAGATGGAGCGGTCGTTGGCGATATTTCCATTAGAACGGCCTTTTTTGACCTCTTAACGCGTACATAAGCATGTATCACTCAGACCGTCACTCCTAAACTGACGTGCCGAGGTAAATGTAGCAGAACTAATTGAGCTCACATTTTAAGCGCGTTTGGGATGCCGTGGGGCGGAGTCGCTTAACCCAGTTGCTAAGTGACCCATCGCGATAGACGCGCCAAAACGATGACTGGGAGACGGGGCGGGAGAAAATGGGAGGGTGGGTGAAATGACAAAATTGAATATGAGAGAAAAGCGGGGGGGGGGGGGGGGAAATGATGGCAAGCACTTTTTCAGGGGGGGGGGGGGAGGGTCATGATTCCAGAACGGAAAAAATGGCATGGTGAGTCAGGGTGAAAAGAGAATCACCAGCTCCCTTATTATTCATCACCCAGTCCTGCTACTAAACTTTCAAACCAAAAAACTTATGTATAGATGATTTCATACAAGCCACCGTTGTTTTTTTTTTGTTGTTGTTGTCCCTTTCATCTTTTAATCATTCGAATTAGATAAACACCGGTCAAGCAAAATAAGTGTATAGAAAATGAAAGAGGGGAAAAAACATTGTGCGGATATATAACATACTGTAGACGATGAAACAGTAGCTTCTTAAATAGCATAATCGTAAAGAAAAAGAAGACAGTACAGGGGGGATTTTATATATGTGGAAGAGAGAGGGAAGAAAGTAAAAGCAAACAATAATTTAATTTTACATCTCGACAAACGATTTGACTTTACCTACCTTAAGGTCAGGAGAGGTAGGTCGCTGTCACTATGTTCCTTTCCCACAAAAAACTCCGATTTAAAACAGAAAATTGATCTCAGAATAATTCGATCAATCTGACTCGCAGATGGGACCCGAACGACAATGTCAAATCCTTCACACTTCGAATGTAATAAAGCCTCCGATCAAGACAGCAGAGAGAGATTTAAGATTTGTGAAATTCCCAGGTGGTTACAGCGACTCATCTTTTAAACCAAAAACTGGGAACAAAAAAAAAAAGCCCTTATCCCGTATGAAGGTTGTCAAATGGCATTCCCAGTGTTGTCACCTTGTCAAGTTAATATGGGGGTGAATTCCTCGTTTGCAATGAACGGGGAAGAGAGGCGGGCGGTTGCGAAATAAACAGTGAATGGCGAGCCAAAAATGACGATTTGGTCATCGGTACGGCACTTAGATATTGTAGAGATACTGGATATTAAGAGGTTGTTGAGATGTGTCTTCGGGTGTGGAGAGTTTAAGTTTGAAAGATGACGTGACTTCGGGGGCAGAGAGCGTAAGTTTGAAAGATGATGTGACTTCGGGGGCAGAGAGCCTAGGTTTGAAAGATGATGTAACTGAAGATGTTGACAGGACGTGACACAAAGTCAACGTGCTGACGTCTCACGACCTTCGTCTTCCTATTCTTTGATAGTATACTTGAGATCCTTGAGGCACCCCTGCAGTCACAGATTGTTCTTCCAATCCCTTTTAGTAAGATTGTTTTCAGAGACAAGGTACCAAGATTTTTTTTTAATGGTCGTACTCGTGCTCTCAACCCTTTTAAAAGAGTAACTTGAAGAACATGAAGAACATAACAGGAAAGAGTTAAGCTAGAGCTGGCAAGCAAATGCACCGTGCAGAGTTTGAACGTAATTGTGTTTCAGTTATCACCTTGGTTATTTCACAGTGGAAAGCATTATGATTTAATAAACAAAAACGATCAGTCAGAGCATGGCAAATACTTCTTGATTCAAGGTACCCGCAACACACAAACAGAACGTGAAATGTTCGGCAACGTTTGCTAAGTGCAAACTTGTAGTGAACTTGAAGACTCGAAGTGAAAAGATTTCATCAAGATTTTGCTCTACCAAAACCCAGCCGACTGAAAAGGGTGAAATGAAGTAGGTTGCAAAAGTGATTTCCTTGGGAACATCCGATTCGCACGTGAATCTGACGATGTGTCGTATTTCTTTCGTTTTAATCCTTGCACGAAATACGTGGACACAAGGAACAAGATCGCTGTGATTACTGGTAGATAAGTCGGGAAGAGGAATCTTGCCACTCCTTCAAAGATGATAATATCATCTCATACATAACGGCACTGTAATCAAAGATAAACTTGCCACCCTAATGGACATCCACGATAGATTTGAGCATCTGATTAGATATGGCAGGCATCAAGAGATAGACGACGGAGGTAGAATGCGAGATACAAACAACTTTGGTTGTCAAACTGTCCGCGCTCAAGAGCATCATTCGGACAAGAAAGGAAAAAAAAAATGCTGGCTTTGCTTGAGAAGAAGTTCGTGACGATTGCAAAGTGATGGAAATGAAGTGGCTTGGAGGGGTGGGAAGGACGAATTTAGAAAATCGCAGACCAATCTGATATGTCGACGCAACATTAGGAAAATCCGTCACTTTTAAGACGCGTTGGGTAAAAAAAGTGCCCATTTGTTACTATTTTTCACAAGTGGGGAAATTGTTTAATCGATGTTAGCTTTCAGTGACAGCACATAATGGAGCCCGCTAAAAAAAAAAAAAAATGCCTAACAATACTACTTGCGTATTTTGTCTACGTCACGCGGTTCTGCAGGGGTTTATTCCGCCCTCCCCCTAAAGGAGATTCACCCCCCCCCCTCCTTCAGCAATGTCTGGATACACCAATGGATTCAGCATAATCTAGAACGGTTAGTGTTAAGAGAAAAAAAAGATTTGTCCTAGGAAAACTTAGAAACAAAGCTGTGCATAGGTTGAAACACTGAAAAAGTTCTGAATGAATACTGATTAAGACATGAATGAAATTTTATGCAGTAAATTTTACGAAGAATTCTTGATTTTGCGAATTAATGTAAATTGAATTCGGACATGCACAAATTCGACTCATGTTGACAAATTTTGTCAAATCTTATATGAGGTGGTTTTTGATTGACAACATGAAAATTATAGACACTTGGACTAACTTCTCCCAGGTATGGTCGGGTCCCTCCTGTTTGAGAGAGCCTCCTCACATCAGAGCTATGCCTCATATCCAACAGCGCCCCAATACCGTTGCCCATCTATGCCCCCTAATAATTGGACTCATGTATCGCCATTTAAAGGAGACTGAAACCCAACAAACATTAGCTGATAATCACGTGGGGAATTATCAGCCTGTTCACAATATCTTGAAAATACTCCTATTTGATTACTCAGTAAGGAGCACAATCTCTCTAAAGTTTGCAGATTCCTTGCTAGATATTATTCCATGGAGGCTGCCATTTTGAAAAACTGTGAAATCATAGTAGTACATTCATTTACCTGTACACAATGGATATGATGTTGCATAATGAATAGCTATTATACAACTAAAGCCACCACTGCCAAATGGCAGCCATCTTGGTACCCCCAGCGTCTCGCACAGGTGATATCTAGGAGCAGTTGTATGTAGGTCTTTGATACTTCTTTGAATAACTGACAAACTTTTGTCTAACCAAGCAACAACTTGTGCATGCTAAAAGCTGCTTAACAAAAGAAAATGCCCCACCTACATGACCTATGAAACAGCTGAACCAAATATCTTGACACAAATAGGTTATATGACAGGATGAAAGTATCTTCATTTGGTTGTACATGACTACAAATTTGGTTTTAGAAAGTCCATGCAGTGTCATGCATTCCACAGGAGATCATGAGTGTCATCGTAGCTATTATACAGGTCAGTGGGTATCTCACAAATAGCACTGCTCTGACATTACTTTGTAAAGGAAATGGCAGCTCCCATGGGATAATGTCTATATAGCAAGGAAACTGCAACTTTTTGAGACATTGTTCTCCTTCTTAAATAATCAAATAGGAGTCATTTCAAGATATTGGTAATAGGCTGTCAATTATCTACATGATTATAAGCTAGTGTTTGTTGCCTTTCGTTCCCCTTTAACAGATTTATTGAATGCGATATGTTATTCTTGCAGAATATAAGAGTATACATATTATGGTGATATATGAAAATGGTTAAACGTATCTACTAAATAGATCAACGAAGTAACTCAATAACTTAAGCAATAGTCGTCCAGCACGTAAGTTACGTTTAAATTTATTTATTTATTCAGTTTATTTATAATAATAATAATAATAATTATTATTATTATTATTATTATTATTATTATTATTATTATTATTATTATTATTATCATTAGTATCATTACCATCATCATGATTAATATTTTTATAATCTTTGTTACTTTTATTATCATTATCATTATTATTATTTTTATTTATTATTATTATTATCATCATCATTATTATCATTATTATTATTATTATTATTTATTTTTTTATCAATAATAGTAATAATATTACAATTATTATTATTATCAGTATCATCATCATCATCATCATTACTATTGATGTAAGACCCTGATTCATTCATTAAAATGTTTCTTGAAATGTGCTACTCGTCAAACGAACACTTTCCTTATCCAATGTGGCTCGCCCTTTTACACTTACTTAATTGAAGAATATGGACAGGAAAGGTTCAATTTCGAATGTCCATGTTTTTTAATGTGTGTGCTTTCATCAATCAACCGTAGATGGGGGTATACAAGACAGTAGTCTAGTGCCGTGTATACGGCACTGTAGTAGTCGATCCTGAGCCATGTATACAGAGACTTCAATTTTTCAATTTTTCAATTTAAAGACATTTATTTCCAACTTTTCAATATACAAATTAATAAATGAGCAAAATAATGTACATATATTTTGAACAAAAAATATGACAAAATATACACTAATGTGATACATACATAGTTGGAGGACACACCTCTAAAAGCAAAAGCTTGGGGCGAGGGTGCCCTTAGTACATAATACATTATTACATAATAAATATATGAAAAGAAAATAGCTACATACAAAAAAAGAAAGAGACCGCTGAGCTTGATTGGAGGTGAAAAAGGGGGAGGAGAAAAGAAAAGAAAAAGAAGGGGAAAGAGGAAAAAGAGGGGGAGAATGGAGGTGCAACATGAGAATTGTACGGAAAAGAGAAATATTCACGAAGAGGCAGAGAGAAGAAAGAATAGAGAGAATAGATACAACGGAGGGTGGGGAAGTGTCTTAAACCATATTATTTGTAAGATGAAGTGAAATATTTTTTCATCCTTCTTGAGAAGCTAGCGAGAGATGCGGAGTATTTTATTGTGTCAGGGATAACGTTCCACAGCTTGGGTCCTGAGTACCGGATATTATGTAGGAATAATAGGGTTCTGTGCTTGGGATGTGATTTGCGTGTCTGGTTTCGTATTTATGAATCGTAGAATTTAATTGAAAGAGATTACAAAATTCTTCAGGAAATAAATTGTTTGTACATCTGTACATAAAAATGCTTTGTTGATGTTTATTTATATCGGTAAATTTTAGTATGTTAAATTGTTTGAACAAATGGTCGACGTGACACCGGGGAGCAGTACCTGTAGTTATACGAATTATTTTCTTTTGTAGAGTGATTAGTTTTTGCAATTTGGAGGTTGTAGATTTCCCCAGGCCAGGATGCAGTATGATAGATATGGTAGAATAAGAGAATTGTAAAGCATACGGAGGATGTTGTTTGGTAAAATGTGCCGCAGTCTAGAAATGATGTCAATGTTTTTAGAGACTTTGTTTTCTGTTTCAAGAATATGTTTTTTCCAAGACATAGAACTGTCGATGTGCACACCTAGAAATTTTGTGTTTTCAACTCTAGATAGTAGTACGTTGTCGAGATATATGGAAATGCTGTCTAAATCAATGTTTTTATTGTTGTGAAAAATCATATAGTTGCTTTTTTTTAGATTGACGGACAATTTATTAGCCTTAAACCACTCGCATACAAGGCTTAGCTGTTGATTAACATTACTGCACAGTGAGGTAAGATTTGATCCACTACATAAAATATTCGTGTCGTCGGCATAAAGAACAAAAGTTAATGTTGCTGTTGATTTGAAGATGTCGTTTATATAAAGAATAAAAAGTAATGGACCAAGCAACGACCCTTGAGGTACACCACATGTGATATTACTCATGTTTGAGAAAACCGAGTCAATTTTAGTACACTGGAGGCGATTTCTAAGATAACTGGCAAACCAGTCGTGTGCTATGCCACGGATTCCATACATGTAAAGTTTTTTTTAGTAGAATTGAGTGATTAATGGTATCGAAGGCTTTCGATAAGTCTATAAAGATTCCAATTGAATATTGATTTTTTTCAAATGAGTCAATTATATCGTTTGTTAGTTTAGATAATGCCATAGCTGTAGAAAATTTTTGGCGGAATCCCAATTGGTTTTTGTAAATAATGTCATGTTTAACAAGAAATTCGTAAGTCCTGGTGTATACAATGCGTTCAAGAATTTTAGAAAAAACTGATAGAACAGATATTGGCCTGTAGTCAGTAAGCTGTCTTTTGTCCCCAGTCTTAAATATAGGTGTGACTCTAGCGATTTTCAGTTGGTCTTGAAAAATCCCTTTATTAAGTGATAAATTGAAAATATGACACAGCGGTTTAGATATATACTGAATCGCACTTTTAATTACCCTCGGACTGAATTCGTCTAAACCTGCAGAATTATTATTTTCAAACGAGCTGACAATATTACTTATTTCATTTTCATCTGTAGGATATAAAAATAGAGAATCATCAGGCGGAATGTTCATGTATGTCCGAAAGTCAGTATTACACTGGTATTTTATTAGCAAGAGTGGGACCAATTTTTGTGAAGAAATCGTTAAATGAGTTACTTATGGTTAAAGGATCAGTCACAATTTTATCATCAATACTGAAGGCAGTCTCTGGGCATTCATGAACTTTCTCCTTTATAAGGTTGTTTATGGTATCCCATGTACGTTTAATATTTGATTTATTACGCATGAGTTTGTCTGAGAAATATCTGATCTTTGTCTCCCTGAGGAGTGTCGTAAGTTTATTTCGATATTGTTTAAATTGCAACTCGTTTTGATTAGTCGGGTTTTTAAGTACCACTTGTATAGCTTGTTTTTATGTTTTATAGATTGTAATAAACCGTTTGTCATCCAACATTGTATTTTTTTGTTTTTGTTTCTCTTTTGTATTAGGGGAAAATTTAAATCATACAATTTACGTATTTTTGTTGAGAATGTGTTATATGCTAAATTAGGATCCTCATTCATGATGACGTCACTCCAGTCTATGTCTTGGATATCTTTATTAAAATTCTCGATGTTTTCTTGATTTACAACACGGTAGAAGCTATCTTGATTTTTTTTTCATTCTTGTATTAGATGATTTAATTTTAGATACCTGAAATACTGGTAGGTGGTCAGAGACATTACAAAAGAATAACCCCGAGTCGATTGTTTCGATTTGATTGGTTATGATGTTATCGATAAATGTTGCAGTTGATTTTGTAATACGCGATGGTCATTGATTAACGGATAGCATGAGTTACTGTAGAGGACATTTAAAAATTTCATAGATGAGTTTGTGCTGTGTTGCAGGAGGTCAATATTGAAATCACCCATTATGTAAAGTTTCATATTTTCTCTAGATAAACAAGTTAGGAGTTTATCAATGGCATCAGAAAAACCGTCTGGATTTATAGAGGTGGTTTGGCCAACACGGTTTCAGAAAACCCTTAGTAAAATCTAATGAATAACTGATGATTTTAATTTCTTATATGTAGAAGCTTTCTTCATGCACAATTCAAATCAAGTATGTTCAATTATTTTTTATTTATATTAATCAAACTGATACGAATCACATTCCAACTACATTCGATTCGATTCGATATAACAGTGGCATTATGTCTGACATTTAACAAGAAATTAGAAGAACAAAATTATCAAGGGTCCAATTTGTCATTTTCAAAATGGAATCAAATTACTTTTTAAAGGATGCTTCATTGCAAAGTGCCAGGAGACAATGTAATACATTCCCAATGGTAAGGATTTTAATAACCAGAATGCAGATTGCACAGTTTTTACCGGGTTTGAAAAACTCAGAAATGTAATTCTTGATTAAAACTTGACCCATTTCTGATTCGCTACCCCCCCCCCATTCTAACTCTTTCGTTTCCCGATCTCAAGTCTATACCGAACTATTATTTCTTTCTATCTCTCTCTTGTTTCCGGATCTCAAGTCTATCCCGAACTATTATTTCTTTCTATCTCTCTCTTGTTTTCTGATCTCAAGTTTCCCGAACTATTATTTCTTTCTTTCTCTCTCTAACTCTCTCTTGTGTCCTGTTCTCAGTCTCCCGAACTAATATCTCTTTCTTTCTCTCATTCCCTCTCGCCCTCTGTTGTTTCCGGTCTAAAACTCTTCCGAACATTATTTCTTTCTTTCTCTCTCTCTCTCTTTCTCTCGAACTGTCTCGTTTCCCGATCTCAAGTCACCCGAACTATTATTTCTTTCTTTCTCTCTTTCTCTCTCTCTTTCTCTCTCTTATGTTCCGTTCTCAGTTTCCCGAACTATTATCTCTCTCTCTCTCTCTCTCTCTCTCTTTCACTCTAGCTCTCTGTTGTTTTCCCATTCTAAAAATCTTCCGAACATTATCTCTCTCTCTCTCTCTCTCTCTCGTTTCCCGTTCTCAGGTCTCCCGAACATTTCTTTCTTTCTCCCTCTCTCTCACTCACTCTCTCTCTCTCTCTCTCTCTGGGTCTTCTATTTTTCAGTCCTTCATTTCAGTTTATTTTCCAAGTTAAGTTGTTGTTTTGTGTATAATATGAAATCCTCTCAATTTGTAATTACTGTTTATTTGCTCATCTTTACCATTTATGACAACAAGAATTTGACGTAATTTACAAAATTTGATTGTACTAATCGTCGCAGGCAGTCTATCTGTCTCCTTCTTGACTTGGAAATGAGGAGTTAGTCAATTCAAACACAAACAGTGGAAGTTTATAAATTGAGCTAATGTATTGCCTATTTAATTTTAATGTATTCATGATATTGCTGAAAATAATAATGTAAGTTTTGACAGAAAGCATACCTATAATATACAACCATGGCACTGAACAACGTTAAGTCATTTTTTTTTTCTAAAACGTGCTTCTAAAATTCATTTTCAGAAAGTATAAATTCTTTCTCATGGAAGAAAAACCACTAGAAAATAACTACAAACTGAAATATTAGAAAATAACTAGGGGAGTCAAGGGGGGAGGTGAACATGGAGTTGGCACATATTTCTTATTCCTTTTCAATATATCGGCACATTCACTAAGGCAGCCAGTTGATTGCCCTACCCCCACTCCCCCACCCTCCCTCCCCAGCCGGCCCCGTTGGTCCAACGCTCATACAATTATAGTCCAGTAGACGGTACCATATACCATGTACATGACCGGGAAAAGTTGTTAAGTACAAGGTTTTTCTGTTGATTCGTGTTCTAGATGGGTATTGAGGTAAATTCAGCTTGGTTTCCACCTTGCCAACCTTGAGCAATTTTTTTAATTAGCCTAATTAGCATAAGCATCTAATTAGCATATGTGCAATATGTAATATGTTGCTAATCTTAAGCAAGAAAGCCTGAAAACATAAATAATACAACTTTTCTAGGGATTTCTATGACGAGGAATTCATTTATGACACCTATTTTTATTTCAAAGTAATGCAATTGTTGTAAATTGCATAATTAGCATAATTAGCTAATTAGCGTATGACGATATATGGAATTCTTTGTCATTGTTTATCCAGAAAGCCTGAAAACATAAATAATACAACTTTTCTAAGGTTTTCCATTATGAGGAATTCATTTATGACACCACTGATAGGGGAAAACTGGACGAGAGGGGGAGGGGAGTCACAAGGGGGCATAATTATGCATCGCTATTTCCATAGGTGTACTGCCTTATGGCGTAATGAGCCGAAAATTTTGAGGCGCCGTGGTGTCACAGGTGAATGTTGCAAATTAACATTTATATATTTGTCCCCAACTATTTCGAGAAGTTTTAAGTCATCTTAGTCATCCTGAACCGCAGGGCCGTAGCCAGAGTTTGATGTTGGGGGGGGGGGGGGCACATACATGTAATTGATCGACGTCCTAGCTGGGGAGGGGTCTAAGAGGAGGGGTGTATCCCTTCCCTTTGGAAAATTTTTTGCCTATTCAAAAGGGTGAAGATGCAAAATGGTGAATTTTCTGACATAAATTTGTTTTCATAATAAAAAAATTTCAACCGATCTTGGAAATTTTGGGGGGGCACGTGCCCCCCCCCCCCCCGTGGCTACGTGCCTGCTGAACGTTTTGTTCATATTGCACCACAGCTTCAAGAGCGAGGGTACCAGGTAACTATAAACATAAACAGGTGTATAGCGTGCCTACTACAAGGCGATCGCTAGGGTTGACATCTTTTATGAATAGTGCTTTTCTTAACTGCTTGCCTGTGGCAACGTATGCAAATGAGCATTGGGTATAACAGTATTAAGCCACTCAGTGTTCGAATTTTCTGTTCCCATTCACAGAACGTGAGTTTATGGGCTTAGAAAGGAAGTAGGTTAAAAGGTCATGAGCCACACCCGAACTGCTGGGTCGGGCAAGGCTGCTAGTATGTTTGTACAGTAACACAGGGATTACGTCTTCTAATTTGGACGTTTGGTTTTTCTTTTTTTTTTTGCCAAAAAGGGAGGCTGTAATGTTTCATTTCTTAGACGGAGTTTGCCCATGCTGTTAGATGTCGAACATGACATCCGTTCACTATCATCTTTTACTTTAGTTGGGAAAAACTCATATACGGTGGTAAATACTGATTTGAATCTTTGTTCGCTTTTGCTTAGCACAGAATTTCTAGGAATTGCAGTCGTAAACATAATTATGATTTGTACTGACAAAATGTTACGAGAGTTTAAATAAAAATTGTTATTACGTATTGTGGAATTAATTATTCACCAAGGGAGAAGAAATGTAATTACATGTAATTAATATTTCATAACAATATTGTCAACTTTCAACAAGGATAGAATTATCAAACTGACATGATGTTGGAGGTGTGAATGCGTATGGTTGTGAGTGTTTGTGCTTTCAAGGGACTTGGTAATAATGATAACGTTAAGATAAAATTTCTAGAAGAATGTTTGACTTGTTCTTTCGAAAAGAGTTTTTATTCCGGGATTGGATCATTCAACGACGAAGTTCAATCGTCAACACATAGACTGATCTGTGGTTCAGATGTCAGTTGCCAAGGTGGGTCATCACCAGTGGTCAACGTAAGTCGTCGCCCATGTCGCCGACATCGACGCACCATGTAGGCTCTCCATTTGACGACGAGGCCGAAGGAGACTGTCAGCACAGGTTGTTCACGTTTCAGCGTAACACAGGACCCTATCCGCGAGTGCATTTTCAAGTTTTTCCTAATCTGGTTTTCCCCTGTTTGCATGTGTGTGCTTGGTTATGTGAATGCGTGACTTAATGAGTCAGTGCTAACCGGTTCGTAGTTACTTGAGTAAAATCATGGACCTACTGCGGTCCATGGTAAAATGTATCCTTGGTTATGTCAAATCACAGATTGTAAAATTATCAATTGATTTCGCTTGATGCACCATTCTTGTGGTATTTGGAATGTATAAAAGGATTATGACTGATTATACGGTCTTAAGACCTGTTGATTGCGTCTTTAATCCTAAATCTTCCTTAGTTACTTTTCTACTGGTTCTTAACAGGGCCGTGACACGTGGCTAAGCTAAGAAGAATATAAAAATTCTCAATCAAGAGCGCCAGAACGTAATAATTATACTCGCATATAAATAATTTAAAATGGATGGGGGTATCCGCGCCCCTTCCATAAATAAGAGGACTCTGCACAATAAAATCGTCGCCCTTCTTGACACCTCTTTATAAATGATATAGAAAATATTTGCGTTTCTAGTTTGACGCTTTCCATTTTATTTACATGGGTAATTCAAAGTCTAAGCCTAAAAGTAATTGCTACCCTTTTCTCTCTTCTATTAGAACAGGCAGCGACAATTCTGCAGTCCCGTTAAATAATCGTATTTTGATGATTTTACTTGCTGGACTAAAATTTGCAAAAAACTGTTTCAAGCACAATATCCTAATTCTGTTCTTATTAGTTTTACAACATTTCCAACCCAAATTACAGGCTTTTTAAAACTAATCAAACGTCAGGATCATAATTTTAGAAATGACTGTCAACTCTAAATAACGTAGGCCTAGCAGCAAGTCAATAAGCGCATTTCATCTATATCTCTGTAAAACTTCTCGTCCATTGTACAGATTCCCCCTAAAAATATTAGAACCTCCACGGCCGTAACAGGAAGAACCGAATTTCTCATTGAATTGATCGGGGCCGTGGTACAGACTCCCATCTGGTAGGGTCCGATTTTTTACAGGCGATTTATTTTTTTGTTAAACTATACAGTAATTCCATTCAATTTAGCCGAAAATTCCCTCAAAACTGGGTTTTTGAAAGTGCTTCCATATCAAATATTGTTCAGAATGGAATTCTTAACACATGTGCCTTAATTTGGTCCTTTTAGACAAAAGTGTACAATTTTCAAGCTATGCACCGCCTTACTATCTCCAATAGCCTCGCATAAGTGTGAGTGCCTTACTAATACAATTGTTAAATTCTGATACAAAGCTGGAGACAGATACAGGATGTGATTCAGAGTAATGAGGCCTGTAGATGTTAATTAGAGACAAATTATGAG
This sequence comes from Heliocidaris tuberculata, assembly GCA_025618425.1. NCBI lineage: Eukaryota > Metazoa > Echinodermata > Echinoidea > Camarodonta > Echinometridae > Heliocidaris > Heliocidaris tuberculata. The sequence continues at coordinate 21,449,907 of CM046847.1, forward strand.
ATCTACTTGTAATATGATACTCTGCATACCCGAAAGAGTTCATCTCACTTCCGACAGCTGTTTGAATGGCATTGACTGTTTCTTTGTATACAAGTCCAGTTCTCCCTCCACGGCGGTTGCTCTGGGGTTGATGAACGAAATAGTAACCGGGAGGTAAAAATTCCTGTAGTAATAGCTGAATCACTTTCTGAGATCAGGAGTGCATGGTGTCACGTATGAAATCATGTATCATTGCTGACTTATTGCGCACTGAACGAACATTCATTGAACATAGTAGAAAGTTTGACAGTGATTTTGACTGTTTTGACTGTTTCAGATACCTCCTTCTACCAGGGAGTTATCAGTGATATTTTGCTTCTGTATACTGCCTCCGCACCTTCCTCTCCGTGTCTTTCGTCGCTAAATTCCGTCAGAATGAGTTATATTACACACGTCTGTAGGCAACTGAAACTTTGAGTGTCTCCATTGTGAGAGTTCCACTGGAGTGTACTTGATACTGTGCTAAACATAATATGCCATCATTATCCTCTGGTCCAAGGTTGGGATGTATATCATCACCGTGTAACAGTTCTAGATGGAGAGAAGCTGTTCCATTTGGGTTGTAAGGGATTCTCCTTTTAAGATACTGCTTCCTGGTGAAGAGTCCATGAGTCGAAAGTTTGATACACCATTGCTCATTACAATGCACAGCTTCCACAGTAGCAAGCAGGCACTAGTCTAAGTTGAAAAGGGGCCTTTGTATTGACTGTAAATCCTTTTGTTGAAGTTCATCCAGGTGCACATTACATAATACACTATAGTCCATTTGACACTCCTATGTAGTCAATAGCGAAAAGTTGCGTACACTGAAGTTTTTTTGTTTATTTGTGATCTTATGTGGTCCTAGAACAATTTCGGCTTTGTTGCCCAAAGGGCAACCTTGAGCAATTTTCATAATTTGCATAAATCCATAAAAGCCATAAAAATTGAAGCCCAACTTTGGAACCACATGTCACCTGCTAGTGTATGATGTATGTATATATAAGGGTTTCGAGGGACGTAGAATTCATTTTCATAATTTGCTTAAATCCAAAATGGCGCCTGGTAGCCATAAAAACAGAAATCCAACTTTTGAACCACATGTCACCTACTAGTGTATGATGTATGTATATAAGGGTTTCGAGGGACGTAGAATTGATTTTTAATGCAATTTCTGCAATTTAAGGTCATGTTTAGGTCATAAAAGTCAAATAAAGATCAGATTTGTTACATGTGTGCATGACTGTGCATACGTTAGAATTTTAAACTGTTATAGATCTCTAATGTTTAAATAAAGGGACTTTTTGTGTGTAGAACTAATCTCTGAGATCATTCATTCATTTATTAATCAGAAGGGGTCTATTCAAGGTCAAAGTTGAACTTGATATTATGAATAGTACTTTGTTTAGATATAATTTGTCTATGACGGGTATGTGGTGCCGAATGCCTTGATGTTATGTTTTCAGTTTAAGTCGAGTTCACAAACTGAAGGTCAGGTCAAAGTTCAGTCTCACCCCTGGGTCACAAAGGTCAAATTCAAATACAGCTTACCTGTCATTTTAGTTCATTGTTAAGGCTTAGAGGATAATATTTGTATGCAGAATTATGCCCGACCAAACTGTGGATAATACTGCAGAATCAATCTATGATGGTACCATCCATTAAAAATTCCAGTTAATATTAGTAACAAAGGGATTAGTCCAGGGTCAAAGTTGAACTTTACAGTGGATACTGCATTAGTGTAATATGCCTATAAAGGTTTCGGGTCCGAATCTCGCGGTGGTTTATTTAGCTTTATAACTCATCTTCAGCCAGTTAAAGTTAAGTCAAACTCTGATGCATCTTGATCACAGGGTGAGAGGTCAAGTATGTTTTGTATATGGCACAAATAAATAGGAATGATTTGTCTTCGACAAAATTTGTTTTGCATTTCTACTGGCCAAAAACAAAAAGTGAACTCCAATTTGCTCTCTTTGGTCGACCAATGGAACTAACAGGGGACTACCACGGTCAGTTTTGTCACACGTATATTGAAAATAATAAACTCGAAACAATGTTGTAGTCCCGATGTCACCATTTATACCATATCACCATCTACACCCTCAGTTGTACCCCAAATTTTCAATTGTAGGGATTATCTGCTAACATGGGATGTAAAGTATGGATTATGTATAGTGCCGTCCAATATTTGTCCAGTTGAAAACCCAGAAGCATGCGTGGTGATGGGATCTAGCACAGGTTTGGTGGTATTCTTCATGTTTATTACATGAGACTTTCCCCAAGCAACGTTTGTAATAGAATATTGCTTCATCCAGAAGGGTTTACTGGATTCAAGTCTCGGTTTAGGGAGGAGAATACTCTCTCGAAGTGTTATATTAGGTAAGGATTCATGGGTGGCTGTTCCGTTATATTTGACGGAAACGAAACACCTACTTTGGTTTTGACGAACCATCAAACTCAGGCAGCATGGTGGATGTTGAGACGATGTTCCGACTTATCTGGTATGGTTAGAAGGCAAAATTTATGTTGAGATCGGTGCCCTTAACACAAAGGTTTGCAATCAATCGCAGATTTAAGACAACTGTTTTGATTGGTCTGTAAGGGTCATCATTTTGTAACCTATGCTGACGCTATCTAACTTGATGTACAAGAAAAATTGTGTAACAGCTTCAGAATCTCAGTAACGATTGCTCTTGGTTCCAACTTCCAACAAAGATCATTACCGGTAATACAAGCCAAATGATAATCCAATTGTCTAGGTTCATTACTTCATCATCAACAGCCTAGCAAGACTGCCACAGACGTCAGTGCTATGCATAGGTGATATGGACATTCTGAATTGTAGCACCTTGATTCATACGACGTAATATATTTTTAGTAATTCAACATTCAATGGTTTGCTGTATACCAAAACGTAAAGAAACTAAACTGAGATGATTTGAAGCGGCACAATTCTGAATACATATACTATCCTCTGAGTCCTGACAATGAAGCAAAAATGACAGATATTCGAATTTGACCTTTGTGGCCCAGGGTTAAGATTTAAGTTTGACCTGAGCTTCAGTTCGTGTAATCGACTTAAATCGAAAATATAACATCATCAAGGCATTCGGCACCACATACCCGTCAGAGACAAATCGTTCTTATTATGCTATACAGTGGTCTCATTCTTCCACATATTGATTATGGTTTGGTTATATGGGAAAATCTTGCCTGTGTTTTACTACTAAATTACAACGCCCTCAGATAGATATGCACGTCTAATTCTAAATGCTGATTTTTTTTTTTACTCCTCACACAACATTACTAAAAGAGTTAAATTGGCAGTCTTTCTCACAAAGAGTCGATTACCAATTTTGTTTTTATATGTTTAAGTTAATAAATGGGCTTGCACCTGAATATCTAAAAGAATTAATATTTGTTAGAACCATTAGTCTTCAAAATACAACATCCCTTCAATTGTTTAAGTCGAAATGTAAAGTTCTATCAACTACTAATCATTTTATTCTTAAACCTCTGGTTTAGGCTCCGTCTTTAGTTTTATATTTCAATTTTTTAAACCTCCCTAGACCTTTTTTTGTATTGTTCATTTTCGTATAATTTACTTTTTGTATATTGTACTTGTACTTTGTTTTGTATTCATTGATTCAATATTTTATATTTATATTTCTATGTAAAATGTATTGTTTTTATTGTGTTGCAGGACCCCCTTGTAAATCAGTTTTATAACTGAAAGGGCTACCCTGTGTAAATAAAACGGAAATAAATAAATAAATGAATAAATGAATGAATAAATATCTAATCAAAGTACTATTATGTCAAGTTTAACTTTGACCTTGAATTGACCCCTTCTGACAATGAATGAATGAATGATCTCAGAGATAAGTTCTACATACCCAATACCCCTTCATTTAAATATTAGACATCTATAACATTTTAAAAATCCAACGTATGCACGGTCATGTAAACAGGTAACAAATTTGACCTTTATTTGACCTTTATGACCTAAACGTGACCTTAAATTGCAAAAAGTGCATTAAAATGATTTCTAGGTCCCTTTAATGTGGCATGTGCTTCAAAAGTTGGGTTTCAATCTATGAGTTCAGTGGTTTCAATATGGTTTGGTTATATGGGGAAAATCTTGCCTGTGTTTTACTACTAAATTACAACGCCCTCAGATAGATATGCACGTCTAATTCTAAATGCTGATTTTTTTTTTTACTCGTCACACAACATTACTAAAAGAGTTAAACTGGCAGTCTTTCTCACAAAGAGTCGATTACCAATTTTGTTTTTATATGTTTAAGTTAATAAATGGGCTTGCACCTGAATATCTAAAAGAATTAATATTTGTTAGAACCATTAGTCTTCAAAATACAACATCCCTTTAATTCCATTTTTGGATTTATACAAATTATGGAAATTACTCAAGGTTGCCCTTTGGGCAACAAAGCTGAAATTGTTATAGGACCACATCACATCACAAATAAACACAAAAACTTCAGTGTACGCAACTTTTCTAGGTTCATGAAATATCAAGCCGATACGGTGGATCTGAAAATTGCGTGAGTGAATATAGGTCGATGACATTACTGGACACTTCCGGGTCACGAGCGCAGCGAAGGCTTTTTCGGGGAGTTCGGATAATATTGAACCTACCGGTATAAACATTAAAATTAATATTTCACATTTTTTTTTCGATATTTTTTAATTCTAGGGTAAGAAAATATGGGGTTTTAATACTCTAAAGCTATGGTGAAGAGAAGATGAGAGAAGCTGGCTCACTGTAAAGGTGATTTTAAGGAAGTTCTTTAGACTCTAAAATGGCTGCTATATTGCAGGGCGAGATAAAAAAAAAAAAAAAAAACAGGCTCTATGAAGAATAGCGTTAGCGTTTTTCTTTCTTTTTTCTTACTCTTCAAAGAGCCTTCCAGGCTACATGTATGTTACGTTTTAATTTATTTATTTATTCACTTACTTTTTCCCCATGTATTTATTTACTTATTTATTTATCTATCTATATATCTGTCTATTTATTCATTTATCTATTTATTTATTCATTCGTTATGTTTATTGTTATTATCATCATTATTATCATTAGTATCATCATTTTTAAGATTATTATTATTATTATTATTATTATTATTATTATTATTATTTATCATCATCATCACCATCAATATTATTGATGTAAAACTCTGATTCATTAATTAAATTGTTTCTTGAAATGTGCTACACGTCAAACGAACACTTTCGCCCTTTTACACTTAATTAAAGAAGGTGGACAGGAAAGGTTCAATTTCGAATGTCCATGTTTTTTGATTTGCACGCTTTCATCAATCAATCAACCGTAGATGGGGGTATACAAGACAGTAGTCGATTCTGAGCCACTGAATGTATACACAGACTCGGTTTGGCCACCACGGTTTCAGAAACCCCTCAGTAAAATCTAATGAATAACTGATGATTTCAATTTATTAAATGTAGAAGCTTTATTCATGCACAATTCAAATCAAGTATGTTCAATATAATTATTTCTTAGTTATATTAATCAAATTGATACGAATCACATTCCAACTACATTTGATTGGATTTAATATAACAGTGGCATTATGTTTGACTTTAAAAAAAAATAGAACAAAATTATCAAGGGTCCAATTTGTCATTTTCAAAATGGAATCAAATTACCTTTAAAGAATGCTTCGTTGCAAAATGCCAAGAGACAATGTAATACATTCCCATTGGTAAGGATTTTAATTACCAGAATGCAGATCGGGTTTACCGGGATTGAAAAATTCAAAAATATAATTCTTGATTCAACTTCACTCATTTCTGATTCGCTCACCCCCCCCCCCCCTATCTTTCCAACTTTCTGGTTTCCCGATCTCAAGTCTCCCGAATTATTATTTCTCTCTCTCTCACTCTCTCTCTCTCTCTCTCTCTCTCACCCTCTCTCTCTCTCTTGTTTCCCGATCTTCAGGCTCCCGAACTATTATCATTTTCTTTTTCTAACTCTCTCTTGTGTCCCGTTCTCAGTTTCCCGAACTATTATCAATTTCTTTCTCTCTTTCACTCTCGCTCTCTGTTGTTTCCCGTTCTAAAACTCTTCCGAACATTATTCTCTCTTTCTCTCTCTCTCTCGTTTCCCGATCTCAGGTCTCCCGAACTTTTATTTCTTTCTCTCTCTCTCTGAGTCTTCTATTTTTCAGTCCTTCATTTCAGTTTATTTTCCAAGTTAAGTTGTTGTTTTGTGTATAATATGAAATCCTCTGAATTTGTAATTACTATTTATTTGCTCATCTTTACCTTTTATGACAACAAGAATTTGACGTAATTTACAAAATTTGATTGCACAAGTCGTCGCAGGCAGTCTATCTGTCTCCTTCTTCACTTGGAAATGAGGAGTTAATCAATTTAAACACAAACAGTAGAAGTTTATAAATTGAGCTAATGTATAGCCTATTTAATTTTAATGTATTCATGATATTGCTGAAAATAATAATGTAAGTTTTGACAGAAAGCACAAACTATAATATACAACCATGGCACTGAACAACGTTAAGCCATTTTTTCGACAACGTGCTTCTAAAATTTGTTTGAAGAAAGTAAAAATTCTTTCCCATGGTAGAAAAAACAACAACACCAACAACAACAACAAAAACCAAAAAAAAAAACAAAAAAAAAAAAAAAAACAAAACAAAACAAAACCCCCCCCCAAAAAAAAAAACAAAAACGAACAATGATTAAACCGGTAGAAAATAACCATAAACTAAAATATTAGAAAATAACTTGGGTAGTCAAAGGAGGTGAACATGGAGATGGCGCATATTTGTTATTCCTTTTCAATAATTATACCACCACATTCACTTAGGCAGTCAGTTGACCCCCCCCCCCCCCCCCTTCACCTTCCCTCCCCAGTCCAACGCTCATATTATTACTTATGTATTATGCGCCGCTCTCGGCTTAGGGTAATCCTTAGATTTTAGAAGGACCCTTAACCTAACCTGAAAGATTATGAAGCTCACCTTGGCGGCCCGGCCCGGCCCCCGTTTTGTAATTATTTTGTCTGTGTCTATGGTAAAACCCCGTGTGCGTGCACCCAAGGAGTTATCACCGAACCTAGCGTAGAACCATGGAGATGGAAGAGAGACGGTGCGAAGTTCACCGATGTTTGGGAGAGTGAATCAGTAGACTTCTCTCTTCAACCTCCCCGGTTCTAGGCTGGGTGTACGCACCCTGGGTTATACGGACAAAATAATTAGGCCTACAATGGTCCAGAACTAGACTAACATACAACATGCGTTTGCGTTGGACCAGTGGTGGCAGGACTTCACATTGACTGCGATCCAATTTAGGAAATAAATCGCAATAGCATTTAATGTGGGCATTTTAACAAATAAAATCTACCTGATTCAGGTTCTGAACAATGATTATATAGGATTTTGGTGAGCTGTCAGCCCTATACCCGGAATAAGGGCCTAATCAGTTTGAAATCGTAGACAATCGTAGGACTGCTCTGACGTCACTACGACTCGGAGCCCATAAGGCCTTTCCTCCGACTAGAAAGCTTGCAATAGGCGGTATTTTCGATTTAAAAACTTTATGACTATTTCAAACCTTAATCAATAATAACTTACATGTTCAAATGTTTATATAAAATGATGATACATTTTCTTCCCAAATTGGATCGCAGACCGATCGTATAGTGTGCGGTGGGCTTAATGTGATGTCGCTACCCTGCAACGCTTAAACAAAAATTGACCATAATGTCACATTCGTTCAAGGAGAGTTCCCTGTTGAAATCAACAATACTGGAGTACAATTGCTTATTGTGTATTATGACGTCGCCTTCAGGCATCATGTCTTGATTTTCATGTTTTGTTTCGTTGTTTTTTTTTTCTTTCTGTCTTTCAAACTCTCCACACCTCAGTCAAATCGGAAAAATAATCATGCTAAACCAAATCACTGAGGTATAAATAAATTGTCTCTAAACAATAAATTAAAGTTCTGAAATGATGTGTACTACTTTGCCTCTCGATCCGTTCTTGCACTAAATATGATATCTAACGTCGTATTTGCCGAATAGCCAAAAAGTTCATAATCATCTTTATAATAATCTATGAGGCGATATATTAAGTCACGTGGTATTTCCCTATATGCATTAATCATCCTTTCATGTGACCTTGAACTGTGCACTTCCGGAAAGGTCACATATCGAGATAAATTTAGCGTATTTATAACGTAAGGTGCATCATATTTCAGCGTCTCGTAGTGTCCGATAAAGTCATATTTGAACCTACACGGGGAGGTTATCCGGCTAACCGGCAACCAGTGATCAGTCTGCTGGGTCATTTTTGCATTAGGACCGTTATCTGTAATGAATCGGATAAATTCATCAAATCGTATTTTCTCCTTGAGAGGGAATTTCAATCCGCTCGCGTTCTGCCTTCGATATCTTTTTATGATGGCCACTCCGAATTGTCGTTCCCATACCTGTTGTCCATACACAAATTTGTCGAGGTATGCTGATAGCGCCCTTTCTAGGGGTTCCCGGGTAAACATGACTTTGGCATACGTTTTCCACCGCTGCATAACTTTGTTGGCATCTCGGATATCACTCATTTTCAGAAACCTCCCTTTCCTCTTGAGCGGTAAACCCTTGATTCTCCTCGGTACTTTTTGCAGTGGACTGGGGTCTGCTTGATAGAGAGTCGACATTACTTCTTTCCACGTAGTACAGGAGATCTTTGGTACAAAGCAATAGATGAATTTGAACTTATCACTGGCGATGAAATGTACGGTCTTCTCCCAAGAAGCAGGCGGTAGGACCCGGCTCATTCCCAGGCGGTTGCATGCTTCGTCGAGAAGTTTCTTTCTTTCCAGCTGTGTTCCTTCGATATCATAGAATTCCTCCTCCGTTTGCAACTCTTCCTGCCCGATAAAACACACAAAACTTTAATTTAGCATAATGCATAAAATACTGCGATTGTGTTTATTAATCTCTGAAAAAAATATAATGTGACAACTTCGTCTGGATAGCACGTGCTCAGTGGTTCTAGGAAAATTCACCTCATTATTTCTGTTCCCCCTTTTCTTAGATACACATTAAAGTCATTTTACAGGAAAGATATTATCTCTGTTATATATAGATACCAACAATAAGTATTCTGATTAGAACCATTCATGCTTACAAGTTTTTCGCTCTATATTTGAATACAATATAAGCTTATCTGTAATCTATACAATCTTATCAACATATATATTTTTAATGTGCTCAACTTCGATAGAGAAACATTGTTAAAGAAGAATTATCTAAGCTATTCGGCAGGGGCGGATCCAGGATTTGTAAGAGGGAGCACAATATTCAGAAAATTTTCTGGAAAAGGGGGCACGGGCCGTTTGTGCCCATCCCCCCATCCGGCAATGCTACATGTATTCGCAACATTTCCGAAGCATGAATGCGAAATACCCCCACTTGTCTCTGTTAAGCTGGAAGGTGATAGCAAATTAAAGGATGACTTTACTGTGTAGTACTTCTCGGCAGAAAACAGTTTACGCATGGTTAAGATTGACAGATAAATGGCTTTGCCGAATCCCATGGGGTGATCTGAGGGGACCAACACAATTTTGCAGGTTGAAAGTATGCAGCTGACACATCATTGGCCCATATTGAGCGTTTGGCCATGACATCCCAGGGAGGTTGTTTGGAACGGGACTAAACCATCTTTGAAGATGGAAAGTAGGCAGTGACTGATTTATCACCCTTGTCGGTAACCTTGTTGACGGAATCTGCGGATGGTTTTCATTATTTGAAATTCCTCACCCTTGGTATTTAACACCAAGGGCGCCATGTACTGGAGAAAAGACTCAGTATATCCAAAGATGAGGTCGTTCAAATGAAGTAAGGAAATCCAACTTCGACGAGAGTTAAAAACTAAATTAATGAAAATTAATCAATTTTAGTCCGGAACTCTCCCTGATCATGATAATTCAAATAATTTTTTGATCGACTCACTGGATTCACAGCTTGCGTGGCATCGGCTATACTTTCTGATGAGTTTCCCATCAATGTTTTGATTTTGCTCAGTGCTGGTGGTCTGTTATCTGACATTACCTTGGTAGATTCAAGTTTTGAGTGGTGAATCGCATTTTCCAGTCTTTTCGTTGGTATAACGTCTCGGTGGTGGTATAGCAGTGCACCAGTGTCTGATAATTTTGCCCCAGAAATAGTACAGGGAGTGAGAGGAAGAAAGAGAAAACAGAATAGGAAGCACATCGTTTTGATTATATCGTAATCATTAAAACTAATAAAAGGGTAATTCAATCAGCCGAGCTGTAACATATTTGGAGTCTCCAATAAGATCACAGTGTGGAAACTTGGTCTCAGTTGGTAACAAAATAAAGGATTTTTATGTTTTTTTTTGTTAGGCAAGCTTGCAACAAAGGAATATGCACCATGCTGTACCCAAGTGAAACCGAGCTGGCCAAACTCCGTGTATTAGGCCGTGGGCCGAGCCTCAAAATTCTTCAGTTCCGTGGTCCATATCTGGGAAGTACTTAATTTTGTCATAAATGATTAATGGACATATATCTAAGAGCAATGGTGAATGTTCCCATTTGCACATTTTGGGCATATTTTCACAATTTTGATATAAAGTTGCTACAATTAGCAGACAGCTTTCCTGCAGTGATGATGTCATATCTGCTCCTTAAGTGACCAATCACAACTCGGCTATTAGAGACCTGAGTGCAAATGGCCAATCACAACCCCTGTACTCTGAGTGTTTGTGTGCATGTACCATGTCTGCCACACAGAGCATCGTATACCATGACCATTGAATCATGCAATTCACCAACAAAACTAAGATTGAGAGGGCCAGGAAGAAGCAAGAAAGAGCAGAACATGGAGGTATTTAATTAGAGTTATATTTTTGTGTATTTGGGGAAAGCATTATTATGAACAGTCTAATTTTCTCCAGGTTTTATTTGCATGAACCGTAGGCCCAACTTTTCAACTACCAGTCCCATGCATTGGTATTTGTGTTATGGATTGACTCCTTTAGTTTAGTTTGAGTTTTGCGTGGGCTTAACTAAAAAATCAGTTGAATTTACCCACAAATAATTATTTCCTTTATAGGATATCACAATATTGTAGGAAGGCTGTTTTATTATGAAAATATTAATGTCTAAACAACCATTTTTATTATGAATTAAGCAGTTACTTTCTAGCAAAGCTATGCATGATTGATACAAATATCACTTACAATACATACAAGCTTGTACTCCACATTAGATTTCACAGGTGAATATCCTTCAGTAGCTTTTGTATGTGTAGCAGGCTATGGTCCATTCTAGATCATTCATACATGAGAGGAAAATACTATTTAAAATTTCAGTTTCAACTCCGAAACCCCAAATTTGTAGCATAGTAAGAGTTGAACATGTTGAATCAGGTAATCTAGCATTGAAGTACTGCTATGCTGCGTGAATGAATGGCATGTCCTATTTTACAATATTACTAAAATTATTGGATGAAGACAATCTATTAATAGACCCAATCACATTTTGACCAATCAGCGTTATTGTTGAAATAGCCCCCTCCCCCATTCACTCCGGGCAGTATGCTATGGGGATTTAATGCCACTTCAAAAGTTCAATATACATTAAAGTAGGAGAAGGTGAATGTGTTTTTAAATCAAATAGCATGGTATTTCATTTTTTATACAAGAGCAAATGGCATTAAATCTCTTATATTTTTCTGTTTCCTTGTAGTCTTTGAAAACAATGCTCCCAGCTACAAGGACCATCGTTATTCCATGCGAGACAGAAGCAGTAATGGAGCCACATTTGGAGGTCCAACAACAATGACTGAGGCAATGTGAACTTTAGGCAAGGGTTCACCATGTTCTTCCAGTCCAATGCATCAAATGGGGGAAAAAGACAAAACAGAGGATAAACCATTCACAAGAAAAAGAATGAAAGAGAAAAAAAATTATGCAGGTAAGCTGGTACAAGCTGCAGAAATGAGCAAAGATGAGAAGATTCTGCTCAAGACTTAATTGTCTGAAAGACCTTCTTGCTTTGAATGTGAGATATAACTTCAGCCATGCTTCACCTCCTACCAGAATGAGAAGATTCTACTCAAGACTTGTCTGAAAGACCTTCTTGCTTTGAATATGAGATATAACTTTAGCCATGCTTCACCTCCTACCAGAAAACTAAACAAGATTCATCCCAAAGGACAAAGAAGCAGGTTTTGAGAAGAACTTTTATGAACTGTCATATGAACATTTCTGTAAATCAACTGCAGTAGTAGGAGCGGGGAAGGGCCGTGATTCCCATGAAGTAAATGCATTAAAATTACAGAAATTTTTGTATATGCCATATATTCTGCAGGGGGTTTATTTTCATGAATTTAACATGCTAAAATATTGGCAACATTCATACATACTAGCGCAGCATGGCTGTATGCAATGCAGGCTGTGCTAATTCACCTTCACTTTGCGAATGTATAATTATCATCGCTGCTTGTTGATTCCCCAATCTCAAATTTAACCTCTCGCAAAATAGTCTGGTTGATCAAATTTGCAAGAACAAAGTTTTTAAAAAGAGTAAAGTCGTATGTTTTTCAGTTAATATGCAGATGAGCTTCACTCATAACACATGACATCTTCAGAAAGAAATTTTCCAAAACATGTGTTACATGTTTTATCACAATTTTGAAAGTTAAAATTTTTTCAGCCAGTTATTCTCACAAGCAGAGTCATATTGTGTGGAATACTGTGATTCTGCAGATTAGCTTTCATGATTCATATGCCCTCTCATAGTCATTGCTCCATCTATCTTATAATTTTGTAATTTTGTGTGGAATCATGGGTTATTGCATGTATTTGATTTGTAGTGGGAGCAGTGAAATATCCTAAAATGATAAATAATTCAATGTTCTGTATTTTGTCTGTGAGTACAAATTAAATAACATTTTAAAGCCTTTCTCAAGTACAGTGAATGGATTGAATATTATGACAATAATAATGTACTAAGAATATTTTTTTTTGGTATGATTTTGAATACATGTCTTTTTTAAAGTTAATCTACATGTAATAGGGATAATCCTTGTCCCATTTTTAAAATTTGAATGAATGAGATGGAAGTGAATTTCGAGACTTGACAGCTTTCTAATCAGGACCATGAAGTTGCCATACTTCAGGTGCCAGATGTGAAATCTCTGATGTACATAGTTATTGACTGTTGCTGAGATGTAATTTTTACTGATGTGCTCCAAAAGCTACCACTTAGGGGTATGAGATGTAGTAATCATTCACTTTGGAAGTGGTTTTCAATGCACCTGTGAGTAGGACTTTTACACTTCAAAAATACTAGTAAAGTACAATTCATGGGCTTAGAACTTACAATGGTTACCTGCTTAGTTTGGAAGACATGATCACATTTAATCATGAATAAATAAAATACATCACTGCTTACTGAGAAAAGTAAAATGTTCAAGCTTTGTTGAACACTTTGTGCAAAATGTGATTTTACATATCAGGCCTACGCACATGTACTTGTTTGATGCTAATACAAACTGCACGTGCATGTATGTAAAGACTGGTTTGAATTATATCAAGAGTGTTTGTAAATTGAAGTATCCAACAGTGAATTTTATTAAAAAAATAAAAACAGGCAACATGAATATACAGTTATGTGTCATGCTTATATTCCTGCATTGTTTTTCATGTAAGGTCACAGAGAGAGAGAGAGAGAGTGAGAGAGAGAGAGAGAGAGAAAGAAGGTGATACATATTAAGAGAAACAGGACAACAAATGATTACAAGGAATACATGATAATTGCTGGGGGTGGGGTTGGAGGGGCATGTGCTTGTATCCAGGATAAACAGGAGATTAACCTTCAGAGGCCTTTTAATTTGTACATCTCAAACATTTTATCTCTCCTATTTAGTTATTCTGTTTTAATTATTAGGTCAATTATACAGTATTAAGTAAGGGGTGGGGGGGGGGGGCTTGCTGGTACATATGCAAGTAGAACTGTATGTGTGACAATGATGGCTGTGTGTAAAAATAAAAAAAAGAGAATGGGTACAGTATGAATTTGGATTGAAACATCTTGCCGATTGTGGGATTCATTATAGGCCAATTGTTTAGTATAAATTGGGGGGGGGGGGGGCTTGCCTGCATATTTGTAAGTATACAGTGTAGATCATTATGTGTGAAAAGGATGGCTGTGTGTAAATAAAGAGAGAATGGGCACATGAAAGTTTTGATAGAAAGCATCTTGCTTATTTAGTGCGATACATATTAACTACACAGTATTCATTTATGTTGTTTCACTTCATGGATGTACATGCGTGTGTTTTTGTTTTTTTTTTTTGGGGGGGGGGAGGAGGCTGATGGGTGAACTGATTAGAATGGGGAAGGGTATACATGGGGTATAGGGCAACAGACAGACACTGTCTTCCCTTTAGACAAAGCAAATACATGTATAATTACGCTGATCATTTCATGAGACATCGATCACATAGATCTACATGTATACTTGGTTTCTGTATGGATTACTATATAAGGTATTAATTAATATGCAAATTGAATTTTATATGATTGACCATCATTACATGACATCACATTGCTCAAAATACCATCTCTGTGCCTAAAGGCTATATCTGCTCCAAATTATTCAAAGAAATATCTCTCTATTTCATGGTTGCTAAGGTAAAAATGTCCCTAGCAACCAATTCTTTACTTTTTCTTTGTTTTCTACTTAATGCCCAAGTTTCAAACGTGGGAACATGTCATTCCTGTTTTGGATACATGTTTTGAACATATCTAGCACATTTTTAGGTACTTCCCAGAGATGGACCACGGAACTCAAAAACTAAGCAAGAAAACAGGCCTCGGCCCACGGTCTATATGGATGCCTCTGCTATCCCCCTTTCGCTATCTATTAGGAACTCCTCCTCCAAAAAGATAGATAAATAACCCAACCCCTTCTCTCTCTCTCTCTCTCTCTTGCTCTCTCTTATTTCATCCGTCACCGTCGTAGTTAATTCAAATTACTACATGTAGTTATGATATTTGATATTAATCTTTAGTGTGTCCATTACCATTAGTGTCCTTTCCATGCCGAACATTTTTCAGGGAAGCAATTAGCATCGTCTATAGACATTCCTATTTTGTTCCATTGCACTTTGTATTGCTGATATACTTTTTATCTCCCCAACTATCAAATTACCAAATAATGGTCACGTACTCACGTTGCACTTTATCGACAATAGCAATGAGTATACCTTATACTGAAAAGCCTAGCATACAGTTTGAACATAATGCAGGACGCACACCGTCACGCACCAACCATTTTGGTCCTAAGTTTTACTCAGTACTGAAAGAACCACATAATTATATAAATTCCTGTTTTTAAAAAGTAGGCTTACATGGCAAAACTGTTTTTGCTGGTTGAAAGATTCACAAACTTGAGTTGTTGCATAGGACCTACATGTAAACATTATACAAGCATTCGTGATCCCTTTATAATAAACACATACTTTAAAAAAATCATTTTTGGGGGAGAACTACCAAACAACCTACATCAAATAATAATCAAGGCATTTTTTGCTTATTTAGACGATAACAAATCATCCAAGGCATACTATGTTATCTGGGTCATTCAAATTCTATACAGATTACCGGAAATTAGCATCCGATTCTGAATTAGTTGGTTATACGACAATGTGGTCAGCATGGTCGGAGTCGTCCAGCCAACGTTGGGTTAACGGTGGGTCGTTATCTTTACTGGCAAATGATGGATATTGTATGGCTACACGACGATGGGCCAACGTCGCCAGCGGACGCAAGTTCGAGACTGAGTCACGTCTTTCGGATGGTGACGTTAAAGGTCGGTCCCCAGACGTAAATAATCATATCTGATTGATATTTTTATTTATATATTTATTTTATTTATCTATTCTCCACATATGGGAAGGAAACACCCTTTTCAGCTGCAGGCTGTTCTTTTATGCATGTCCATCACAAGATTTAAAAAAAATACAATAGTACAATTGATAAAATTACATTTGGAAATGTTACACGTCTGTAAAAACCCAATTACAAACACGTCATATTTGTCAGGACGGTGCCAATTCAGGACAGGCAGGATTCGGTAACCTGGCAAGATACTATCTTTTTAAAATATAGCAATAATAATCACAACAAAAAAATAATGGAAAAAATTAAGAGAAATCAAACAAAACTCATAATATATTTAAAATGTGTTGGTGATAATAGTCAAATTTGACTGATCCATCGATCTCTACCTTACGAGAGAGATAGAGATAGAGATAGATGATTATAGCACGTTGTTGTGTTGTTGTTGTTGTTGGTACGTGTTATAATCATTTATCTATACCTTACGAGAGAGATTGAGATAGATGATTATAACACGTACCAACAACAACAACAACAACAATAACACAACAACGCCAGCAAGCCAACGTTGGGAAAATGTTGCGCTAACCTTGGTCTAACGTCAGTATGTCATTGTTTTACCGAAGGTGGCCCGATGGGCACACCGAGAATTCAATTCAATTCACATTTATTAGGCAAAATAAAATCACATTTTGTTTAAAAAAACAAATACAATGATAAAAGATATGCCAGGATTGCTAAAAAGGTTAAAAAAAAAAGCAACCCCTTATTACAAAACAAAAATTACAAAACAAAAGAATAGAAATAATAAATACACATAAAAATATACATAAAAATAAATACACATAGAACAAATAATATAACCAAAAATTCAAACAAATAAAACAATTGATGTGGTGACAAAATGCGTATAAAATATATAAAATTGCACTGAGTCAGGCATGATAAGTGGCAAGTATAGATCTTTTTACATCTCTTTTAAAAATATTGAACCTTCTTTCACCCTTTAAATTATGTTGTAATGAATTCCATTTGAGTGGCCCTTGATATCTGATAGATTTATTAATCAAAAAAGCGTTCGTGAATTTTGGTAAATGGTAGTCATCTTTTCGCCTGGTATTGAGTGAATGTATATCTGAGTTGAAACGGAAACTGTCAAAGAATGTGATTGGTAACATATTATTTTTGAATTTGAACATGAAAAGCAATGTATTTTGGAGAAGAATATCTGGTAATTTAAGCAATTTCAAGGAATAAAAAAGTGCAGAAGTGTGCGCTCTAAAGGGAGCGCCACAACACAACCTTACAGCTCGTTTTTGAAGAGTAAAAAGAGGTTTCAACAATTTATCAAACGTTCTTCCCCAGACTAAATTACAATACAAAAGGTACGGATATACAAGTGAATGATACAGTGTAAGCATGGATTCAAAAGGAAGAACACTCTTTAGTTTACTCATGACTCCAATATTAGTGCGAATCTTCTTAGAAATCAATTCAATGTGCTTTTCCCACGTGAGCTTGTTGTCAATAACAACTCCTAAAGTTTGCAAATTCCACTTGATCAATAATGTTACCATCTAAATTCAGAGTAGCCTCTTCCATTCTGTCAATATTTTTTCTCCTAAAGTTAAATAACATAAATTTTGTTTTGGTTTGATTAATTTTAAGTTTATTTGCAGAAAACCAATTTGCAACCTTTTGGAGTTCAATATTAGCTTCAAAAATTAAATCATCCAAATTTTTACCAGAATAAAATATGTTCGTGTCATCGGCATACAAAACATAGTGTAATTTCCTTGAGGATTCAACTACATCATTTACAAAAAGCAAAAATAATAGCGGGCCTAAGATGCTGCCCTGAGGAACGCCCTTCTCGATGGGTAACAATTCAGAATCAGTTTCATTGTATTTTACAAACTGAGTTCTATTCAACAAATAACTTTGAAACCATTCTAAAGGAATGCCCCGGATTCCATAAAAGTCTAGCTTTTTCAGTAATAATTGGTGATCCAAACAGTCAAATGCTTTACTAAGATCTACATACACCCCTAAAGCTATTTCATTCTTTTCATGAAGTTTATACAAAAGTTCGGAGGCAAAAAGTAAAGCTGTTTCAGTTGAAAAACATTTCCTAAATCCAAACTGTTCAGGAATAATAATAGAATATTTTTGTAGAAAGGTATATAAACGATTGTACATTAGTCTTTCTAAGATCTTTGAAAAATTGGATAACAGTGATATCGGGCGATAATTAGATACATCGTGAGAATCACCTTTTTTAAAAACTGCTATGACTTTTGAAACCTTCATTGAATCTGGAAAAATTCCCGACGCGAATGACAAATTAAATACATGTGATAAAGGTTCAACAATAAAAAAGATAATTTTCTTTATGACAAACGATGAAATATTATCAACTCCACATGAGTGTTTATTTTTCAGGGAAGAAGCTATTTTCAAAATCTCATTTCCATCTGTTGGTGAAAGAAAAAAAGAATGGGTTGCTCTTGTTTTTAAATAGTCACAAAAAGAAGCACCACACTGTGTACTGTCAAAACAACCAGCCTTAACAAAAAAGGAGTTGAATGTATTAGCAATTTCTTTGGGCTTGGTAAGCCTTTCACCGTCTTTACGAAAAAAGGAAGGTAACTTCGATTTATTCTTACCAAGTAGGATTTATTCTTATCAAGTAGGAAAGTTTGCCTACAACGTTATCTTTGAGGCGTCGGCCCGGGGTGGGTGTCTCATTGAGACCTGTACATCATCCGCGTAAATCACTTTCGGGAAAGCACCCTAAACGGGGATTGCAGTAGGAGTAGTTTTGATACCCTAAAGAGGGAAACGCGAAACCCGGGTTACGCGCCTAATGCTGATAAAGTACCCTTTTTTATCCGTTTTCCTGTACGCGGATGATGAACAGGCCCATTGAGACATGGGGCGTCGGACAAACGTACCAGCACAAGTTGGTTCACCATAATATTACAATTTTAGATGAAAGAACAGCAAGGTTAACAACTCACTTCCACTGTTGTTTTTGTGCCAGATAACCAAGATTCCAAAACATGACAGGAAGACGACGGATAAAACAGCGTTTCGTTTCAACATTTTCGTGGTGCCATTGACGCTAATAATTAAGTAGACGTCTTACGTTGTTAGGTATCTTTGCAATCACTTGAATCTAGGGGGAAACAAAAAATTAAATATAAGTCGTCGTCGTGGTCGTATAAATAATAGTAGTACACTGTAAAGAAATAACTGCAAAACTACAGGTTTTTTAGCCCTTGGAATTACAAGTTATTGCCGTTATTTCAGTTTTACAGTCTAGTCTTTTCCTGTAAAACAACAGCAAGTTTGTTGGTTAATTTTTTTTATCTATATAATTTTATTGTAAATATATGCTGATTTCCGGTAAGAAAAAAACAAAAACAAAAACTGGAAAAACGGCATTTTTTTTTTACAGTGAGTAGTATTAGTAGTAGTAGTAGTAGTAGTAGTAGTAGCAGCAGATGTTGTTGCTGCTGCTGCTGCTGTTGTTGTTGTTGTGTAGTAGTAGGAGTTATGTAGTAGTAGTAGTAGTAGTAGTAGTAGTAGTAGTGCTGTTGTTGTTGTTGTTATTGTATAGTAGTAGTAGGAGCACTAGCTAAATAAAGTAGTAAATGTTTTTGTTCTACTTGTTGTTTGAGTAGTAGTAGGTCCCAGAATTATTACAAGTAATATACGGTAACAGCAGTAGTAGTAATAGTGTTAGTAGCAGTATAGTAGTAGTAGGATTAGAAGGAGTAGTGGTAGTAGTAGTAGTAGTAGTAGTAGTAGTAGTAGCAGCAGCAGCAGCAGCATTTTGTGCTCTTGTAATTGTTGTGTTGTTGTAGTAGTAGTAGTGGTATAGTATTGGCGTAGACAGGTCCTCATAAGTGGGGGGTATCAGGCGGCGGTTTAAATGGAGAAAAGTCTACGTTTGGTGATGCTGCAAAATAGTTCGTGCCCTTACGAAACTAGGTCTATATATATTGAGGATCAGCGAAATGTCCTTCTCGGCAAAAATCCGCATAGATCGCTGTGATGTGTACGTAAGTTGATGTGTACGAATACGGAAATCTCCGAACTCGCCTTCGCCTGGACTGCATAGAAACACACGGGCACCGCCGACTGATCGTCTTTAAGGCCACACACACCCACACACACGCACACACACACACACACACACACACACATATTGATATATATATATATATATATATATATATATATATATATATACAGATATATACACACACACACACACACGCTTGTGTAAACATGTATAGGTTTTTCTCTTTATATGCTTTGCAGTTTTGTAGTATGATTTGAATATTGAGCGAGCAAACAATATTCAAAATTTATGTGGTCGCAATTACATTGTAATATAAAAACGGGGAAACATGATTCTGATGGGGTTTCATTTGCAAAATTTCACAATGAAATTTCATTTATTAAGCTATACTTTTAATACGTGCGAGCGTAGCGAGCGAGCATTTGGGAATATTGTCTCTAAGTCACTTTAGATTAGGGGCACATGTTATGGAAAAGGGAATCGTAGTACTTACCATGGGGAAAAGGACACATATTAGAAAAATAAATGAATGTGTAGAAAAGGTAGAAAAGGCAGTTATCAGAGGTGAAACGGGGCATTAATCACACCTGAAAGGAGGTATTTATAAGAACGGAAAGTTGGGTGAAGAAGTTGGGTGATGATGACACAGGTCATCATCCTCGATAAATACTGGGGGTGATGTATTCTCTCTTTCCCTACCACATTCGATTCCTGTGACTATATTATCATTTCAATTTTGAAAATTGTTAGGATTACTAATAACATGAGTGTGGAAAAATTGCATTATAAAGGAAAGCTACCGACTGAACCCTAAATCAAGAATAATTACATAATACTAATCTAAATAAATTTTCTGCATTATGGCTTTAAAAAAAAATCACCTCAAAATATATTGGTGGATGGTAACATAGTCCATCCCCCCACTTCATCTTTTTTTTCTTTCAAACTTATACCTCCATATCCCTACCAGATCAACACCCATGTTGTGTAATTTGAAGCAGATATAATTTTTAATTTCTAATAGAGTAAAAACATATCGGGAAAATCAGAAGCAACGATAGAATTGTAAATAAATATTCATAAACTCATATAAATCTACAATATTGTACATAAATAAATAATATCTGTATTGAAATAAAGAATACATGAATTTGAATATTAATAAATATGAAATATAATATATAAAATTATATTCATCTACAACATATAATAGAAATGTATATTTTCCACCATTTTCTCTTTTTTTTTCTTTTTTCTTTTCTTTTCTTTTTATTTTTCTGTTTTTATTTTATTTTATTTTTTTATTTTTTTATTTTTTTTTTTTTTTAATTTTTAATTTTTTATTTTTTATTTAATTTTTTTTTTTTTTGGGGGGGGGGGTTCGTACACACCATCCCCCAAACCTGAAAAGTTGGGGGATGCATACCCCCCCCCCCGTTATCTACGCCCCTAAGTAGGAGTAGTAATAGTAGGAATAGTAGTAGGAGTAGTAGTAGTAGTAGGAGGAGGAGGAGGAGGAGTAGTAGTAGTAGTAGTAGTAGTATTTATTGTTGTTGGTGCTTTTGTTGCTTTTGTTGTACTAGTAGTAGTGGTAGGTGTAGTTGTTCTACTTGCTTTTTGAGTAGTAGTAGTAGTAGTAATAGTAGTGGTAGTGGTAGTAGTAGTAGTAGTAGTAGTAGTAGTAGTAGAAGTAGTAGTAGTAGAAGGGCCCAATATTAGTACTAGTAATAATAGCAGCAGTAGTAGTAACAATAGTAGTAGTAACAGTAGAAGTAGTAGTAGTAATAGTAATAATAATAGTAGTAGTAGTAGTAGTAGTAGTAGTAGTAGACTAGTAGTAATATTATTAGTAGTATAGTAGCAAGGATGTACTAGGCAAGCACCCCTTGGTGTAGTAGTAGTAGTATTAGCAAGGAGTTAACTCCTTGGTATTAGTAGCAGAAGCAGTAGCAGCAGCAGTAGCAGTATAGTAGTAGTAGTAGTAGTAGTAGTAGTAGTAGTAGTAGTAGTAGTAGTAAAGTAATAGCACATGTAGTAGTATAGTAATAGTAGCAGCAGCAGTAGTAGTAGTAAAGAAATAGCATATAGTACATGTAGTAGAAGTAGTAGTAGTAGACGTTAGTAGCAGAAGTTGTTGTTGTAGTTGTACGTGTATGATAATTTTTATTAGCACATGTACTCGTCATATATTTATGAATGTGGTTGTAATGGCTGTAGCATTAAAAGACTGGAAACCATGATAAATAACAATAAGCTAAATAAAAGCAGCATACTTACATTCGATTAACAATGGTGTTAATATAAAGGCTTCATATTTCGATGTGGTGAATCAACTGATAATGAACGATCATGTGATAAACAAAATTCAGATGCCTATTATCATTATTACACGCACAAGTCACATATATATTCCGACACGACAAGGAAGTCATGAAGACCTTCTCCCATGAAAGAAGAAGGGGGAAAACAGGAATGAAATTTTAGTATAAATTTCAAACAATGCACTGATCGACTTACAATAAAGAAATCACACATTATATTCCTACCAGTTGTAACCGGTAACTTGAGAGTGAGGAAGTCTTTCTCTCATAACTGAATAGTAACTATAGCCTCCATGAAACAATTCACTGCCGAAAGGCTCATAAAATGTTGTTCTCTACACTACAGACTAGAGCTTGAAAGACAATAGAGGATGTAATATGTGTGTTTATGTATATCACCAAAATATCAAACAATACTTTTACATACCTGCAATCCTGCATGTCCCATTTCTGTCTGATTACAGCGCACTTTGAACTTAGATAATAATGCAATTCCAAGACGCTTCGCCTTCGGATCTTCCACAATACATCAGCTTAGGTTTCAAACATCTCTGGTGCTTCTCTATGTGTGTGTTGCCTCTACCATAGACACTCTAATGCTTTAAATTTTAAAAACAACATGAAAAAAATATTGCTAGGATTGAGGTCTCTGGAAGACTAAAACTAAAGCGTGTACTGTGTTGTCTCCAGTTCCTCCGCTCTCACCAAGTACCACAGACATAACCGTGTAGCTCAGCTGGGGAAAACGTACATCATTTTGTGCGGAAGGAAATATCTCCCATCTGGTATAACACTCACCCAGTCTAGTTATGACCGTGGATGTTTGACCTTATAACCTGCTTTGCTTTATGACCCAAAGCGACATGGCAGGGTTGTGTTGGTAACTGGGAGGTTGACATTTTTTAACCGATTGGAGTTCACCAACGCAGCCATGCCAGCTGCGTATATGGGGTATGGGCGTAATATGCCCCCAGTAAATTAGAGAAAAAGGACCCCCCCCCCCAAAAAAAAAAAAAAAAAAAAAAAAAAGGGAGAGAAAGCGGTTAATGAAAATGGACACGGGAATATAACATGATTCTAAAAATGCTAAAAAGATATATGATTCATTTTGTAAAGTTATAAAAAAAGTTTTTTTTTGAAAAATGGATCTATGCGCGCAGCCTTTGCAAAATGCTTGAGTAAGGACAAATATTTTCCCACCTCTGTTTAATGTTGAAGTTATATTACAAAAAACATAAAGGAAATTATTGGTGAAAATTGAGAAATTAGTATGTTTTATACAATTAGTATAGTGAATGGCTTTTCTTTCGTGAGACACAAGGGTATATCGCACTCGCTTTGAAAATATTTCACTCGTCGTGCCGACTCGTGAAATATGCTCATTAGCTCGTGCGATATACCCTTGTATCCCACTCAAAGCCATTCAATATTATATAAATATTGGTATGATCATAAATTAAAGTGTTACAATATTTTGCTTTCGATAACTTGAGCTGAACAGTTTGAAATAATTATTCTGCGTTTCCTAGGCCAACCCCCCCCCCCCATAAAAAAGAAGGTCTAGAGGAATGTGGAATACCCCCCCCCTTCCCCCTCCATTTGACATTTCATGAGAGCCATGAAGAGAAAACAATACAGATACTCCTTATTACCAGGCCCTTGGGAACGATTTTTTTCACTGGGGGTGCTGTGAGCAGAATTTTGTTATTCAGTTGCTTATCTAGGAATTATAAGGCGTCCGGGGGTAGACAATGAAATTGCGCCCTACCCCCCCCCCCCCCCCAACTTATCCATGTCATTGTACAAGCGAGGGAGCAAAGAGGCCGAGCGGTAGATTTTTGTTTTGCATTTTTAACCCCCAAACGCAATTTCTTATGCAATTTATCCTGTAAAATTTGCAATTGAGTACTGCGATCGGGGGGGGGGGGGGGGGGGGGGTAGACATCCTAATTTGAAAGTTGATAAACGGTTTTCAATTCATGGGGGAAACATTACTTGAAATCATTAAAAAAATAGTAGAGGAATTGAGGAAGACAACCGAAAGTTGACATTTCTTTGAAATTTTGAGCGATTTATACTTAATCGTATATTGGGGCGCAATATTTAACAAGGGGATAATAAAACTTACATCATGGCGAGCAAAGCAACGAGAATTATTTATCAATCTCGGACCCTTCAAAAACACTAAATCCTATACTAGGGAGCGAAATTACGAGATCCTGGAGCATGCGAGGAAGCAAAGCGGCCAAGCTTGAGAAGCCAGAATGATCGCAATTTTCTTCATTTTCTCCTCTTTTTCTTTTTTTTCTTTTACATTTTTAGCCCCCCCCCCCCCCGATGTTATTACTGATTACAAGTTGTTTCGCTAAGTCCTTGGCAAAACAAAAACTTGGGCAGAGGGAGGGGGTGGGGGTGCAGATCAACGTTGCCTGCAAAGATAACATTTATTGTTGTAGGTCATTGTGAAAACCAATGCACCGGGGTCGGCACGATATTAATCAACTTTAAATCGTGATTTAAAAAAAAGAAAATCACAAATTTGAGTAAAAAAAAAAGAATACATTCTAAAACCAAAATTATGATGTGTAATAATAATTCAAGAAATTTAATGACAGAAAACTCTTGGATGAATGGGCATATTCTTGAGAATGTAAAATAATTCAAATATCTCGGGATTGTAGTATGGAGTAATGGTTTGTTTAAGCAAGCTACAAAACATAGCCGATAAAGGAAGAAAAGCCCTTTTCAAAATATACAAATCGAATGGCAAATAAACTCCTAACATTAAAATTGCCACACGCTGCTTTGACAGTATGATCAAACCTATTTTATTATACGGATCGGAAATATGGGGTAGTGCAATGTTCTGCAGCAAGCTCTTCTCAGAACAAACAAACAAAACAAAACTATATTTCAAACCGAATTTCGAAAAATCCATCTTCAGCGGTGTAATATGCTTGGTATAAATCGTATAAAAGTAGTAATATCGGCGTTATCGCTGAACTTGGAAGATATATCCTCTTATCCTTTAGGTTTTAATTAACACTCTTAAGTACTGGATAAGAATGCGTAATATTGATCAAGATACTATGATAGTTGAAAACAAACGATCGACTCTACGAAATCAAAGAGCATTGCTGGTTAAGAAACATAGATACTGTAGACATCTGTAATAATATAGAAATATGTGAACCCCTGCAGATGATGTACAAGTGACGCAAAAACGACTTCTTCTCCCACTGTGAGGGTAAGCTACAAGAACAAGATATATTTAATAACCAAATAAAAATTGACCTTTCCACGATAAAAAACAATGGAGAGGGTAACAAATTGCGGACATATCGATATTCAAAACTTCCATCAAAGAAGAAAAATATCTAAAAATTCTTACTGATAGAAACATAAGACAAAACATCTGCAAACTTCGCATAAGTTCACATAACCTACCACTTGAAAAAGGAAGATATCATCGCCCTCACGTTTTTGTGAAGAATGTAGTATGCAAACAGTAGGAGACGAATTCTATTTTGTCATGCAATTTGATAAATTTAGAATAAAAAGAGAACTGTTTTTTAATAATCTTAAAGCACTCAATGATAACTCTGAAAATAAACAGTTTGGAGAGATTCATATTCACAATTAATGTCACTCAAAGAAGACGCTCTCATAAAAGAATTTGCCAATTTTTGGGGATATACTGTTGATCAATGTGGTAACCTTTAAATTGTTTATTATTAGGCATATCTATTATAGTGTATAAGTATATGTATAATAATTCTTTTAATGACTCTTTTTCTCATCACCTTACACTACTTGTACATAACCTGATAATTTCTATGAAAGAGCATGTCTAGTTGATCAATTATGAGTATTTTGTTTTTGTTTTTGTTTATATGTTTCGAATGCGATACTCACGATATATTGTTCTGTTTTTGTCATAACTGTGTTACTCTTATCATTATTATGATTAGAATTGTTCTGATTATTGCTGTTATATTTGAACAAATATTGATGGATATGTCAATGAAGTTTAATAAATAAATACATACATACATACATACATACATAAGAAAATTCTTAGTTCATTTTGTTGATGCGACATAAGAAAAAAATACTAAAAATCATTGTTTGATTTTTCCAATTTTTTGGCTGAAAAACTCATTCAAGTGAGAGTTAATGTATTTAGTTTGCATATAGGAACAACGTTAAGGACTATAAATCGATTTAAATCAAATAAATCAAGATTTGTTGTTGTTGTTTGTGCGAGTGTGCGAAGCGCCTGAAAGCAACTGAAAATGTTTGTTATTTGTTATGTTCCAAACTTTAAAAGCACTTTCTGCATCAGTGCTATGGGCATAAAATGAAATTGCCCCACCTGACCCT
The DNA here is from genome assembly GCA_025618425.1 of Heliocidaris tuberculata. Lineage (NCBI taxonomy): Eukaryota > Metazoa > Echinodermata > Echinoidea > Camarodonta > Echinometridae > Heliocidaris > Heliocidaris tuberculata. Next base: position 21,476,651 of record CM046847.1, read on the forward strand.
TCCCATACTCACAGGAAACTGCGAGGAAGCGAAGCGACCGAGCGGTAAAATTATTTTTACCTTGTGAAGCTCCCTAAAACCAATTTCTTGAGCATTTTACTTTCAGAAAAATTCGCAAGCTAGCACTGCATCGACCGGCACAAGCTCGGGTTTTGGAAATTGATAAACGGTATTCTATTCAATTCTACCCAAACTTGGGGGCAATTAACCAACAGGAGAATCTTTTCTCTCTTTTGCGTTTTTGCACCCCTGCTTTCAGTACCGCAGGGGGCAAGCGCCCCCATAGAAATTGGGGTGCTGCAGCACCCTCAGCCCCCTCAGCATCCTCAGATATCTAGGGGGAGCTGCGCACCCTCTCAAAAAAATCCGGGGTGCTGCAGCACCCCCAGCTCCCAGTGGCCTGCTTATTACCAAAATAAATAAACTTTACAATCAATTAAGAGCAAAAAATACTTTAGTACGGAATCTATGAGGAGCCTCAATATTAGTATATGAACCGATATGAACAACGCGTTACGCGCAAAAATCAAGGAACGTCAACAAAAACCACTGATCTCTTCCGTAGAGATCAGTGACAAAAACTGCACAAAACACTCAAAAACAACAACAACAACAACAAAAACAACTAGCGGCCGCGGCCGCGCCGCGCCGGCGCCGGCGCCGGCGTATATGCATGCAGCAGCTGTTCTATCAGATCAAGGAGTTATCTGTGATAACATCAAATTCTGCAAGGCTCTAACGGTTGTGGATTTTAGTGGAAACCCACTGTCAAGTTTCCCACGATCAGCTGACCGTACCCCAAAAACAGAACGCCGCGGCCGGGTCGACTAGAGTTCACGTAATACTGAATGTGTAAGTAGAACCATAAAAGTAATGAATTATGATGTTACTGTAATATGTCTCATGTACTATGTAGGAATGACTGATTGTTTGATGATACGTATGAATTTATGATGCTATAGTATAAGAAAGAATGCAGAGGGAAAAAAACATGCAATAAAGTTGAGTGATTGCAGATGAAAGGCATTGATTAACTTTGCCCAGGATTGAAAAAAAAAATCACTGTTCCAGCCACTCATACACATACGAGGTTATCGTAAGATAATCTCGTACTCCATACGTGTTTTATTGGCAGATTTGAATGTATACTTTACAATATCACCTCCCTTGCAATTCCAAGGGTTTATTCCCTATTTTTGCTGTATTTATGTTGTATGATGTCTATGTATGTAAATGAATTTGATTTTTAAACTTGTATTAAACTAATATTTTAACTACAAAAAGACAAAAAGCAAAAAAGTTTGCTTTCCATTCAGCGGAGTTCTCGTAGAAGATGCTTGGCTATGGCGGCGTTGTCGTAGTTGTTTTGGTGCGCTAGCCTAGAATTACAGTCGTTTCGATATATACTAACGCTGATGGCGCTATATAGAAATATACGATCCTGTGGAAGAATTATGCAATGCAAAAATGTTTTTCCCCAAACGTCTGGAGAACAAAGCCAGATGCCGAATCAAGCTTCCGGGGCACTTTTCCCTAGAGATCAGGTGCTTCCGGGGTCAGGGGGTTTTGGGGATAACCAGGAAATTGTGAATGTCACGTGGTTAAAACGTGCAATCGATCTTCGGCTGAAAGATATTGATAGACAAGACTCCGATTAGACTGGTTGAGTGATGTAAATGAAAATAGCCAGTGTTTGAATTATAGAATTTTTAAAGATTCATTAGCATTTGAGCCGTATCTAGTTAAATGTGATAATGTGGATGGGAAAAATTTATGTAAATTTCGCTGCGGGAGCCATCGTCTTCCCAGTGTAAGTGGGCGGTATGAAGGAATACCAAGGTCAAACAGACTGTGTACCTTGTGTAGTGTTGGTTTGGTCGGTGATGAGTTTCATTATATGTTCCAGTGCGAGTTCTTTACTGAGGAACGGAAAGCTTTTATTCCAAAGAAATACATAGACCAAATACTTTGAAAATGAATGAGTTATTTAATACTAAAAATATGATGGTGTTGTCTAAACTTGCCAAGTTTGTTAAAGTGATATTACAGAAGTTTAGTAGATAATTTTAGTGTAAGATATGTTTTTACCTCATTGTATATTTATTTTATCCTTGTTCTTATATCCTTGTTCTTAGGTAGTATCTCATCTCATGTGTTTTTTCAAACTGCCATTTTGTGATTGTTCTATGTTGTACAATATTGTAAATATGTTATATTTCTCATACTCCGGAAGGGGTCGAAAGAAATAAAGTTCAAAGTTCAAAGTTCAAAGTTCAAGGCAAACTTCGCAAAGACCTTTAATAGTGTTAAGACAAATTACTCTCTCGTATTTCCGTAGTACATTCGGCAGGTGTATATTGTCGTGTTCAAACGAGACTCGCCTTACGAGTGCACCACAATACGCACACGTGCTTAGTAGCGGGTTGAGCACTCTTCGCATTTATACTCTTCGCTTCAGGTCAAGGCATATAAGCGTACCGGTACTGTAGATGATTTTAGCTTGGCCCAGTCCCCGCTGCTGTATACACGAGGAGTGAGAAAAGGCCCTTTAAAGTACTGCTTTCCAGTTTTGGAATCAGAAGTCAACATACAAGAGTTGAAGAGTCTCTGAATCAGGTATTCTAGCAAATTTAAGAAAATTAAATCGTGTCTAGAGCAATTTTGTTGTCTGTTTTTGAATGCTGCAACAGTAAATGTTCGACACAGTCCCACATAGGCAAGGGCCTATGAGTGTGTTCCAGCTAATGCTGTAATCATAATTGCAAACCTTTAGCTCAGACAGGAATCGCTTGAGTTTTATAAGCTGATCGGTCGTTTGTATATCAAGATATTTACGATTGAACATTGATGTCGGGATAGAGTACCACCGAACCCTAAAGAACTCTTACGGTTGGCATACCTTGCTCTATCACAGAATACCGTACGGGCTGGAAACCCGCTCTGAAATCGCCAAGCGCTGGTGCTTGGTTTTTGTGACTGCAGCGCAGCGAAGAAGCCAAGCGACTTGCGCTAGCGATTGATCGCGATTTTCTCTTTTTTAGGATAGTAAACGGGTTCCATTTTCTCTCATACTTTCACATATCCTTAATTATATATGTAGTTAGAGGACTGTACACAATTCACTGGCATTTGAGCTGATTTTACAATTTTTCACAAAGTTAATCAATCATTAAAGAACATGGTGGAAAGGCAGATATCTAATGCTAATGGAGAACAGAAGTAAATAAGATTCAAATATTTTTGAACATTGTGAGTCTAGTTTTCTTCGTTCGATCGCCCGCTAGCGGTACCTTACCACTGCTCGGAAGCCAGCGCCAGGTGCAGGACGCCAAGCTGCATGCTGCAGCTGGGCTCCGTAGATAGAGTTTGTTTGCTGGAATTATTGCTGCGGCTTGCTCCCTTTCATTTCAGTTAGACCAAAATTAAAGCTTCAGAAGTTCAGTCTCTCTATTCCATATCCTCGGCTGTTCCACTGAGATTATTTTGCAATTTCAATTTTATGTAGACTATACGTGGACCAGACGTAAAAGTATCACTATATCAGCTAGGTAAGTCTAGCCTGGAAAGGCTCTTCGAAGAGTTAAAACAAAAAAAGCTGACGGTACTCTCAGCAAAGTAGTAGCCATTTTAGATTCTAAAGAACCTCTTGAAAATCACCTTTACTGTGAGCCAGCTTCTCTCATCCTCTCTTCACTGTAGCTTTAGAGTATTAAAACCCCATTTTTTACCTAGAATTAAAAAATAATGAAAAACAAAATGAGAAATATTTTTTTTTTGATAATTGAACGGTAGGTTCAATATTTTTTGAACTCCCCGAAAAAGCCTTTGCTGCGCTTGTAGACCCGGAGTGTCCCATAATTTCTGGGATATGTCATCGACTCGCCATCACATGATTTTCAGATCCACCATACATTAAGATAAGACTGCTACGAGTGAATCGCGCACCTATTTGGACGAGGTTATCTATAATCTTGCATTTGTGTCAGTGGGTAGGGGGTCTATGTCCTAATATTTCAACTGTCCATGTCCTTTAGCGAGCTGTTACACCTTAGCTTGTAGAACTAGGATATTTACCTAGATACAGTTAACGTTGCATAACTCGAAGTCGCATAAGTCGAACTTTTCCTTAGTCAAATCAAGTTTTTTGACCAAACTGCAAAGCGTGCTATTTTCATTTCCTACATGTAAGTCGAATTTTGCATAAGTCGAACTATTTTTTGTGGTTGCAACAAGACTCAACTTATGCAAGTTAACTGTATATCAATTAATGACTGTAGTAGTAAAATCTGGTTGAAATAGAGGAGAAATGGAGAAAAAAAAAGTGGGGTGGAGACTGACGGTTACAATGTATCTGCTTGAACGGACCCCTTGCTCCGGATATACAGTCGTACTGTCTGTGCATGGGGAGGGTAAACAAATGTCAGTAATATTAAAGATTTCCCCATACCAGACTGTGAGACGATTATTTCTGTCTAGTGTCTACCTTTCAGTGTACTGTGTAGTGCTACTCTGTACTCGTGAAAGGGCATCGTTTCAGCAAACTGTCATCGTACATGTAAGTATGATGACAGCTGTTTCAATGAGCCTGGAAAATGCTCTATGAAGAGTAAAAATGGAAAAAAAAAAGCTGACGCTAATCTCCATAGAGCCCACTCACATATAGGCAAGATAACCTCTCACTCCATACCTTCATACCACGGAGAATTGCCTCACGTAGAAAGAACGCTTGCACACGGCCTGACGATTATTGGTGTTTTATTTTCCTCCCTCCTTAAAAGCACGCACTTGTATCAAAATCTTGACACGGATCTTGTTTTCTCTCTTTATACTGTAAACAGTTACCGTTTCTGTTCGGTCTTTGTCATCATGTGAAATAGTGGGATGTTTGAAGTTTGAAAGTCACAATTTCTCTCCGCTTTAGTGAACTTGAGCCTTCAAAAAATAAGTAGCTGCTTTTTGTAAGATAAAAGCCCTGAAGATTTCTGACTTTTTCTCTCGAGATCCTCCTATATCACACCTGTATTATAATTTCGACATGGTTCCTCTTCTCTCTTTTTAAAAAACGTACTTCCTCTACTACTCGCTTTATACCTTTTTTTTAATATCAATGAAACACTGGAGATTCAAATATTTCAAAAATATTATTTTCCAAAAATTTGATATTTTTCACGATTTCCCCCTTTTTCTCGAGTTCTAGCCCAGCAACATCTGTCTCATTTCGATGTAATGAGTCACATATGTGTGTTTGGAGCAGGAAGATCACCGGACAAAAATAGCCTGAAAATTTCACTTGATGAAGGTGATAAAGATGCTATTGAAGAAATTAGCATGAAATCAGCTTTTCTGTGGAACCCCTATTATCCAGAGCAAAATATATTGGGGTGATTGGTACACTTATATCTCTGAATAAAGAAAAAATATTTTGTTATAAAACTGAGGAATGATGACCTGCAAATTTTACTTCTTTATAGCTGCTGATACTCAATGCGTCTTCAAGCTTCGTAGAATTTCCTTGGATCAAGATGTCACACGACGGGTATGATATTCTACCCCAAGACAGGAGTACCACTCGGACGGGCAGGTGAGTAGGGTAGTACACTTTGTGAACGTAAAACTTCTCTTCACCTCTGGTAATTTAATTGCATTTTGAGAGATAATGATAGGTCATAATTTAAGATTTTGTAAAGCGCCTATAATGGAACCCAAGGTGCACAGAAAATCAAGAAATGACATTATTGATACAAAAGTGACATAATCAACAAAATGTCAATAGTAATAATATACAATAATCACATGCAAATATCACATAAAAATCGGATATTGTTGCTGATATCATTGTGCAACTGTGATCATAACAGCTGTCACTTGTAGATACTGGCTTAAAAGAGAAGTCCACTCTGGTATTTTGTGGATTGGAGTAAAAGCAGAAAAATGAGACAAAAAGATTAGTGAAAGTTTGAGCAAAATCCAATAAGAAATAAGACAGTTATGAATTTTGAAAGTTGTTATCAATCAAACACAAATTCGCAACTCTAGGTGCGTCTCCATCAGCCCGAGTTTGCTCAAGCTCGAGATTCTAGCCCGATCAGCGCTTCTCGAGAAAAAAGTCCGAGTTTGAAAAACCCCGTCTCCATCAGCCCGAGTCGAGCGATTCCCGCTCGTTCTTGGAATAAACTCGAGCTTCAGAGCATGCGCACTTCGAAGATGGAAAAAAAAATACATAGGATAAATGAAGAGAAAAGAGCAAAGAAATACATAAGAATAGAAATAAGAATAGATAATGAGGAAAACAAAGAAATATATAAGGAGAAGAAGGAGGGAAGGAAAAACAAAGTAATACATAAGAAACAAAGAAATGCATAAGGAAAAAATAAAATAGAAAAACAAAGAAATAAATAAGGAAATAGGAAGGAAAGTGGATAAGAGGAACAAAGAAATACATAAGGAAAAAAAAAAGAGAAGGAAAAACAAAGTAATACATAAGAAACAAAGAAATACATAAGGAAACAGATAAAATAGAAAGAAAAACAAAGAAATACATAAGGATATATTAGGAAAAGTTAAAAAGAGAGAAGGAAAACAAAGAAATACATATGAATAGACAGAAGAGTAGACAACGGGAAAAAAGGAATACAAAAGGAAAGGATAAAAAGGTAAAAGAAAACAAAGAAATACATAAAGAAACATAAAAAAAGAGGATAACAAGAAGAACAAAGAAATACATAAGAAATGACAGAAGAATTAAAGTGGGGAAAACAAAGAAATACATAAAGATAAAATAGAAAGAAACAAAGAAATGCATATGAAGAGAAGAGGATAGAAAGAAGAACAAAGAAATACATTAGAATAGAAAAAAGGAATAAATAATGGGGAAAACAAAGAAATAGATAAGAGACAAAAGAGAGAAGGAAAAACAAAATATAAGAAACAAAGAAATACATGAGGAAAAAGATAGAATAGAAAGAAAAACAAAGAAATACATAAGGAAATATAGAGAAGAGGAAAGAAAGAACAAAGAAATACATAAACAAAGAAAAGAGGATAGCAAGATCGAAGAATAGAAAATGGGAAAAACAAAGAAATACATAAGGAAAAGATAAAAAGAGAGAAGGAAAACAAAGAAATATATAAAGAAAAGAGGATAGAAAGAAAAACAAAGAAATACATAAGGAAATATAGAGAAGAGGAAAGAAAGAACAAAGAAATACATAAACAAAGAAAAGAGGATAGCAAGATCGAAGAATAGAAAATGGGAAAAACAAAGAAATACATAAGGAAAAGATAAAAAGAGAGAAGGAAAACAAAGAAATATATAAAGAAAAGAGGATAGCAAGAAGAACAAAGAAATACATAAGAATAGAAAGAAGAATAAAGAATGGGGAAAATAAAGAAATACATAAGGAGAAAAAAGAAAATAGGAAAAACAAAGAAATACATAAGGAAAAGACAGAAGGAGAGAAGAAAATCAAGAATACATAAGGAAAATAACATTTCTAGGATTGGTGTCATGAATAAATTAACCCGAGTCAAAACCCGAGTGCGTCTTCACCTGCGAATTAGCGGGCTAATTCGCCAAATAGCGCGCTATTTCACAAAAAAACCCGAGTTGACTTAGGCTTCTAGCTCGAGCTAGAAACCCACGAAATAGCCAGCTAATTGCGTCTTCATTACAAACTAGCTCGAGCTAGTTCTGATCGGGTTAGTTTGCCGGATCAGAATTAGCGGGCTATTTTGGAAACTCGGGCTGATGAAGACGGGCCTTAAGTGATGTATCGTGCGAGCTCCTCTCCCATAATTTGCTCTGTTTAGAAAATTCATCAATTTGCATTTTTTTTACTTGTTGATGAAGGAATAGATTTGTTTCACATGGGTTGTGTGTGAAAACATATGTGCAATGGGTGCATGTATGATTAAATATTTTCTTTAGAGAAAATCAAAATTTGCAATTTTAAAAAAATACATTGTACAGGGCAAAGAGTTGGCACTTTGTGTTTGATTGATTGGAACTTCAAAACTTCATAACTTTTTTATTTCTTATCCGATTTTAGTCAAACTTTTGTTCTGTTTCTCTCATTTTCTTTATATCAACTAAATACCAGTGTGGACTTCCCCTTTAACTTTATTCTGAATAGAGTGTCATTCTAAACTGTAGAAGGCTACATGTAACTACAAATCACTGTAATCACATTAATTGAAAACCATTGCTCCCATCTGCACATACATGTAGAAACCATGTCTTATGCGCATGGGTTTGTCCAAGAATATGATCTCCTCATGACTTGAAACAGCTTGATTTACAGTAATAGGTTTTTGCCTGTATGCACTAATACAGAGCAATTTTCTGTAAAAATCATGAAAATATGATTACAAAAAAAAAATATATATATATATACATACAAATGAGTGATTATGAGAATGTAATATTTTGAAAACAGTCGCAATATTTGGGGTTTGTGAAATAACATATTACTAAAGATAGAACTTGGTTCAAGTTTTGTGAAATCCATATTCTTGGACAACTTTTTGAGAATTTGTATCATCAATATAAACAAAATAATTTGTTAGTTGTGAGGCAATGATGAACTCATGACTGAGTTGCAAATCTGTCTAGTGATTTTCATTGTTTTCCTAAGTTTTTCATGCCACTAAGAAAATTCACATCTTTTTTATTAGATGTCTGATTTACCTCAAACTTTTTTTGATCTGTAGGTCTGATTTTTCTGCTTCAATTAACCCTTTCAGGACAGGAATCATTTAAGGGCTAAATTGATCACATTTTGTGCTTCAAATTGGCAACCATAATATTTTTCTTTCACTGCTACACATGGTTCTAATAAGATGTAATGTCTTTGAAAACAATACACATAGTTAAGAATTTTGTTGAAAAGTTTTACAAATTGCCAATCTTGATTTAAAAAAAATGATTTTAAACCTCTCAATGTGTTGCCAATTTAAAGAATTTAAAGCTTATGTTTTAAAAATTCCTGGCATCAAACACAATATACTCATACAACAAAAATGGACAGAGTTTGTGCAGAAATTTTTGCTCTTTCTACTCATGCATCTGGTAGATGTTTTAGAGCTCTGAATCAAAAGTTATTGAGCCAAGCCACAGAATGTGGTCAGTTTTCTCGAAAGGGTTAAAACCAAGTAATTTTGGAATGGATTTCCCCTTTAAGCCTATTGGAATGAGAGAATACGGTAGTCAATGGGTCAAGACTCACAATGGTCACATGAGTTCACAAATGAAAATTGGGGGGTATTGTACACCTATGCTTTTCAGTATGTTTTATATTTGTTCCTTTGATTTTAGTATTCATGGTTGCAGAACATTATAGCCTCTATCATCAATGCTGCCCCTTTGCATTTTTCTATTTTATTTACCTTTGCAGTTCGAAATTCGTACTGATTATTCCAAATTTATTGAAACTTGTTTAATATTCATATTTCTTTTCTTTTTCTTTCCTTCATTTGCTCAGGTCATTTACTTCAAAATGTGGACAGCTTTTCCTTGATAATGCCAATATTTTCAAGGCATTTGTTGGAACCAACTTCCTGTCTATCTCCTTTGCTCTTAGCATGAGTGGGCTTTATGTAAGTTGTATTGATTCTACCTCCATACGTAATAGTGTTTTCCTAAAGTTAAAGTAATCTTTGTCAACTTCGCAACATCCACCTGGTGTGTGTCAACTTTGTATGGTCTTCCCAAAGTATTCTGTCCTTGTACCACAAACTATTCCTTGAAGGGGAGGTTGGATAGTGCTAATGTGTTCAATCTGGTTCCTTTATCCTATTTCAGATTAACCCACTGACTAAGTACTGACTACTAAATTCTCTGATTCCCATAGGTTTAATACAGGAGCCATCCGGTTCCTAAAAGGCAAAGGGTTAAAGACAGTTCACTTCTTTCTTCCAATAGAATTTTAATACAAGGCAGTATGTGTGCATACATGTACATGTATATGTATAGAAGTAATATTCCAATATCATATAATCACATCTTCAAGGATACCTTAAAGCTTTATTTTTCGCATTGTTGAACATTAGTTGAAATCACAAATATCTCTCTTTCTCTTGTGTTTTATAGCTTGGCATTGCTGGTCTGGTTCTTATTGCAATTGCTACTGTACATTGCTGCTACCTCATTGTCAAGTGCAAAAAATATGCCATCGAGGATATCGTTAGAAAATTCAATCTTCATCCCGATTCATCGCTTTCCCACCGCAAGCTGGTCCAGAGTATAGAGAAATCCCTGTCTTACGGCGATATATCCAGGCTCACACTGGGGAAATGGGGCGTATTGATCACCAACATCAGCCTCGTGGTGACTCAGCTAGGCTTCTGTATCAATTACTTCATCTTCATCGGCAACACCATCCAGCGCATGTTTCCATTCAAGAACACGACCGTCGTGCCCGAGTCACGTGTCAGTCCGGTAGAATACCCATCGTCAAACGCCGAGTTGATGATGGCTGATATGACACAGACTGGAAACTGGACTCGCGTTGCAAATAACGCAGCGTATACGACTGCCCCTCCCTACCAACTGCTCGTGCTGATACCGTTCCCACTGTTTATTATATTTGCTCATTTACGCAAGATCAGGCATCTGGGTTCAAGCAGCATCATCGCCAACAGTTCCGTTCTTATTGCCTATGTTGTCGTCATGTACTACATCCTTAGGGGTGAGTTAGGAGCAGTTTCTTGTCTAAAGCCTGGTTCAGACATAATGTGAAAAACCACCTTTAAAATGAATGTGTATTTCACCGTAGCCCCCCGAAATGTTACTACATTTAGAACAAATAATGGGCGATTCCGTGCAGAGTATCCCTTACCACATGTGAAATTTATCCATATATTTCGTCCATTAAGAAAAAATCTATTAATGTGACCAAGACTACAGGTGGTAACACCAGAAGGCACCATTATTCAGTGGTCATATTGAGAGATTTTCTCTCCAAATGCCCTCAAATTTGAAATATGACGTGAAATGGCTGACAAGAGGTTTGGACCAAACTTCCATGCCACATGTGTGTGTATTCGGACAGTCCTGTATACCCATTTCTTTGTGCAGTACATTTTATTTTCAGCAAAATTTAGTAAATTTCTTATTTTTGATTATTCCCAAACTTCGCAGGATACATCAATTATTATGCACTACATAACCATCCTTTCACGATTGGTTCCAGACAGTTTCCTTCCCAATTTAATGGCCCGACCAGTACTCAACTTTATCTTCAACAAGAATTTGTATTGTTTTAGTTACAGTATCAGAAATTAAAAGCTCAGTTACCTCACTTTCTCACCTCAACGACTTGTGAAACAAAGTTTGTATGTATGTAATTAACTGTAAATTACAGTGCCAATTGCTACATTGTTTAATACCCAATTCTTGGTGGCAGTATTTTAAAAAATGAATTACAATTACAGTGTATTTCTGAAAAACAGAATGTATCATGTAATCCCTCTCTTTCCCTTTATATTTGATGTATTCTCAGATTTCAAAATGAATCCGTCTGTTGTGAATGTGAATTGGATTAAGTTTCCTGTTTTCTTTGGCCAAGTGACGGCGTCGTATGAGGGCATCGGAACGGTGAGTATGAAGCCTAGTGTATACTACAATATCCTAGAAATACATGTATAACATATTGGAATTCAGGCTTACATGTACTTGTGAAAAAACTTATACTTCCTATTTATATGTATATAATCTACAGGTAGCCTTTCCACCTTTTTGTAAAAATAAAGTTTGAAGACATTGCATAATATAACCTTTAATAAAATGGAAGGGGTTCACAGATTGAGCTCATGAAAATGCAGAGAACCAGCAGTAGTAGCCACTTACTTTTGGGGCTGAAACAGGATTTCCCACTGCACAGCCCTTTAGGATGTATGCATGGGTGTTATCCGCATAGGTAGCCTGGCCATTTAAACTGGTGTACAGCCTCCCCAAAATCTCTCGTGTGAAATACATACATAATTTTCTTAATTGCGCGTATATGAGTTAAACATTTAATGCATAAATAAGGCAAGCTCTGAAGTTTGATGTGACAAAATTTACACTTAGGAATGAAAATGTCAAACTTCAGGCTTGACACCCCCTAGGGCCTGTTAAAGGTTAAAATATTATTTCATAAGGCATTTGTCATTTTGACAAGTTCCTTTTGTAATTGTCACAGCTCTTCCATATGTGACCAGGCACCACAAAACCACCAAAAAGTCGCACTGTGTGATTTTCAGTTAGAGCTCAATCAATGTGTTTTTGGTTGGCATGGTCAAATTTTAGTTTTGGGTGTTTCCTGAAAGAGTATGCTTGTTTCTAAGTAGTCTAAAAATTTGGAGGCACCAAAACAATCTAAAAGTGGTATTTTTGACAGGTTTTTTATTAGACTTATGTGTGTCTTCTCTGGATTTTGTTGTATTACTTTTCTTTTTTACGACCCTGAATACTTGTCTCATTTTGATCTTCCATAACTTTTAAACAGAGTAAGTTCTTGCATTAGTACTTGTGCACTACATGATGAACAGGATATGCCTAATTAGTATGCCAAGTTTTAGGACAATCTGATAATCCCTTCATAGAAATTTTCCTTGAGTTCTAATCCTCCTTTTGTCATCTTAGCATAACACCTTGCAAGTCAGAGTGCTTCAATAGACTGCAAACTTTAAACCATTTTCTCAGAAGTAACATTATGAGGGACTGTGCATTCTACTCTTTGTACAGTGAGTTAGGAACATCCAATGCTAATGAGTTAGATACCATTTTAAAGCTGAGAATCTCCTCTTTCATAATCAGACCTTAACTAAAAATTCATATCTGGCGACTTTTTGGTGGTTCTATGGTGCCTGGTCACATATAATATATTCCTTGATATACAAGCATTGAATGCACCCCAATTATTCATTTCCCTTTCAAGTTATTAATAAGATCATTATATGGTAATTCTACCCGAAAAATGAGTTTCAAACCCGGAAGTACTAAAATCTTCATCACTCATTTGTCTTGGTCTAGTGCATACATCACTGGACCGTGGATCGCAAGCTTCAAGGTCCTGCTACAGCTCTATTGTCCATTGGCAAGAAATTGATCTACATAATTTATATGCCACTCTCCACCCAAATGTTTTAAATGGTTACCAGGTAGGAATTTATTCCTTGAATGCTTTCAGCTCGTTAGAGCAGCTGGGCTGAAGCCAGGGTAATAATAGTACTTTGTAGGCGCCTTGAGCATCCCCTGGGATGGGTATGTAACTATGTATGCAATATAAATGTCTCTATTATTACTATTACATCTTCCTCTACTTACAATTTAGATTATCCCAATAGAGTCTAGCATGGAGGGTAACCGTCATCTCTACCCCCTCCTCCTCCACATCAACGTGACCTTCTTCACCCTCCTCATGGCTTCCATCGGCATTCTGGGATACCTGTTCTATGGGGCTGATGTCCAGCAGATGATCATATGGAGTCTCCCCCTGCAGGACCCACTGACGTTAGCAGTCAACGTAACCCTTGTCATCGCGGTCGTCTTCACCTTCCCTCTCCAGATCTTTCCAATCATCGAGATCTTGGAGCAGTTGATCTTTGCACCTGGTGAGTTAAGGGCGAGTAATGTGTGATTAACCCTCTCTTTGGCTGTAAAGGTTTAACTTTGTAGCACCTCCAGATTACTTGCCCTGAATAGAAATAATGAATTTTCATGGTTTGTGCTAGACTGTTATGAATTACAAGTTTTATTCATTTCCAAGAGTAGAGCAGTGCAAGTAACCTGATGTGTTTTAATAATTTGTTTGAATTTTTCCTCTGTAACCTACAGTGTATGACCCTTTGAGGTAAATAAAAAGCACATAATTCCATTATAAGATTGATTTTTTGCTCATCTCAGTTCCACATGCACTGTACTGCGTACACACTTATTTAAGTTTATGCACTATTTGAGTCTTATATTGTGGAGGTAATTTGCTAAATCTATAATGATTAATAGAAACTTACCTCTAGCTCTTCCAATTCAGTCTTAATGACTTTGATAAACAACATTACGAAATGGTCCCCGTCTTTTGAAAAAAAAAAACAACCCCAAAACAATGAGTAGGCCCTGTCTTTGAAAACTTCAACTGATGTTCATCTCAGTTCCACATGCACTGTACTGCGTACACACTTATTTAAGTTTATGCACTATTTGAGTCTTATATTGTGGAGGTAATTTGCTAAATCTATAATGATTAATAGAAACTTACCTCTAGCTCTTCCAATTCAGTCTTAATGACTTTGATAAACAACATTACGAAATGGTCCCCGTCTTTTGAAAAAAAAAAACAACCCCAAAACAATGAGTAGGCCCTGTCTTTGAAAACTTCAACTGATGTTCAAGAAAGTCCTTGAATTTCATTTTCCTATTCAAGCAGGAACCCAGATCATAGTTTTCTGAATATTTTTCTTTCTAAGATTAGAAAGTTTTTCTCTCTGATGTTCAGATAATGTAGAACAAAGTTCCACGCAATAGGTCTGTCTGAAGTACTGGATCATGTGACTTGACTGAATGATAAATTGATTGATTGAAGGATTTTATTGAACAAATTCTCGCAGCCTATAGACTGAACTGCAATGGTTACAATGTAATGAACATATACATGATAAGAACAATAATACAGTATTCAATTAGTTCAGACAATGTGTATAAATGTCTGAAATTAGTCAAAATTGTAGTAATAATAATGATAAGTGTTTTCATTATAGTATCATGAAAAGACAAATTTTAAAACAGAGGAAAAAATTCAGGTGAGAGGTTTATTTTAAACCATGGTTTAAACCTCCATAAGCGTAAGTAAACGCTTGTCCTCTTGTCCAATGGACAGTAATGCACTTTATAGATATGCTTATTTGCACTTAATGTCCCCCTCCCCCCCCCCCCCTCTGCCATTGTATAGGTATATTATTGATTCTATGTATTCCCTGCCATCTATTAGGCCAGTGTTTAGGACCTTCCAAGCAACAGCAGTTGGAGGAGGAGGAGAAAGATGCCATCAACAAGAATAAAGACGATGATGATGAGGATGACTTCCACCGGAGTGGGGATGAGAGGACCCAACTGATACCGCCAAGTCAAGATGAAGACAAGAAAATGATGAGGGAGACCTTCCACCAGTGTGTTGTCACGGCGACCATACCTGATTCGGTGAGCAAAGCGGTTGTACAACAAATTTTCCGGCAACAATTGCTCGCATCAAGTTCCTCTGCACTTCAACTCAACGAACCAATCAGTTAACCTAACCTAACCTTAAACTTAACCTACATGTAAAACTCAATTGCAGTTGTACAACAAATGTTCCAGCAACAAATTGCAAGTTCCTCTGAACCTAATACCGTACCTAACCTAACACTAAAACTCTGAATTGTGACCCGAACCATCCCCCTTTATCTTTGACGAGCACTTGTCACTAGAGCAAAAGTCGGAGCTCCAGCAAATCAGATAGTATAGTGAAGGAGCCATTTTTATACCAGTCTTTAAAGGTACTTCATTTCTTTGCAGCCCTAAATTTTGAAGTTGTGTGAGTGTGCGATAAATTACGTAAGAATTATAGTTGGGAAACTTGCGAATGTGGAAAGGATTATAATAACCTTTTAATTAAGTAATAACAGTGTTGTAACACTTTATTTCTTTGGACTCAAAAAAAAATCACCTAATTCTTAAAATTAATTTTTGACCATTACTATTACATGTACTTGCGTTGAATTCTGAATAGCTCCCTCTGCGACAAAAGCAAGATTTTTATTTCTTACAAAGCAGTTACAGAACTTATGACCTTGAAATTTCATAGACAGGATCTACAGGATGTCTACTAAACCTGTGCCAAGTTTCGCAGAATTGTGTGTAAGTCTGCGAAAGGGATGGAGTACATTTAACTTCATTGCCATAAGACATGGTAAACCACCGCAAAAAAAGAGAAAGGCCGCTGCAGCAAACAATGAAATGACATAATCATAGTGCAACTTACATCGCTGTACTAAAAGGGATACTTTTCTCTCACCCCTGCTTGCCATTCATTATACATGAAAAAACGGATGCCACTGTTCACCCATTGCTTACGTGAACTGGACGGTCCCTTTATTAATGGGAATCTTGAGTTTGGGAAAGGTGAAAAATAATTTGTGAGCTTTCTCTTTCCTTTTATGTCAGTTTGGAAGAGCATCAAAGTAGAAACATCCCCTGAAATGGATTGCTCTTCAAATACTCTTATATTCGAAATATGACTAGAAATAACTGAAATGTTCAGGCCGAACATTCATGCCAATTGTGTCATGTGTGTGCGTGTAGTCCATAAACTCATTTCTGTGTGCAGTACATGTGCTTTTCAGCGAGATTTAGTCAATTTCTTATCTTATTAGATGATTCCAAAACAACACAGTATGAAATAACTGTTATGTAGACATGGTCAACCTTTCCCAATTCCTTTGAGACAGTTTCTTTCACAATATAATTACATGAACTCTACTTTACCTTTAAGCCTATGGGAATGAGAAAATTCAGTAGTCAGTGGTTTGACATTATGTGAACGAACATATTCTTTTCTTTAACACTTTGACCAACATACAATAATAATGCTTTATTTTTTTTTGAAAATATGTATCTCAGCCTGAAGGCAGATTTGTGCTATATTTTTACACATGTGACCAGGCACCACAAAACTTCCAAAAAGTCGCACTGTGTGATTTTCAGTTACCGGTAGTGCTTAATAAAGGTGTTTTTGGTTGGCATGTTAAAATTTTAGTTTTGGATATTTCCTGAAAGAGTACACTCTTTTCTAAGTAATTCAAATATTTGGAGGCATCAAACAATCTGAAAGTTTTTGACAGTTTTTATTAGACCTATGTTTGTCTTCTCAAGATTTTGTTGTATTAGTTTTCTTTTTTACAACCATGAATACTTATCTCATTTTGATCTCTCATAACTTTAAAACAGAGTAAATTCTTGAGTTGATACTTACCCACTATGATAAGCTGGATATGTTTAATTGGTATGCTAAATTTTAGGACAATCTGATAATCCCTTCATAGAAATTTCTGTTGAATTCTAATCCTCCTTTTGTCACCTTTGCACAATACCTCGCAAGTCAGAGTGCTTCAATAGACTGCAAACTTTAACCCTTATTTCTCAAAAGTAACATTCTGTGAGACTTGGCATTCTACTCTTTGTACAGTGGGTTAGGAACATCCAATGCTAATGAGTTATATATCATTTTAAAGCTGAGTATCTCCTCTTTCAGAATCATACCTTAAATAAAGATTCATATATTGCAACTTTTTGGTGGTTTTGTGGTGCCTGGTCACAAATGTATTTGTATGGTAAAATAATACATTAGGTGGTATCAATGCAATAAAAGGAAAGATTAATTTCTTTCTCCTAATAAGTTCTTCATGAACACATCTATTCACATATATGTATCTATCATTTGATATTTTGATAATGCAGTAGCCTTATCGAGAGAATGAGTTGCACATTTTAAATATTTAATTGAAGACAAACTTAAACAGAATGTACAGTGAAACCTGTATAATAAACACTGCTCAAGGGAGACAACAAAGCAGTCTTTATGAGCAGGTGATCTTTAAGCACAGGTTCCTTTAGTACACTTTTCAATGGAAACAAAAACTGTAGTCTTTACAGACAGGTGGGCTTTCTATACAGGTGGTCGCTAAAGCAGGTTTGACTGTAATAAATGACCGCAAAAGGAAGAAAGTGAGAAATAAGTACACTCCATTTGAGAAGGATACAAGGTACATCGGTCCCACTCTCATCTTACTTCTGTGTGAGTTCTTATATTTTCATCCATTTAAAAAAAAATTGTTCTCCTGTCTGCTGTTTTCATTTCTTCTATTCATCATGAATTCAAAAAAAATTATACATCTTTCAAATCCCTGTCATGGCACTAACACCCTTTGGCAGCACATTAATCTACATTTGCCACTCTCCACCAAGGTGAGGTAAATGGGTATCAGGTAGGAAGAAATTCCTTGAATGCTGGAGTGCTTTATCATGGTAGCTCGGTTAAAGCCAGGGTAATAATATGAAACTTTGTATTTAAGCAAAGTAGAGTATATCTGTGTAGTAGCTACACCATTAAATGCATCTCTTATTTGCTTATCATTGTTATTTTTGTTAAACTGTCTCTCTCTCTCTCTCTCTCTTCTTTTTGTTTTAACTCCATTAAATTGCAGGTAGCAGCATGGAAAAGGAATATTTTGAGGATTTTGATTGTTGTCTTCCAAGCTGGGGTAGCTCTCACACTCAAAGACGATATTGCTTATTTTAGTGCCTTTACAGGTAAGTTTCTAATATTATATAATGTAAGTGGTTTTGTTTCGTAACTTTCAAGTGCTTGAAATAAGTGGGGTTTTTTTGTTCTTGAATAATCTGCCTATATTATGTGCGCTGTTATTGTACAAGTGAGATACTTGCTCCCACACCTATAGGCCGTTTGCACTGAGCAATGAGGCTCTATATTCAGTACTTCACTGATTCCATGACGGAGGGCATATAATTGTACAATTTTTTTGACAGGATTTTGAGTATTTTTACTATTTTCAAGATATCTTTGTACCTTCCATTAAATATAGGTCACATTTGCTTATTCTCAATCTTTGATTCTGGCTATCAGAAGTTTGTCTCTCTTACCTTTTTTCCTTTTTGTCTGCTTATCTTCCTCGAACCCCTTTCTCCCCTCTTCTCTCTCTCTCTCTCTCTCTTTCTTTCACTCTGTCTCTGCTATTCTCTCTCTCTCTCTCTCTCTCTCTCTGTTTGCTTGCACTTTCTCGTTCTTCCTCTCTTTTGCTGTCTGTTTATGCTATTCTCTCTCCAGTTTTGGTGCTATCTCTTCTTTGTTCATCCTTCTATTATTCCGCCTCTCTGTTCCATTCCCCTTTCTCTGTCTCTTTCTCTCCATATCTTACTGTCTGTTGTTGTCTTCTTTGTCTGTATTGCTCTCAGTGACTTCTATCCCACCCCCTCCCTCCATTATGATGACCTCAGTACTTAAATGATTTTTAATAAATGATTTTTGTTAATAGTAATATGTACATGTATATGAATATGTTTTGTAACATATATTTCATTAGATAATTTCTAGTGTAATTAAACCCTGGGGCTATAAAAGTGAAATTTTCATGCAATAAATACCCCCCCCCCCCCACCACTCCCGCTCTCTCTCTCTCTCTCTCGTCAACAGGAGCCATTGGGAGTACAATCTTGGGCTACATCTTACCCTGCATAATACACCTGGTCCTGAGAGGTAAACAATTAAACCCCATGATTTGGCTGAAGAACATCTTCTTAATCATCGTTGGCATAGCTGGAGGAGTGGCGGGTGTCTATGCGTCCATCGTGAGCATCATAGAAAACAAAAAAGGCTGAACAGGCAGCTCACATGAATTTTTTACTGTTATATCGACATGTATATTGCATTGTGCAGAGGTAAAATCCGTTTTCACAAAATAAGCCAATTTTAAGGTTATAACATATATGTAAATGATAATTTATAACCTATGATACATAATCTTTCGTATAGAATGCTGTCAATGGTCTTTCGTACCAAAATCTGTTACAAGATTTCTAACGTACCAGCACAAACGTGAGAGATACTGGCTCATTCATACTTGATGCTGGGTCATGGACTAATCTTTGTTTTATTGCACCCAGAATGCAGCTCCAGCACTGCTAAATCCATTGAAGGTGAGCAGCTCCACATTTTAAGGGGGAAATCTTATGCAGCTGGAAACAGAGTTGTGTTCCATCATAATTGAAAATGCACAAAGTTTACAGAAACAATACTGAATGTACTTTTATGGTGTAAATGTAAGATAGTGGTATTTTTTAATTGTCAATGAGTGGTAAATGGTTTTCACAATTTCATTTTTTTTTTTTTTTTCTGAAGATACCCATCAAAGAGGAATTCAAGGGAATCTCATTAAAGCAAACTCATTGACACCAAGGAAGTTTTTACATATGTCTTAGACTCACATAAATGTTGTGGTGAAAGCAGTTGACATTAATCTCTTTGGCATTTATTCTCAATTTGTTCCTGTGGTGTAAAAATCATCCCTGACATGTATATATGAATATGACGGAACCAAATTTAATTTCAATAGAAACTCTATTTGTACCATTAGACAAATAGAACTCACAGATATCATCAGAATAAGAGCTGTGATTTGTAAGGAATTCCATCAGGGTGGCCCAGAAACGAAAATACAAACACGTGAAATCGGAACTGGGAAGGAGTATAAACTGATGTGTGTGAAGCGCAAAGTCCCTTGCACCCAGGGTCCAGTGCCCTGGAAGCTCTGTGGTTCTCAGATGCTCTCTGGTGCAATCGCAGCCATAGTTTGAAGCCTCTCCAAACTAATTCTATGACTAGTTTTGCATAAATAATTTTGGTTGAAAATAATTATTGATGAAATTTTAGCTTGTCACGATTTTCAAATCTTACCTGTAGTTTCAAAATTCAAACCTGTGGCTTTTACATGTTAAAACCCCTCATAGACAACCCTGATTACATTACATTGTCACTTCCCATATCTTTGCTTCTTTCAACCTTCTGGACTAATTTTTCATCATGTACAGCATTTTCAAAAGATAAATTGGAATTTTATGTTACCAGTGTGCTCTGGAATATTTTTCCGAGGTGAGGAAGATGGGAACAACTCCATCTTAAAGGGCAATCCAACCTTGGTAATAAGATGATTTGTGTGAAAGCAGAAAACTAAGAAAAACAGGATGGTGAAAGTTTGAAAGAAATCGGACAAGGACTAAAAGTTATGGATGTTTGAAAAATGAGATCACTACATCTATGCGAATCTCAAATTGGCAATTTGGTGAGTCAATTGTGACATTGTTGTGGACAACTTTCCCATTTGTTGTACACGAAAATATCATTAATTTGCGGTTTTCTTCGAGGCGCTTTTACCCTCGGGGCAGTACTCAATATATTGGAGATAACATATTGTTATAGGTCCTCATAAACGAAAAGATCCTACTGAGTAATGCATTTTGAAAAAAAAGTGACATTTTAGTCATTTTGTGTGTTAGAGCAAATGGGGGAGTTGTCCACAGCTACATCACAGTGACATTACCTATTTGGCCAATTTGAAATCCCCATATGCATAGTGATTACAAATTTCAAAAATTCAAAACTTTCTTATTGCTTGTCCGATTTCGTTCAAACTTCACCAATCTGCTTCTTTGATTTTTCCTCTTTCTTTCAAAGCAACTTGCTATTAAGGTTGGATTTCCCTTTAAAGGTTTAGCAAAACAATCTAGATTCTTTTATAGCAGGCTGAGGTTACTACTACAAGTACTTGACCGTGTTTTTAAACCTCAAATATTGGGCAATTTTTATTGTGACTGTCATATATGAGTATTATCAGTTAACTTTCACAGTGTTTTAAACTGGTTTGTAATGCACATTGCATATGTATTGAACTTTTTACTATTTTTTTTTTACATTTCCATCATTGGCAAGAATTATGTTATAATTGTCAAATGTGTATATAAAGGACTCAAAACATAATGTAAATGATGTGACTGGTCTACATGTATATCAAGAAAAGTCTACCCAGATTTAGTATCATATAATATTTTCCATTGAGAAGGCTGCTAATTTGAGTACAGTATTAATGAGTACCTGTAGAGTACCTGTAGAGTAGAGGGGAAGTCCACCCTCATACCAAGTTTGTTTAACCCTTTCAGGACAGGAATTATTTAAGAGCTCAATTGATCACATTTTGTTCTGCAAATTGGCAACAATAATATTTTTCTTTTAGTGCTACGTGGTTCTAATAAGATGTAATGTCTTGAAAATAATATACATGGTCAGGAACTTTGTCGAAAAGTTGAAAAAGTTGCCAATTTGGACAAAAAACAATGATTTTGAATCTCTCAATGTGTTGCCAATTTAAGGATGTTCAATCTTATTCTCCTTTTTAAAATTCCTGGCATCAAACGCAATATGATCATGCAACAAAAATGGACACAGTATGTGCAGAATTTTTTGCTCTTTCTACGCATGCATGTGGAATATTTTTTAAGGCTCTAAATCAAAAGTTATTGGGCCAAACCACAAAATGTGGTCAATTGTCTCGAAAGGGTTAAAAAGAAGGAGACAATTTGAAATATATCAATGAAAGTTTGAGCGAAATCCGATTGAAATAAGAAAGTTTTGAATTTTTTGAACTTGCAATCAATCCAACATAAAATTGGCAACTCCCATACTTATATTGCGATCTTGCGAGGTCTTCTCCCTCTTGTCCTGTACTAAAATAAAATCATAAATTTCCACTTTTTTTCTAAAGAAAATATTTCATCATACATGCAAACTAGATTTGATAATTGCACATGTTTTGACACAAAATCTGTATTCAACACATGTATTGCTTCATTATTAAATTAAATTTATGAAATTTTCTGTACAGACCAAGCGGGAGAGAAGCTCGCAAGATACGTCACCAAGTTGCCACTTTGTGTTTGATAAATGACAACTTCATAAAAATTCATAACTTTCTTCTTTCTTGTCATATTTTCCTAAAACTTTCAGTCATCCGTTTCCCTCATTTTTCTGCTTTCATTCAAATCTACTAAATTCCAGGGTGAACTTCCCCTTTAACAGATGAAAATGATGTTATTTCAACTTTATGGTTGTGATTGATAAATGGTGCTTTTGTCTACTTAACATGTAATTGTATGTGCAAAAGAGATATATATATTTTTTTACTCTGAATTTAAACTTGAAGGAATTGTATATGGGTATTTCCACAAATAAGGGTCCCACTTTGTGACATTCTTGGTGTCCCACTTACATACATGTGTAAGGAACACACAGGTTTTTGCAGCTCTGAGTGTAAGATGCCAATCGTAAGTAAGAATGCAAAGTGATTCTGAGCATAACATCTTGCATCTTTACAGTTAGAGTACTCAATCTTACTCCATTATTTGTCTTTACCCAGAGCCAAAAAAACCTAGTGTGTTCCTTATGTAAGCGGGACACCAAGAATGTCATAAATTGGGACCCTTACTTGTGGAAATACCTAAGGCATATACTTACTGAATTGAATTGAATTGCCTGTAAATTTAGTAGCATTGCTTTTTATATTACACATACTTCTATGGACTTTCTAATGAATATCAGTGTAAGAATATAAACATTCTTCATTTATTTTCTATTTTGTATGTTGTGAACAAGTGAAGTTGTTATTACAGGTATGATTTTTTTTTCAACGTTTCTATATGAATGGAGATGTTCTTTCATTTAATTTGCAATGTATTTGGGTTTTTTTTTTTATAGCATAATTTATTCACTTTTTATGTAAAGATTAAATCACTTCCATATGACTTTCTGTATTTATCAAGATACATGTAAAGGTTATAGGTTGGATTGAAATTTTACATTTACAAGTACTCAAAACAAATTGTCAAATATTTGTTTGCAGACTTCTCTAGTTTGTCATGTACAGTATAAGATATGCTTTGACAGCCTTTTGGTCAGTCACCTATCAATGATAACAATAGCTATAGCTATAAAATAGGGCATTGTAGAAAAGGTGATGGATCTGACTTTGAATAGTGCTTGAGTCGTCATTGGAAGATGATCGCTCTGCTCCGCTCAAGCTTTGTTTCGCCCAGTATTGTGACCTGCAACAGGGAATGCATAGACATAATTTTATTTTCTTTTTTTAATAAAAAAAAACCCAGATGAATAAAGATGCCACATACCAGATGCCCCTTATTGAATATTAGTATTGGATTAATACCGATAATATGCAGTGGTATTGATTATTTTAAAATTTTGATCATTCGTTGAATATCCTTAAAAAGAAGGCAAAAGCAGAAATAACTTTTTAAAATATTCAAAAGTAAATAAACTTTTTTTTTTTTCAAGCACAGGCTTTATTAGATTAGAATAACACAGATGTAGTAGTTGGCTTTCTTCCTTTTTAGCTACTCAAGTAATCCTGAAATCTGTTCATTCCTCTTCTTTTTTAATGGATCGTTTGATTTCCTTACAGCAGAGTTTGCCATTGTTTTGTATGAAGCCCCCCTGAACATGGGGTTGTCAAAGGAAACCAGCATTGATGCTACTGTAATTCCTTTTATCTCATCATTTCCTTCAAAACTTCCTCTTTAGAGATTAGTCAAGATGAATATGTTCTCCCCAAAGCTAGAGGTGATCTTTCTTTTTTTTTTTTTTTTAACCTTTACATTAAGAAACTATGTATGTGTGTGAATGTATTGGTCTTGTATTTTTTTTTATTGTAAAGTGAGTGTATTGGAAGTTGTTGGTTCCTATTATCTTTCATTATTTTCTCTTGCATAAGAAGTATTTTTTTGTGTGTGTGTATTTTGTATTTAAATCTGGAGATTATTTGATTCATCAACAGTAGAATTAGAATGAACTTATTCTCAAAATCTTTACAAACTCAAACAGTTCTGTAACATACATACATGTATGACTTCAATGATTTGAATGATCTTAAATTTGTTTAAATAATGATTAGCAATTCTGAAGAACATGGCTTTAAATTAACGTTTGGAAAATATAGGGAAGGGTAGGTAGCTAGTAGATAGGAATTTTACAATATTTTTTTGTATACCTTATAAGTGCAATAAACACTGGCTCACTTCTCATGAAATCTTATCATGAACAATTCTGAAAATATCCAGGGCGTACATGTATCTAATTTGTATTGTTGAGAGAAGTGAGCAATATTTGCAGTTGACTATTTGGAAATTACAGAACGATGTGTGCCTGGTAGATGACATTAATTGGGGTATTCCCAACAATTTAATGTATTGGTGGATGGGAGGGGGGGGGGGGCACAATCAACAACCAACCAGTCACGCCCTTCCCCTTCATGTACATGTACATGCAATAACTTGTTGCTCATCAAGTATTTTTCAGTAATATAGTAGCTTTTAAAAATGTGATAACCCCTTTATTTTTCTCTCATAAAAAAAAAAAATCAGAACTGTACCCTCTTGAAACAAAATCCTGGAATAACACATGATTTAGGTATTAGGACTTTCCCTAGAAATTTCCCATAACCTGGCACAAAACAAGAAAATGCTACATTTGGTCCAGACTGGTTGAGTGACAAAAGCAGCTCAAATTACTGATACATTTATTTTTACTGTACATTTACCATTTTCAAGGCATTGTACTCTGTATTTTGATCAAGAGATTCTATTTTTTGTGCACATATTTATGGATAGAAGTATATCAATGTAATACAAAAATCATGTTACAATTGTGAGGTTGGTGTTAAAATTGTGAGGTTGGGGTAAGAAGCTACTTAAAATTCATGGACATCAATTAAACTCTTTGTAGAGTAATTAGAGTAATAATTAGCTTTATAATGGAGAACATTTTCAAATTACAAATATACTTGTGACAAATTTGATTCCATTTAAAAAAAAAGATTGCCATCATGTGTGTGTGATATTTTCACTTAATAAACAACAAAGATGTCCTCAAATCTGCACAGTCGTGAAGTGTCTGAATTCATGCTTTTGTTGTGGCTTGTGAAGAATTTCCCTAACATTTACTCATTAACAATAGGAAAGTAAATTCAGAACTTGTCTTTTTCCAAAACTGTACATGTAACAGTGTTATATAACACAACAAATAATGTAAACAAATAATGTAAATCGTGTGACATTTTATTAATAGTATATATTCAGTATTTAACTCATACAGAGAAAAAATACAGATAAAATCTATTTTGAATCTGACAAAGAAAACATAAAAGCAAATTTGAAACTGAAACCATCAATACAAGTACAGTTACAGTATGATAATAATAGACCATGTGAGAATTAAACTCGACACTGGCTAGTCATATTTCATTTTTTAGCTTTTTCCGACGATCTAACTCATCCCTTCAAAATGTACAAATACAAGACAAACCTGAAATTTTTTAATCTGAAAGAAAAATTATGAATATATGATACTAAAAACAGACATCCCTGGCAATGCATATTTCTTATCAAAGATTTGTAAGAATAAAAGAGGTACAAACAAATATCTAGTGTGGAAAAAGTTTTGAAAATATAGTTTTAAAAAAACAAAATAGTATGACATTAAAAAGTGACCATGTGAAAACATTTTCAACTGATTCAGTAGTAAAGAAAGACAATATTAAAGCATTGCTCTCTAAATCTAGTAATGATATTGGAATAGAAAGTGTGCTATACAGCAAAAAAATCATGAAAAAAGAATAGGAGAAAATACAATTAACGAAAAAAAAAGACATTTTATATAAAATATAATGTAATATCAATGCAAAAGTAAAACAAGTAACATAAGTGTGTAACAACATTTTTACACTTACAATAATTTGCTTCATACTCTGATATCAAATGGTATAAGGTACATTTACACAGAGAACTTCATAGCACAATTTGGCAAAAGAATCTATTTTGTTCCTTCCCTCTCATTCTGGTAATCTCAGTTGGGATAATGGAAGTACTAGGGTTCCATGACATTTGCTCCTGCGACAATTGCTCCGGTCGAGGTTTGCCTAAACCTAAATGTAACCCTAACCCTTATCCTAATCTTGGCATTGTACTGAACAAAAAAACAAATCATGACCTTGACCTTAATCTTTGACCTTTCGAGATATGGACGGCGGAGCAAATGTTGCAGGAGCGAATGTCGCGGGAGCAAATGTTGTGTCATCAGTACTGGATACCATGCTTGGCAACAAAATTTTAAAAAATTCTGCACGACATATTAATGATGTAATCAGCAAAGAACAGAGAAAGTGCTACCCTCCCCCTCCCCCTCCCCTAACTAGCACCTTACATTGCAGGAAAATAATTTACATTTTCTAATTTAGGCTCCTTGAGATAACATAGTGAAATGCAATGGCGCAATAAAGACGCGGGAGAGACGCAAAGAGGAAAATTGCTAGTTTTGTCTGTGCTTCTAAAATTACAATCAGACATAATTTTATTTGAATAAAAGTTTTCACATTATTTTGCTTTAAAGTGTACAAGGAGGTAAATACTAATTCTACATCCTAATATTTTGGTTCTGCCTCTGCAAAATAAAATTTGGATTTTGAATAATTTTGTCATATGCATCTTCCCTGCGTCTTTGTTGCGCAATCGCGTTTTGCAAAGCTACCTTAGCTCCCTCCCCCCTCCCCCACCTCATATAACAACTTATGGATATGTCACTATCATTATAACAGTGTTGTCATGGAGACCTGGAGTCCTGAAACCAAGAAAAGGAAGACAATTTTTTATTACAGTAATAGTATTTAGCATTTAGCATTAGGTCTCAGTTTTGATACCAAGATCGAGATACACTTGACTACCAGTCTTGTAAAATCACTACTGCACGTACATGTCCACTGCACGCAATATTATTGTGCAAAACTTGCTAATAAGAATTCCAGACCATAATTTTCATGTCCTTTCCAAAACTATGGATATTTCATGTAACTGTAAAACTGTAAACCTTGGCCACTGACAACAACTGAATACTACAGGTATGCTTGAGATAACTTTGATTAAAAGACTTGAAACACATTTCTTATAAAAATTAAATCACCTCTATAGGGTTAGCATTAAAATGAGACTTGATAATGGACTAGCATTTAAGGTGGAGAGGCACAATTTACCAAAATAAAAATAACATGATACAATGTCTCTGTGTGCTTCCGAAGAATTTTGGATATTATCATCCTCTATTCACAAAAATCAATATAAAAAGTAGTTGATATCAGCTCATTTCATAATGCAATCCCATCATCCCTGTAGCATACATTATCAAAGTATTAACCCTTTCGAGACAAATGACCACATTTTGTGGTTTGGCCCAATAACTTTTGATTTAGAGCCTTAAAAAATATACCAGATGCATGAGTAGAAAGAGCAAAAAAATCTGCACATACTGTGTCCATTTTTGTTGCATAATCATATTGCGTTTGATGCCAGGAATTTTAAAAAGGAGAATAAGATTGAACATCCTTAAATTGGCAACACATTGAGAGGTTCAAAATCATTGTTTTTTGTCCAAATTGGCAACTTTTTCAACTTTTCAACAAAGTTCCTAACCATGTATATTATTTTCAAGACATTACATCTTATTAGATCTTATTAGAACCACGTAGCACTAAAAGAAAAATATTATTGTTGCCAATTTGCAGAACAAAATGTGATCAATTGAGCTCTTAAATAATTCCTGTCCTGAAAGGGTTAACTCTTTGATGGCTTTGGTCGATGAGTGGAACAAGCGGGACTGCCACGGTCGACTTTTGGCACACGTACAGTGTACATGTATGATATACTCCAAACAATGTGGCAGACCAGAGTTTTCGATCAATGGCAAATAAAGAGTTAACCCTTTCATGACAGAAATTATTTAAGGGGTAAATTGATCACATCTTGTTCTTCAAATTGGCAACAATAATATTTTTCTTTTAGGGCTACATGGTACTGACAAAATGTAATGTCTTTGAAAACAATATACATCATTAGAAATTTAGTCGAAAGTTGAAAAAAATTGCCAATTTTGTTAAAAAACAGTGATTTTGAACCACTCAATGTGTTGCCAATTTAAGGATTTTGAAGCTTCTTCTCCTTTTTAAAATTCCTGGCATCAAACGCAATATGGTCATGCAACAAAAATGGAAAGAATGTGTGTAGAAATTTTTGCTCTTTCTACTATTGCATCTGGTATATTTTTTAGAGCTCTGAATCAAAAGTTATTGAGCCAAACCACAAAATGTGGTCATTTGTCTCGAAAGGGTTAATCATACCAGGCACCAAATACTAAACTTGGGTTCAGAGTGGCAGATGCAGATTGATGCATTGCCAAAGGATCGACGTTGGGGCCATGGTGGGGCTCCGCTCAAATCCAGGACCTTTTCGTCACTTTGCCATGTGTTTAAACCACTCAAGTGCAACACAATGTATCAGCATATCAGATGACTTTGAAGCATACACGTTCTAATGCATCTTGCCATATGAAAAGGACAGAAAGATATACTATATTCCACACACAATTACATATGCTTGATAAGAGAAATGGAGTTGAGAGTTTAAAAGAATTTCTAGTCCTAAAACACAAGAGAAAGTGCACATTACAAAATAATTTGTGTTGCATAAATGGAAGAAAGAATGCAAACTTGAAAATTCACTAAAACAAGCCTGTCTCATGAGACATAGATTTGACTTAAATAAATATTTAACTTATCACTTTTACAACAATAATACTTTAAAGACATAGGCCCATATTCTCGAAAGTGGCCTAAGTTAAGCCAAGCTTAACTTAGGCCACTGATTTACGGAAGGCCATTGGTTAACCCCTAAGTCCTGTATAAATTACTATATTTATGTAACAAAATAAAGAAACAAAATTGTTTTCTGGCATGAAATGAGCATCAGAAATCAATTCTATCCTGTCAGTTTTTGTATTTGTATTTAGTCCCAGAACTATGGTGATTTTGTAGGATTAAAAGAGGGTAACATTTGGCTCTCCATAATTCGGTGGCCAAAATCTACCCACTTAGGCGGGGGCTTAAGTTAGGCGCCTTTCGAGAATACGGGCCATAATTTCATTCACTGAAAATCTCTAAAATTATACCAACCCTGTAACTTTTAAGTTATACCCATCGTTACCATAGAAATAGAAAATGAATAACCATGTTCAAAATTTACCACACAATGTTGCTGGCAATATACACGAGTAAGAAGTATATATATCTGAATTCATTGAATTTACAAAAGACAAAGAAACAGTTCTGTTAAATGACATAAAACAATACAACTTGGGGCCAGATTACTGTAAAACCAGAAATTTTTGCATGCATGAAACTTTCGCCAATTTCGCGAGTGGTCGAGAATCGCAAAAGTTTCATGCTGCGAAATAATCATATCACAATTGAAACAACGTAAAATTATTGCAATTCGCGAAAGTTTCTTTCTGCAAAATTGTTGGTCATTAACAATTCATGAAAGTTTCTGGTCTTAGAGTAGTTAAGAAATGATAATCTCTGTATTTACATGGTAACTGGCATTGGAAAAACTTCCTACACATACTAAACCAATGTTATTATTATCCTGTGAGCTGATATGGGTTTTAGAACCAAAAGTTAAGTCTATGTACTACACAATGCTCAAAGGCAAATGGTGGTGTGTGCGAGTGTGTCTGGGTAGAAACTGATCGAATTACAACCAGTAAAGTAGACAGGTATGGGAAAGTTGAAAAAGTTTTAAAAAGTTGTGCTGTTAAGCAACCATTTGTAAAAATAATAGTTCGATAGGGCAGTGTAAACTAAGCATGATAGTGAAAGAGCTATGCCTTTAAGGTCTTGGGTCACACTTCAAAAATAGAAGAAGTCAGACACCCCAATGCAGCATTAGAATAGACACAAGGGGGAAGATAAGAAGAGAAGACCTGTTACCACATGGAAAAGGACAATGAATTTGGGCTGGGAGGAGCCAAAACCGAACCAGGTGGAAGACCACCGTTGCTGCCCAATGCTCCGCAAGGAAAAGGAACAAAGTCAAGTAAGTAAGTAAAGGGCAGTGTACAGTTTCACTTTCACAGACCTGCCAACCCTGAAACCCAAGAAATAGGGACAAATGACAAGGCAGAGGCTCAAAATCGGGACATTTCTCAGTTTCCTATACATTACTACAGACAGATTTTTGCAAAAATAGGGACTCAGTGGTAGAAGTGGCTCTTTCTTTTACCAAAAATCGGGATTGTCCCTGTTAAATAGGGACAGTTGGCAGGTATGCTTTCACAATGAGATTTGTATAGTACATGTATGAGCATTGAAATAGTGAGAGAAGATCACACACCCACAAAAATTGTGCATTAAGGTTCCATCGATTCCATTGCCCTTTTCTTTAATTGCATAAGGTCAAAGGTTGCATGTAGCACACATGCAATGTATACAAGTAAAAGAACATTTCAAAAGACCTGTACAACCTTTTCTTTCTCTGTGAAAGCTTAGCAACCCATTACTCAAACTATATCGCCTAATATATTTTTGAGCTTTTAAACAAACAGTATGACTGAACAATATCTATACAATGACAATTGGTTTGCACCTCAGCTTACACCCAATATTTTGTGAGGTATTCGTTTACTACACGTTAATCAATGTACTTCATGCAATCTGACGTGAATAGAGATAACGAGCAGTGACCACTTCCATTTGCTGGTTATTTTGTGAATATATTATAAAAATATAAACAATTTCTAAAGTACTGACTCTGCTATTTGTTGGTGTATGAAACATTCACAATTGCAGGATGACATATGAAATGACTACTCTCAAAATACATGACAGTGATAGAGCAAACAGTATAAAAAATCTCAAACAATAAATAATTCTCCAAAATCTGAATATATTACTTGTGAGAAAGAAACTCATATTCTATCTTCATTTTAACCTTCATCTCAACACTGCATGGTTAATACATGTACATGGTATAGAGTTACTGTGGACACCATCACATTCTTAGTAAACCTTAAAAGAGAAAGTTGAGTTCTGATGAAGGTGAAAAATAATTTGTGAGCTTTCTCATTCCTTTCATGTCAGTTTGCAAGAACATCATGGTAGAAATGTCCCCTTAAAAGGATTGCTCTTTAAACGCAATCATATTCCAAATATGATGAGAAGTAGCTGAAGTGTTCAGCGTTCATGCCACATGTGTATGAAGTCTTACATACCCATTTCTGTGTGCAGTACATGTGTTTTTCATCATGACTGGGTCAATTTCTTATCATTTTGATAATTCCAAAACCTCAAAATATACACCAATTCTTATGCAGACATGATCAACCCTTCCCGATTGCTTTGAGGCAGTTTCTTTCACATTGTAATTGCATGACCAGAACTCAACTTTACCTTTAATACATGGTATATAGTTTTTGTGGACACCATCTTCTTAGTTTACCTTAAATACATGTGTTTCTTGAATTAATCAATGAATCAACATTGGGTGATTTCAAGTTCGGTGTTGAAAGCTGGTGTTGGTGTTGGGGCAAAACTAGCACCAGCCACAACACCGAACCTGAAATGAAGCTGGTGCTGGGATTGACTTCACTAGGTGTTGAGCTATCAACAATGTGATTGGTATTATTTTTATAAACCCGGATTCGGTGTTGGGGCCAGAATCAGCAGCCCAATTCACGCTCTCAACACCAACACCAACACCAACACCGAACTTGAAATCACCCATTGTGATCACTGCTCATCTACAAGCATATTCTGTACTTAGTGAGCAGGTTAAATAATTAATAAATCAACATAATCCAAATATATATAACTATATTACAATTTACAATGTGTCCAATATCGTTATAATTACCCCTTACTGTACTATGCTATTTCAAGCTCCTCTCTGAGCAGTAGAGTAAGGGTTAAATAACAATTACACATACAATGCTTATTGTAACCTGAAGTGCAGAAACAGTGAGGCACTTCAAAGAGTTGCAAATACCTCATAATACATTATCACAAAAAGAACACATACTGTAGAGAGCTTTATACGCATATATGCTTCCCATATGTCAGATAAAAATGCATCACAAATTGACATAATTTCACTGAATGCATATTATCCCACAGACACAAAGCAACTTCAGTGCAAATTGAAAATCTAGGAAATCAAATAAAAGAGATCCCATGAAATTTCAAAACCTTTGAATGATCACTGAAGATCATACTCATGACATACTACATGTAAACAAAGAATATACATGTACTTTGAAGATACATGTACAATAGATACAACATTTACGTACAATCCATCCACAGGAAAAGACTTTCAAAAATATGAAATAGTATCGGTTATCAATGTTAGTGCAGAAGAGATGTTCTAGCTACCAACTACTGCACTGTATCCTCTGCACTGAATCCTCTGATCTCCTAACTATTACATGTACAGTATCAAGCCTGGTAATATCAAAATCACTGGAAGCACAGGTCATATGTAAACGGACCCATCTGGACAGCTCACTATCTCACATGACACAGACCTTCTCCACTAGAGTTTGTCAGACAGCAATCACACCAATGCGACCAACACCAGGGCCCCGTTTCATAAAACTTGTTATCAGTAAACATTCGCCACATTTCTATGACAAATTTGCTCTCAGCCAATCAGATGCAAGGATTTCAATAGCTTATCACTGTTACTGCAACTTGTTATTGATAACAAGTTTTATGAAACAGGGCCCAGAACAAACAAAAAATTACATTACCCCGAATGGCCAAGAATTGATCAGTTTTGGAATCGGTGTGGCTGTGTGACTAAGCTATCAGCTGGTACATCAGTAAATCACGTTTTGCGTGTTGCCAAAGTTTTGTCTGCTGAAGTTGAGGATTGCATCAGCAGCATTACAGTGCTCTGCCCGCATGCGTTTATACTTGGTATGGAATCCAAGGATGAACAAAATGGCTGCCAAGGCTCCGTAGCCGCCAAAAACCATCATCGTTACTGGAGAGAAAGAGAGATGGGGGGAGGGGGGGTGGGGAGGGAAGAAAATGAAATCAATTGATGCATATCATGGTGGAGATGAATGAGAACAAAAGAGTTCTCTTATCCAGAAATGCTTTACAATTTAGCAACATATTAAATAAAAAATTGATTTTCAGTTAAACTTTTCTAATAAAACCAATAAATGATGGCATTTCAATCATATCTGCAGTAGTAATCAATGAAGACAAGATCTTTAATAACACTACATGTACATGAATATTCTATTTAATACAACAGTCATGTCTTTATCAGTCTGAATTTAACGATAACTTTTGGTTGAAAATAATAAAAGGCTTGGGCCTACATGTATATTCTACTAAAATTCAAACCTGGGTCTGAAGACAAGTCCACCAAAGGCAGTTAGACGAGAAATGGTCTAAATTTTCCTTTTTTGTAACATGACTTATTTAAATGAATTACAGTGAAGCCTGTCCATTAAAGACCGCTCAAGGAAGACAAGAAAAGCGGTCTTTATGAGCAGGTGGTCTTTCTGTACAGGTTCCGTTATTACATGTTTAAATAAGAAACACTTTTCAAGGGAAACAAAAATTGTGGTCTTTATCTAGACAGGTGGTCTTTCTATACAGGTGATCGCTAAAGCAGGTTCGACAGTAGAAGAATACAGACCTAGATTTTCAATGATTAAACAAAAAACAAAATAAACCCTTTGCCTACTGGAACTGGATGAGCCCTGTATTAAAAAGGGAAATCCAACCTTAATGGCAAGTTGCTTTGAAAGAAAGAGGAAAAATCAGAGAAGTAGATTGGTGAAAGTTTGAACGAAATCGGACAAGCAGTAAGAAAATTATGAATTTTTGAAAGTTGTAATCACTATGCTTATGGGAATTTCAAATTGGTCGAATAGGTAATGTCACTGTGATGTAGCTGTGGACAACTCCCCCATTCGCTCTAACACACAAAATGACTAAAATGTCACTTTTCTTCAAAATGGATTACTCAGTAGGATCTTTTCGTTCATGAAGACCTATAACAATATGCTATCTCCAATATATTTTGAGTACAGCCCCGAGGGTAAAAGCGCCTCGAAGAAAACCGCAAATTATTGATATTTTTGTGTACGATAAAATGGGAGACGGTTGTCCACAAAAATGTCACAATTGACTCACCAAATTGCCAATTTGAGATTTGCATAGATGTAGTGATCTCATTTTTCAAACATCCATAACTTTCTTAGTCCTTGTCCGATTTCTTTCAAACTTTCACCATCCTGTTTTTCTTATTTTTCTGCTTACACACAAATCATCTTATTACCAAGTTTGGATTGCCCTTTTGGTCCAGTAGACGGTACCATATATATCATGTACATGACAGGGAAAAGTTGTTAAGTACAAGGTTTTTTTGTTGATTTGTGTTCTAGATGGGTATTGAAGTAAATTCAGCTTGGTTGCCACCTTGGCAACCTTGAGCAATTTTTTAAAATTTGCCTAATTAGCATAACCATCTAATTAGCATATATACAATATGTAATATGTTGCTAATCTTAAGCAAGAAAGCCTGAAAACATAAATAATACAACTCTTCTAGGGTTTTCTATGACAAGGAATTCATTTATGACACCAATTTTTTATTTAAAGTAATGCAATTGTCGTAAATAGCATAATAAGCATAATTAGGTAATTAGCATATGACAATATATGGAATTCTTTGTCATTGTTTACCCAGAAAGCCTGAAAACATATATAATACAACTTTTCTAGGGTTTCCCATGATGAGGAATTTATTTATGACACCAATTTTTAATTTTAAGTAATGCAATTTTCGTAAAAAGC
Organism: Heliocidaris tuberculata; assembly: GCA_025618425.1. Lineage (NCBI taxonomy): Eukaryota > Metazoa > Echinodermata > Echinoidea > Camarodonta > Echinometridae > Heliocidaris > Heliocidaris tuberculata. Next base: position 21,511,994 of record CM046847.1, read on the forward strand.
ATAATTAGCACAATTACATGTAGGTAATTGGCACTTGACAATATATGGAATTCTTTGTCATTGTTTATCCAGAAAGCCTGAAAACATATATAATACAACTTTTATAGGGTTTTCTATGATGAGGAATTCATTATGACACCAGTTTTCTTTTTTAAGTAATGCAATTAGTGTAAATAGCATCATTAGCATAATGAGCTAATTAGCATATGTGCAAAATATGAATTTCTTTGTCATTGTTTATCCTGAAAGCCTGAAAACATAAGTAATACAATTTTTTCTTGGGTTTTCTATGATGAGGAAGACACCAGTTTTCATTTTTTAGTAATGCAATTAGTGTAAATAAAAGTACCCCAACCTCCAAAAAATTGCAACAAAAAGGTTTTTAATGGTTTTCAATAGTGTTTAACGTCAGGAACAACATACTAAAAATCTAAGAAAATCAGACCTGCGGAAAGTGGTTATTTTCAAAATGGCATCCAAGATGACCGCCGGTACCTAAAAATGGCCTTAAATCATGACATATCTGTCCTAGTGACGTAATTTTAGTGTCTATACCTAGGTTTGAGGGGTCGAGAAATTCATTCAGACCACTTACAAATGTGTTACGGCGGTCATGGAACCTGGCAATGCAAGAAAGCATCTAAAATGGCCCCAAATTCTCTAAAATTGACCAGAAGTAGACTATTATTTACAGTGGAGATGAAATAATTAAGATCAGGACAGGGTATGCACTGATAACTGCGAAATTATTTTATAAAGTATAGAGTAGCTGAGCCTGATCGGTTAAGAGTGAGCATTGGGGTGAAAATTTAATTTTCAGATTTTTATGATGAAATCACTTTCAGGTTTTTCATTAATATCTAAAGTTACTAAAATTCACGTTTGTTTAATTGACAAGGTCGGGAAAGTCATTGGATTGGCCCATTTTTCAACAGGGGTAATGAACACTAATGTCACGGACGGACATTTTCTAGAAAGACTGAGTTGGTCCTAGTTTAATACTATCTAAACTTTCTTAAGTTTTGTTAGCAAATAATTATAGATCAAACACCATTCCATTGAAAACAAAAAAATATTTGAAAATGTTTGTACAGAAATGGTCGTGCTGCATGGTCATTCACATCTTGGTGCAAATTTGTCCGTCCGTGACAGAAAAAAATTGTTAAAGTTTTTTTTTCCATTGGTGGGGCAAAAGTGAAAACAAAAACCATGCTGAGCTATCTCACTAGCTAGAGACCTATACCATGTATAAATAAAACCTTGATCAATTAAATATACATATACTAAAAATGAATTTGAAAACTGTCACGGACGGACACTAAGTTTGTCACGGACGGACAATGCAATATACTGAAATGGTAAATGCTGCGAGATTTCAAATTCAGTGAATTTATCTATTGTTTATTGGTTCATAGAACATATTTCATCCAAAATATCACGTACAGTGAAACCTGTCTTTAAAGACTGCTCAAGACAGACAAGAAAACTGTCTTTACGAGCAGGTGGTCTTTAAGTACAGGTTCCTTTAATACATGTTTCAATGAGAAACAGTTTTAAAGGGAAACAAAAATTGTGGTTTTTATAGACAGGTAGTCTTTCTATACAGGTGGTCGCTAAAACAGGTTGGACTGTATATGGTATTGTGATCCCAATATGAATGCAAAAATTACCCCCCACCCCACCCCAATTTTTTTTCTTTTCAAGCTAATAAATGTCATAAAAACCTAATGATTTTTGCTATGGCTATAATGGGAGCCAGCCTGCATTGTCAGTCTGCAAAAGACATTCATTACAGGTGTTTACAGAAGATGAATACTTAAGTTATTTTCTTACTTATTTATTTATTAATATTATTATTGCTATTATTGTAGCTGATATTTTTGGTCATCAGCAACGTGTAAAACTTTTAGATTCAACATTAATACCGAAGCTTGATCAATATTCAAATTAAATTACAAGTTGTGCTTGAAAATTATAAACATTGGAGGTCAGATGTGGTATCAGACTGCAAGAGCCATGTTTGGACTCTATTTTGTAAGAGTGCTTTGAATTAGTTGTAACGTTTGAGACAGATAGAGGTTTTTTGTAGTTCAGGATCATACACAGCCAACAATTTTTAAAAATTATGTACAAAAAATCACATAACACAAGAAGAAACCGTTTTAGACACTATATGATATTAAATGCTCATAATTGAATTGGTTGCATCATCCCTGAAACAGTTTTTTTTAAGGGGAAGGGGTCAGAAAGTTATAATATATGACTTAAACTAGTCGTGTTGGGCAATCCCTCAACTAACAGGACATAATTAGGCTCTGTGGGCTTTATACACTCAACTGTTGCCATTAGGGCCTTTGTCCAGAAAGCCAACATTGTTCTTAAAGTGAATACTGAAAAAGTAAACTATGGTATGAGAAAGATTTAGAGTTAGACAATGATCTGCATTTCATGATTTGGTTTTCACCCTCTTAAACAGAAGTATAAAAAAATATGAGATGTTATAAAGAGTACTGGTATGTGATGTTGTAAACCAAATGAGAAATTTTACTTCCTATAATATGATAATGATCAATCACACATAATCCTATTTCTATATTACCTCTATGTTTGAAACAAAATATATGACTTTGAGCTGTAAAGTAAATTAAAATACTAAATATTAATGTTTGATTTCAGTCCACCTACATGACTGTCATGTAAAGGGTTATATTTTGAAAGCTTACATCACATTCTTCTCAACATGTTCACTTTGGTCTTTAGCATATATTGTACATGTACAGTTGCACACTACATGAGTACATGCACTTGTACATTGTGTATACACTACAATACAGGCATCCACTTTTGACATAGATTCCACTTAAAAACTAAGTTTTTCAAGCTAAGTTTTGCTTAATAGTGGAATAAAATCAATTTCAAACAAAAAGTAGAAAGCAAGAAGTACATATGCGCAATTTTAGATAGGAACACATGCAGTTTTTAAGTTAATGTCCGTCCGTGACGCTCAAAATGTCCGTCCGTGACGCCCAAATGTCCGTCCGTGACAAAAAGTTTTCGGACCTCTAGCAAAAGTTACAGCTGGCTTTAAAATTCTATGTATGTGACAGGGAAGTCAATTAACTTGACTAACATTTGCAGTCAAAAAAATTTGTCAGTGACAGTTTGTTTAGATAGAAAAGACAAAAGATTACCGATAAGTCAAGAAACCCATTTCTATCTTGTCCGTCCGTGACAATGAATATTTAATGGATTCTATTTTTAGTAGGTAACCATGGCAACCAAATTTTATCATCATTTAGCACCTTCAGGGGTACCCTTCACAATGAAACATAAAACAGCTCAACACATCTCATAACTTATTTTTTACAGGCCTTCAAACTTTCAAAATTTGTCAAATGTCCGTCCGTGACTAACCGATCAGGCTCAGCTTTATATTCAATACGGTATCTAAGATGGTCGCCATTATCCATCCAAAATGGCCGCCAGTGCCTAAAAATAGCCATAATAAAGAAATATCAATCCCAGAGATGTAATTTTGGTGTCTACACCTAGATTTTGGGGGTCGAGATATCCATATATAGACTAGAAAACCCAGAAATCCAAGATGGCATCCAAAATGGCCGCAACTTTCCTAATGTAAACTGATTTGAACTTTTATTTACTATTTAGAAGGTTAAATGTAAAAGTATGTTTAAGGGTTAAAGATATTCATTGATACACAAAAAAGTGTTTTTGAGTAGCCTATTACTGTGGCCTTTTATACAAGCCAGTATCCAAGGTAATTTTGAAAGTACATATTGATTAATAATAACTATAATACATGTACATGTAGTTATAATGCAGTACTTGTACAACCCATACCACAAAATGTTATTACTCTACTTTATGATTAATAAAGTACCATTATGATTCATACTTGCACAGTATTAGATCACATGATTTCAATTTATGAAAACTTTTTTTTCCCCTTTCTCCTGGAAACCACATACTGATAACTTGTCAAAACTGATTTCGAGAAACAGTAATTAACAAGTTGAAATATCAATTTCCATCCTTTATTTTGTTGTCTCTTAACTTACATGTAACCTTATGTTTTCCATATCTTAATTATGGAATTTAGCATGTAGGGCAACTCTACCACACAACAATTAAACAGATTACTACTACTCCAAAAAAAGGCCATGAGGATTGTATCTCTTACAGGTTATCTTTCATATACTGACCAGCTCTTTCATAATAATAAAGTTCTCAAAGTGTCTGACTTATACCTTTATAATCTGGGTCAATTTATGTTCCAACTAATCAATAATGAACTTCCAAATGCTCTCTCAGACCTTTTCACAACTAACAATACACTCCACAACTACCCAACAAGACAAATAAACTTTTTCCATCTTCCCCGCACGAGAACGCTCTTAGCGCACAAAACATTCGTCTTTACAGGTCCCAAATTTTGGAACAGTCTCGATCCAAACCTTAAGGAAATAGAGAGACTGCACCGTTTTAAAAAAGAACTGAAATCTCTTTTGCTAAAACCATATACTAAAATGCTGCATGGTTGCTGATCTCGATCTGCACTTCGCTTCTCTCTTCTCTCTTCTCTTTTCTCTCTTCTCTCTCTCTCTCTCTCTCTCCCTTCCACTCTCTATAATTAGTTAATTGTTTTATGTTCTCTTCTGTTTCCATCCGCTGATTTCCCTCCTCTCTTTGTTTCTTCTCATCTTAATCTCATAATTCTACTTTCCAGCTCCTTTTCTTTGTTAAATGGGGACCTAACTCGACAAGCCTTGCTTTTAATAGAGTCCCCCACAAGTGTATATACTGTATGCGTTTATTACCTCTACTGGAAGATGTTTATCATACTGAGCTGTTATTATATATGTATTATCCTTTGTATTATGCCATTTGATTTATATACTTATATTTTGCTTTCTCATGTACAAATGTAAACCAATCGTGGAAACAAATAAAATCAAATCAAAAAAATCAAATCAAATCAGATATCCCGGTTTGATGGTGTCAACAGTATCATATTTAATATCTCGAGCAAAGTTCTTTCATTTGCAAACAACTAAAGAATACATGTTCCTGACTCTCCAGTAATGATGCGAATTCTGGAATCCCTTCGACATAACATATACAATCACATGACTATATTTGCCTGCCAGCATATTCAAGGCAACATCCTGTAATCTGAGAGATCCCTGCAACTGAAGTGTACAGTCATGTTATTAGCATTAAGTTTCTCTTTCTGTGTCTGCATAATTGATGTTGGAGGAAGTGCATCAGCCCTACTATGCTGGATTTCCATTGGATTTGTTTTTTCCGTGGAAAGATTTTTCACTCATTGTCACATTGTTATAAAAACTCTTCTGCGATATAAATAGAGCTACAGATTAGAGTTAAAGTACGACCTAGTAGAATTTCTTATTCACCTTTTATGCCATCCTATTCAAGGACAGGTCTTAACCCTTTCAGGACAGGAATTATTCAAAGGCTAAATTGATCACATTTCGTTCTTCAAATTGGCAACAATAATATTTTTATTTTAGTGCTAGATGGTTCTAATAGGTGTAATGTCTTTTAGAACAATAAACATGGTTAGTGATTTTATCGATACGTTGAAAAAATTGCCAATTTTGATGAAAAACAATGATTTTGAATCTCTCAATGTGTTGCCAATTTAAGGATTTTGAAGCTTATTCTCCTTTTTAAAATTCCTGACATCAAACGCAATATGGTCATGTGACAAAAATGGACATAGCATGTGTAGAAATTTTTGCTCTTTCTACTCATACATCTGGTATATTTTTTAGAGCTCTGAATCAAAACTTATTAAGCCAAACCACAAAATGTGGTCAATTGTCTTGAAAGGGTTAATGCTGCCGGTCATTTGAAAGTCCTACCTGCCTACGGCTGCTCTGTCCTCTGTCCTGTCATCCAGTCTTCCATATGTTTCTGTTTCTATCTTCTTTGGAAGAAGAGTTAGGAATAGGGTAACGTTTACGTTTCACCACACGAATCAGTTCAGTCGTTCGACAGTTAACAGGTGTGGAATCTGTGACCCGTAGATCAAGCAATTAATCAGAGGGCCAAAAGCCCACAATATCCTACAATTCTTGCAGTGTTCACTTCCAACCATCTTAGCATTAGGAGGCCACCTTGAATGAGATAATTTTGGATCTTGGATACCATCTGGAATTTTATGGCTACAAGACATTTTTACATGTATACCAATATTTTACAACTAACAAAAGGGCATTTTTATTTTTAATAGTAACTTACTTCGGGTCATTCTGGGGAAATTGCTGTCATATGACGCACTATTGGATTTGTATGGTTCATGTCCGCTAAATGACAATTAAACTGGTCTTGTTGCATTTTATATCCCTCCGTCCCCCTAAACAGGAGATGTATAAAACAATGTTAATAAGGCAGATGATTAATTAATGATATATGACTACTTTCAAATGCTGCAGGCCATCAGGGATGGCAATATGATGGCAATCTTGCAAACCGATTTGCAGCTACGGCTATCATATCAAATTTAATGACACTTTTTACTTGTATTGAAGCGGTGCCATGTTGCCTTGTTGCACTCAACATGATTCAGTGATACTATTGTGTGTATCATTGAATATCCTGACCATTGAAATATACATTTTCACCTATCGTTTGTACATCTGTAGCGTAAAGAGGAACCTACTTCCGGTCATACCAGGCAATATTGACAGCCACTTTGGACACCATCTAATTGGATTTCTAGGTTTTCTCACGCCAGTAACACATATTAAGCAGTCTAAATAGATTTCTGGACTACCAAAGCTTAGGTATAGATGTCAAAATTACATCTTTAGGATGGGTATCTAAGGATTTATAGCTATTTTTAGGTGCCGACGGCCATCTGCCATCTTGGAAGGTAAAATGGCGGCCATCGTAGCTATCATCTTGCATGAAGGCTAGTATAATACTCATTAATATTTTCTGTTTAGCAATGAATATCCTTGACCCCTAAAATGAACTTTTAAAATTAATAATTGCATCATTACGGTAAATAATAGCCCACTTCCGGTCATTATGGGGAATTGGCGGCCATTTTGACCGCCATCTTGGATTTCCAGGTTAATCTACCTGACCATAATTGCACACTGTAAGTAGTGGTCTGAAAGGATTTTTTACCCCCAAAACCTAGGTATAGACATCGAAATTACATCTCTATGATAGATATTTCAAGATTTAATGCGGCATTTAGGTAATGGCAGCCATATTGGACTTGGGTAAATTGAAATTGGGTAAATGTTTGGCAAATTTTTCCAAACTGTTTGCTACTGAACACGCTTTTGCCCAACATGTGGTAAATATTTTTTACCCAATATTGGGGAAAACACTTATATGAATATTCATGAATTTTTAGTAGCGTATGGTTTGAGGTGGCCCGATTAACTAACTGTCACCAAATGCATAAAAAATTATAAGGGGTACATAAGAGCGTGCACTAACAACTGGGCATTGTGGCGTGCGCCTGTAATCCAGCTAACAGTGGAAGTTATAAACTGATTCAGGGGACCCAGGTTCGAGACTGAGTCACGTCTTTCGGATGGTGACGTTAAAGGTCGGTCCCAGATGTAAATCATCATATCTGATTGATACACGTCTGTAAAAACCAAATTACACACACACACTAACTTGTACCAACTGGATAGGATAGGATAGGTTACAGTAGGATGATAAGTCAGGATTGATGATTAAGTTAAGACCCAGATAGACATAACAAGTCATAACAAGTAGGTTTCATTTTTTTTTAAACCTAGGTTGGAGGAAAAAGGAAACAATTAGACAACTGCATTTGCCCAACCACATAATATTTATTAACCAACAGCTGGACAAATAGAGGGTTGGGTAATTCTATTGGGTAAAATTGGTTGGGCAAATAATTTACCCAACTGAGAATATAAGCAACAGTTGGGCAATTGTAGAGTTGGGTAAAATCTGATGGGTCACCAATCAGGCTTTTCAGGCTTTCTGGATAAACATTGACAAAAAAGTCCATATATTGCACATATGCTAATTAGCTCATTATGCTAATTATGCTATTTCTGACAACTGCATTACTTTAAAATGAAAACTGGCGTCATCAATGAATTCCTCGTCATAGAAAACGATAGAAGAGTTGTATTATTTATGTTTTCAGGCTTTCTGGATAAACAATGAAAAAGAAGTCTACATATTGCACATATGCTAATTAGCTAATTATGCTAATTATGCTATTTACGACAATTGCATAACTTAAAAATGAAAACTGGTATTATAAATGAATTCCTCGTCATAGAAACCCCTAGAAAAATAGTATTATTTATGTTTTCAGGCTTTCTGGGTTAAGATTAGCAACATATCATTTACTGAATATATGCACATTAGATAATTATGCTAATTAGGCTAATTAAAGAAATTGCTCAAGGTTGCCAAGGTGGCAACCAAGCTGAATTTACCTCAATACCCATCTAGAACACGAATCAACAAAAAAACCTTGTACTTAACAACTTTTCCAGGTCTGAATAACTTCTACTGGACTATTCAAGCATACGGGAATGATTGATTTCCATATTGAACAGGCTAATTGCCATAATTCAGGCCTAGATGTACTCACCAGTCATGGCTGGTGACACTGCATCCCCACCACGTAGGTCCACAATAACTACATGGTCACCAACCTTTAGTCCTTCTTAACATTCATATTATATCTTGTTCTCTGTCTAATAGGTCCTCTAAACCTTTACCAACCTCAGGTTCTTTGTAACAGTCAAATCTTTTGACACTGCATCTCCACCTGGAAGATTCCCCCTTAACCCATACCAACCTACGTTCCTCCTTGTCATTTATGTTTAAAACACTGTGTCTCTACTGAGACCTATATGAAAAACGTATACCAACCAACGGGTCTACTTACCAATCATGCATAACCAAACTGTTCTCTATACCAAGGTTATTGGACCTATATTAATCTAGGAGTCTACTTACGAGTCATGTCATGTGACACTGCATCTCCAACAAGGAGGTCTTCAAACTCTTCTATATCGTTTAGGAAGAGGGATGCCATGGTGGCTGGAGGAACGGTAGGAACTACGTTACAGGTGTTGGAGAGTTGTTCTTGGGGCGTGAGAGGCCTGGCAAACCACTGAGCAGCTAGCATGAGGAGGAACCCTTGGACTTGACTGCAATGTGAGTAAAAAAAAAAAAAAAAAAAGCTCAAAGGTAATATCTAGTGCTGGTAGCAAAAAGGAAATTTAAATCAAACTTGTTAAAGGTAACAGATAGTTTTGGGAAGCCCTCAAAAACTTTTCGTGAGATTTCTTTGATTTTACTTAATAAACAGCAGGGTACTAACATAACTAAGATGCTGTGAAGTTTTTTCCTCCTCAAGTGAAATATTTATCGAATGAGAGGTGAAAAGTAATAAAAATCCCTGGCCCAAAAAAGAGGGGATGTAAATTCAAACAATGGCCACACACACACTACTTACATGAGGATTGCAGTGTGTGTAGAATACGCTACACATATTGCGAAGCGCTGGGTTTATTGTGCGGGAAACCTTCAGGTGGATATGGTCTTAGCGTGAGGCAGTGAAAAGCCGTTACCAAGCGTTTCTTATTGATATTTACACTAAAATTTGTTCGAAATCGTGAATGGAATGTTAAATAATCTCGTACATATGTCTTATGATAAAAGGAGAATAGTATGTGACTACTGTACAAGTGGTTATTTTCGCGGTGGTTTTATTTTCGCGATTTTCGCGAGTCGGTCCTCGCGAAAATTTCCACTTCAATATATGGCTGTTTATAGTAACAAAAACATCACGAAAATCGCGAAATTAAACCCTCGCGAATTTCCCTACCTAGTCCAAAATCGCGAAAATATCTGTACGCGAAAAAAACAGCTTATACAGTATTTCAGATAAGTTTCTTGCCAGTACGATTTTTGCTACCAAGACTGTCTATGAGCTTTAAACACGTCTTCACATTATTTCACTAGTAACGAAATATACATTACAAACACTACACATTGTGATGCTTCATCCATGTTATTTGATGAATTGTTTTGTGAATAACTGAAAGGAACGTTGACAGGAGGCTAATAGTTATACAATGTCTGCCCTGTAACCGCACCCTTACTGATTCGCATTTGAATATCCGTTGACTGAGAGTTCTTATTTGTTTTACACATGGCTGTCTATTAAAGAGGGAATTTGTTAATTAAAAGTGTCAGGGCCAATGATGTAAAAATTATGTGTAACTTCTGTTCTGTTCAATACTCCACACGAGGACGAAATAACTTAACAACGCTTAGAATCAAGAGTATCTTGCTACATGTATGTATATGTATGAGAGCCTGATGGGGGGGGGGGGGGAGGGGGTCGAATCCACCCCCTTTCATGACTTTATCGCCTACAGTCTTACGCATCTTTTGATACCAAAATTATCCTCGAACATAACGCGGCAAACGTCCAGGGGGGGATGGAATCAGCCCCCCCCCCCCCCGGCCTTTTTAGGGTTAAGAGCAGGCATTTTGTCCATCCGTGACATTGAATTTTCTATGGATTATAATTTTAGTCAGCGAACATGGCAACCAAATTTTATCAAATCTCAACTCCTTCAGTGATGCCCTTCTCAATGAAACATAAAATAGCTCTCTTCAATTAAATACTTATTTTCTACAGGCCTTCAAACTTTCAAAATTTGTTAAATGTCCATCCGTGACTAACCGATCAGGTTCATGAACTAAAATCAAAGAAATCTGGCAAAATGTTTTGGAGGCCAAAAACTGTGCATGGGCTTAGTAAAGGGGTTGAGTTCTTGTAAAGGAAGAAAAAAATGAGTAAAAGCTTTCTCAGTCTTTTTATTCCCATGCAGAATACCCAGTAACATGTGGTTACAATAGCATCAGAGGATTTTAAACAATATCGCCTCAAAACTTTTCACAACTATAAAACTGTTGCTATGTCTGGCATGCTATATCATGACAACTCACCCAGACATGATGAGGAATCCGGCACTCGTACCTTCGCATACCGGGTATGTGGCTTCCACACCCAGTTCTAAAGAGACCGGGAACTGGGCAAAACCAAAGAAACCTAAAACTGCACAAACACCCATAATTGGTGCAGGTATGTCAGGGTATCTGGTTACCTAGAAATAAAACATGAAAGATATAGGAAAATGATGAGAAAATAATAGAGAATGACAAGAAATTGTCTCTTTTAAATCTGAAATTACAATATCTATTTAAGTGGCATTAAACTGCAGGTCATTCCTAAATTAAGATTATAACTGGAACTTTAATTCATCACAGAAGATGAATTAGGTGGTCCGTCTGTCGTTGAGGCAAATTGCTTTGTAAGATGTGATAATATTTGTGCAAGATAATAATCCTGATAATGTTGACAATGGACAGAGACTTGCTTCATAGAAAACTGGACGATTTGATATTGCAGGATACATGTACATGGGAGATTAACCCCTAAAACTTTAATACTCGACAGGGAATCAGATTTTCCATAGGGTTGTACACAAACTACTGCACACTACTTTCCAATAGACATAAAACGCAAAATAAGGCAGTTTATTACAATGTTTGTGATTGTTTATGTTACAATAGTCGTCGAAGATGGTAAAATGAAAGGCAAAAAGAAAGAAAAAGAAAATGAAAAAAAAAAAAAAATGGATCCACTGGTGATCGAAGCTGGGTCATCGGAATGGGAGGCAAGTGCTTTACCAATACACCAAAATATTTCCCATAGAGATAACACATAAATGAAAAAAGGGATTCTCAAATCACATTTTGTAGTTTAAAAAATGGGCATGATCCCGACATCTGTTCAAATATTGGAAGGCACACTTAAGAAAGCTTATAGTCTCAGCTATAACATACTAAAATTGGGAAGAAAATCAAGCAGAAAAAACAGAGATACTGCTCAAAGAAGACTGGACTGTAGAATCAAGATGTGAGATAAAGTCATCTCCCATAGAGAACACACGCAAAAAGGTGAAAAATTGACATGCCTCCTTTTTCTGATTTTTATTCGCAAAAATACCACATGATGCCTTTGTCAAAATGAAAAATGATAAAACTTATCTTGCAGAGAATTTTCTCAGCTACAACATATCAGAATTTGGAAGAAAATTGACTACCTATTAGTGAAATATTGTCAAATAAATCCAAATTATGACGTCATTTTAAAAAAAATCATTATTTTGAGTTGATATGCAAACATGGTGACGTCACAACATGGGATCGGCAAAAATTATGTACGAATTCAAATCTACAACTTATAGGCTTTCAGAATATATCATAAAAGTTGGGGGTATCGGTTGATTCTGACGAGCTATGGAGGATTCTAGATAGGCATGTTTTTTTACCTCTTTCGACATTATATTGCTCACGCAGGTGAATTTGAAAGTTTAACGAGTGTGTGTGGCATTATGGTATGTCGAGAGTGACTGTAAATGGTTGGAAATTGTCAAGAATAGTGCGAACAAATGGCGTTTCTACATTCTGTATGCGTTGCGCAAGTGGGCGCATACGTGCAGAAATTTTTGAAATGTTTGAAATGGCCTGAAACGTGTGCAAAATATTTGAGACGATTTGGAGCATATTTAATTTTTGGGTGCGCACTGACGCGCAGACGTATGTGTACGTGCGTGTTAAATGATCTGCCCTTGACTGGATTGACCTTGACCTTGACAATGTCAAATATGAATGAAAAATGACCTTAAGTTATAGAGATATGACAATGACTTCATCTTCATGAAATTTTCACAAAATGGCGCCTTGATGACGTCACGATGACCTGATGACCTTGAAAAATTTTCTGGAACTTGACCCCATAGGGTCTGATGCATGACTGACCAAAATTTGAAGAAAATTGATTGAGGTGATTTTGATTTATCATCTACACAAAAAAATGTACGGAAGGAATAAAAAAAGTAGTAACAAAAAATAAGAAAGAAAATTCTGACGAAACTTAGAGGTAATCTGTCTATGACAGACCACCTAATTAGAGATTAGATGCATTTTATTTTCAATTCCAGCTAACAACTGGCTTGGAAAATAAGCACAATTCTGATTTCAAACTACTACTTTTGACTTGCCAATGTACAAAATTGCCTGCAAGTACATTCTAAGCTTCTACGAGAAAGAATGGTGCATGATCGGAAAGTAAGATGCACAGACATTTTCCAAATCCTGTTAAAAGATGAAGCTTTTTAGGAGGTTCAGTTTAAGGCAACTTTAACATGCACTTTCTCAAGGGTATGAAATCAAAAGTGAATTTTTTTTTCTAAGGAATAAGGAATTTTAAAATCTTTTTTTCTATTTAGAGCATCTGCTCTCAGATTAACAGCCAGATTAGATAAAAGAAAATAGAAGAAATGACTAAAAATGAGAAATCATAGCATGAAAGCATTTTTTCCCCCTTCTATTCTCCTGTTGTTGTTTTTTTTGGAGGGGAGGTGGAATTCAACTTTTCTCAGAAGATTCAAATCTGAATGGAAAAGTACTTACAGTCAAAAAATGCTTTAGCGACCACCTGTACAGAAAGACCACCTGTCTATAAAGACCATTATTTTTGTTTCCCTTGAATAGCATGGACCTGTCCATAGAGACCACCTGCTCATAAAGACCGCTTTTCTTATCTCCCTTAAGTGGTCTTTATAGACAGGTTTCACTGTACTAAAGAGAGAGGCAAACTTACCACTGATAGTGCTACAATACACACCGCACACAGCGCAAACGACACCTTAGCAACGAGAGCAAACTTCTTTGTCCTATCAACGTATAACCCGGAGAAGAAGGCACCCACAATGCCACTGCCTATCAGGACAGCCCCACATATACCAGAGAAATTCTGCAGAAAAAGAAATTAAACGATTATGATACCAGGGCCCCGTTCCGTTTCATAAAACTTACCATTAATGGTATTAAACACTGCTATCAATGGTAACTACCATGGTAACATCACTCAACAGCCAATCAAAATCAAGGTTTCCATGGGAGTTACCACTGATGGCAAAGTTACCATTAATGGTAAGTTTTATGTAATGGGGCCCTGATCATTATGATAAAGTCCAAATGCAAATTTGATAGCAAGTTGGGTAGGTAAAGGTGTATGATATCAAAACATTTGCATTTCAATAGACAATGCAAAAAATCAAGCACAATAGAATTTAATCTTTAACGAGTCATTCATTACTACTCAGTAAAGGAACACTATATGTGTGGAAATAGTAATGAGAAATGTTTCCATTAATATGTATGAAAACAGACATCCAACTTCAAGCAAAAAGGGGGTTGTGGGATGGGTGTCAGTGCTGAACTGCTATTTCTAACAATATCAAATGGGGGTAAAGAGGTAAAAATAAATTTGAAGTTCAATAAACTTTGTAATGAATTCACTCACATCACTATAGCCAACTGGGCATAAAACCTCCTCTATAATAGTTATAATGGAGTTGAAGATTGCAAGGCCAGCTCCAAAGACGATGAATAGCACCCAGAAAGCTTTAACACATACTATCTGCAGAAGAAAGAAAATTCAACATGAATAGCAAGTATTGCCAGAGTCATAGTACTTAATAAAAATATCATCTGTCCATTCTTTAGATAAACAAAACTTTCACAACAAGTCAGATTGAAGTCAGTCCAGGAAATATAGAATACGGAAGACACAAGCAAACGAAAAAAGGCTTATAATGAATTGTTTAAAAAAATGATCGTGATGGCAGAGAAATAAAACATTTTTCACCTCTAATTGACCTAGACACTAAATTTTACAATAGTAAATGTTACAGTGCATTGAAAAGATGTCTAAATCTTGCTAAAAAGGACACAAAATCAGTACAAGACTGTTTTACATTATGATTCGGTATAGCATAATAAATTAACAATGAAAAATCAAAGAAATGTACCCTGGATATGGGGATCTGCCAATTTGCCAAATACCTATACATGTACTACTTCATCTAAACCCCTCAAAAAAGTTCTGCAATTCAAGTTTAAGCATTTATATCTCTCTAGTAACTGTATGCTCATCATCAAGTTTGATATCATTGTAAAGCTTGTTTATTCACCTTCACAATGATACCACATTTGTATTGATTATGTAATCACGGAATGTGCAGTGCACCTAAATATAGGGCAAAGTCAAAAGTGAAAAGTTGCAGAATGCATTGTTATTGTTCACACTGAGTTCTTAACTGGAATGAAAGGTTTTGTTTCTTTGTTTTTGTTCCTTTTGGTTTGTTTAATTTTGTATTAGGTGTGCATGTTTCTGCTGTAATCCCTTGTTTGGTGGACAAATATTGTTTTCAGTGATTTTGAAGTGGAATTATTCTTTTGTTTTAAGATGGAATGTGTTTTAATCAGCAACTGACTGTGATAACATTAATATTGTGTTTTCGTTTCATGCAGAATATTGCAAGTTTCCACCTTAGCAGTACACAACTGCGGTGGGGAAAAAAGTCTCCCCTCAGCAAATTATCTCATTTTCAGCCATGTAACCCTATCACAGAAACATAAGCAACACAAACTCTCCTCTTCTCTTGGATTGCTTTTCACTTCAACAAACACATTCCCCTTTCTTGATGTGAACTCATGTTCTTTAACTCGCTCTCCCCTCTCTAACGAAACAAAAACAAACACAAATACACAAATTTGCAAATGACAAAATGTTTGGCACTTTTTATTGAGTAACATGCACATCAAATGTGGAATAGCAAAGGATCAGAAGTTCAGTAGCGAGTAAAAGATCCGAATACAGCTACGACAGCCTAGCATCTCCTCCTCATGCTTGTCACCAGCCTGGTGATGTGTTGCTGTGGGATGAGGTTCCACTCTTCGATAAGGATCTGTCGCAACTCAGCCAGTGTAGTGTGATCTGTCACTCTGGCGCGTACAGCACGGCCAAGCTGGTCCAACAGGTGCTCGATTGGGTTCAAGTCAGGGCTGTTCGCAGGCCAATCCATCCTCGTCACTGCCTCCTCCTGCAGGTATTCGGTGATGATCCTTGCTCTGTGTGGGCGGGCGTTGTCATCTTGGAAGATGGCGTTTGGTCCAAGATTGCGCATGTATGGGATGACCTCTGGCCGAAGAATGTTGTCTCGGTATCTCTCTGCTGTCAGGTTTCCATCAACGATGATAAGCTGTGTCTTTCCCTCAGCAGATATGCCACCCCACACCATAACACTGCCTCCTCCAAACGCTGTTACCCGGTCGATGCAGCAGTCAGCGAAGCGTTCCCCATGGCGACGCCACACTTTCACCCTTCCGTCCAGTTTCCTCAAGCAGAATCTGGATTCATCTGTAAAAAGGACATCCTGCCACATTTCCCGGTTCTATCGAAGATGTTGCAAACACCAGCGTTGGCGGAAATGACGATGCAAGGCCGAAAGTGCAGGTCTTCTTGCTGCCTTGTGAGCTCTTAAATTGGCTGCGTGAAGTCTGTTCCTGATGGTCTGGTCGGAGAGTCGCTTGGCAAATCTTCGAGCAAATCGTCCTTGCAGGTTCCTGGAAGATAACCTTCGACTCCGCAGGGCAGAAAGGGTCAGGAAGCGGTCTTCTTGTTGGGTTGTCTTCTTTGGACGACCACTCCTTGGTCTGTCCTTGACATCCCCAGTTTCCTGGAACTTTGCCAATAATCTGGAGATGGTACTGGGACTCACTCCAAATTGAGCAGCAACTTCTCTTTGGGGAATACCGGCTTCGATTTGGCCGATTGCTCGAGCCTTCTCAACATTTGATAGACGTGGCATGTTAACATACGCGAACAGCTACTCTTTAAAAGTAAGCACTGCCAAGCATAAAGCTTGTGCAAGGCACATTTCATCTACCAAACAGGAAATAAACTTGTTGAATCATTCATGACCCATTCAACATCATTCACACACACCCGACATTGCAACAAAAGCAATAGACAATAGCCAAGATAACCATTCAATTTGCAACTTTTCACTTTTGACTTTGCCCTCTATTCAGGGGTGCTGTGCATTCAAGGATGACATAACCATTACAAATGGGGCATGGATGTGAAGGGGGATAAATGAACTTTCCAATGATCTAAAATCAAGAATGATTAAAAAGCCGCCAAAAAGATATCAAGGCTCAAAGTTGAATTGCAGAACTTTTTTTGAGGGGTTTATAAATATGTACATTATCTTCAATGAACAAACATGTATGTGACATTTACAAAAAGTTTGCCTAATGATGTATAATACCCTGTCAGGCAAGTGAAATATTACACACATGCCAACACAATAAACTTCTTTATCATACAAATTATCTGATAAGAAAACCTTTAGTCTCTATTATAAAGATTATACCATGATGCTAATACATGTACTTCAAAATACAGAATCTAACAAATCTCTCTACTTAAAGAGAAGGTTGAGTTCTGGGAAAAGTGAAAAAATAATTTGTCAGCTTTCTCATTCTTTTTCATGTCAGTTTTGAAGAATATCATAGTAGAAAAGTCGCCTGAAAAGGATTGCTCTTCAAATGCTCTCATATTCGAAATATGACGAGAAATAGCTGAAGTGTTTGGGCTTAACATTCACGCCTAATGTTTGTGCAGTCCCATATACCCATTTCTGGGTGCAGTGCATGCACTTTTCAGCGAGCTCAGGTCAGTTTCTTATTATTTTGATGATTCAAAAACCTCACAGTATACACCAACTCTTGTGTAGACATACATGTAATGAACCTTTCCCAATTCTCCGTATCGCATATAGCTCTCCGAATCCGAACGCATGCGGCGCTCTAATTTTGGGGAATGTGATTGCTGGCAACTGAGCTTCCAGGTCCGGCCGGAGCGTCATTGACAATGTGTTAGAAGACGTGGTCAGCCTAGCAAAAACTCCCTTTTGTTCCTAATCTAGCAAATGATCATGTTCTTATACAGTTGATATTTAAATGGGATTCTTCTGTGAAGCCACCCAATGTGGGATGTTGAGCCAAAGATGCAAAACGTGTTTTCAGCAGAACAATCACGCACGAAAAAAGCAAGAGTGTATGCTCACTATAGCTATAGACTGGAACCGGAAATATATGTGCCAACATCGTTGTCCCCGATATCGGCATCGGGAGCTGATGTCGGCTATATGCGATGGGGAGAATTGCTTTGAGACAGTTTCTTTCACAATGTAATTGCATGGCAACAACTCAACTTTATCTTTCAAATGAATTATAAACAAACATGAACTACTTATCAGATGAAAACATACATCTATGTAAGACAAACATTTGTCTAGAAATACATAAGTAGCAGCACTAAAACTGACCTAAATTTATCTACATGTCAAACAGGTAATGTTTGATCAAAGTGATAAAAAAGGCACTTCATGCAGAATTGTATGTGTAACCAATCACTTACATGTACGAGTGATTACTTCACAATGAAAATTAATTTGTAAGCCCAGATCTTTTCTACTTTTTGAAGTTTGCAAATTAAGCTGATGCACAATAACTTTCAATTGGGCTAGTTACATGTATATGTAGATGTCACATAGGGAAAAGATGACTGCTGATGGGCCACATGGATTCTTTAACTATAAGAAGTGGAAGAGCCATGCCATAGATCTTGGAAAGACAAGTCTCCCCCCCCCAAAAGTCATGAGTTTGATAATGTTGCACAAGTATATAAAAACTACTCATGGGAGAAAAGAAATGTGGTATTCATAAGCAAATGGTTATTATGTACAGGTTACTAACGTACAGTTTTCAATGGGAATCACTTTTATGTGGTTTCCATAGAAAGGTGATCTTTGTATACAGGTGGTACTAGCTAGAGCAGGTTGGATTGTATCACAAAATGAAGAAATGGTGAGTAAAAAAATGTAGGGCTTTTTTTAAAGACTTCCTTACTGATCTTCGAAGTGGACTTTTGAAAGCTTACCTGTTTTAGTCCCGAGAAGAAAGAGGCATGGTGGGACGCAGCACTTGCGCTGGGCGGAGTGGGCGGGGCACTCTTACAGTAGCACATGACTATGACCGCCAGCACCCCAGTTACAACACCGGGTATCATGTACACCATTAACTACAAGATAAATACAGAAAGATTGAGAAGAAAAAGGATAAAATCAGTTTATGCCATTCATTCATGTAGCCATTCAGTGTAATCACCATTCCCTCCACAAGGCCTACCCTACAATATTACTTTTCTGGCTGGAATGTCCAAGTAGGCATTTTGGATGCATGGATATTGCAATACATTTTCCATCATAGTCAAAGCGTTTCGTAGTTTGTTCCCCCCCCCCCCCCCCCCCCCCCCCCCCCCCTCTTTTGAATGAACATTCCCTATTACAGGGGTTCTTTCAAAATCAAACTTTAAAAAAAGGGTTTGGATACTAACAATCTATAAATTATGTTAGAGGTATGCCTCAACCAACAAGTAATAGTTTCTTAATAATTCAAAACATGAAGGCCTACATGTAAATATACAAGTATGGAATAAAAGAGATCTAAAAAGCAAAATTTCTGGAGCTTAAAAGAAAAAGTAAAACATTTTCAAATACATGTAGTGCAGTTCAATGTTGATTGTGTTCTCAAAGGACTTTAAAAACTGTATAAAACCAGAAACTTTTGCAACCAGAAGCTTTTATGAAGTGTTAGGGACCACTCTTTTTGCAACTAGAAACTTTTGTGCATTGCAAATATTTGAACTGGTTATGTTCTTAATCATTGATTTTGAAGCATGAAACTTTGCAAATCTCATCCAAGAACTAACTCGCTACATTCGCAAAAGTTCTGTTTTAAAATACCAGATCTTTACTTTATTATGTACATACATGTACTTACCAAAGTTTCCAAATCTTCTGCCTCGCTGACCAGCATCGAAGACAGGAGCATTCCGATGAGGATTCCGAGGGGGTTGGAGGTCGACCCTACAGTGTTTGCTGTGGTCCTCTGTCCCTCTGGAAACCACAGGGCTGCAACCTTGGTGGGGGTGAAGAGGAAGCAGGGCTGGGCTAGCGACGCCACGCCTTGCCCTATCATCACAACCAGGTACCGGTAATTACTGAAGAAACTAAAGACGGACACATAGCGGATGACCAAACCAAAAGTGTTACAGCATGCCCCGAGGATGATCTGGTTCAAAAGAGAGAAACCAAAGGTCAATGAACAAAAGGAGAAATGTCAAAGGTCACGAGGAAAGAAGTCTACGGAAAAAAAGAGGAGATAAGTCATAGGTTCAATAAATGGTGTGTACATGTTAAAGAGAAAATGATGATTATGGTTTTGAGCACTGGAGGGTCCAGTCTCTAGGCACTTTACATACATGTAGCTTTACCCTTGTTCATAGGGTTCATTCCCATAAACAATGTGTGCAACATCTCTACTCCCTGTGGAGCATTCATTTCATGAGATTTCATCAGGGGGTCAAAGTTATTTTCAACAGGCAACCCATCATCTTTGATGGTGGATACAGAGCATGTCAGTTTTAGCAAAACATTGAATTGATTGGTCTATTTGGAATGCTGCCGTGTTAACTCATCCTATATCTAAGTTCTCAAGCATTCCCTGTTGCAATTCAATAACTCTCTCAAAACAAAAATAGTTTATAGGTGGAGGGATACCAATTAACATATTACTTAATGATAAAGAGAGTGATAAATTGGTTAAGAAAAATTTATTTAAGCATTATGGGCC
Organism: Heliocidaris tuberculata; assembly: GCA_025618425.1. Classification (NCBI taxonomy): domain Eukaryota; kingdom Metazoa; phylum Echinodermata; class Echinoidea; order Camarodonta; family Echinometridae; genus Heliocidaris; species Heliocidaris tuberculata. The sequence goes on from CM046847.1 coordinate 21,532,688, forward strand.
AATGAGACAAAAAGATTTAAAGTCTTTACTGCCATAGTGGGCATTCAAATTCAAGCTGTTTGTTACTCAAGAAAGGTAAAATAGCAACAATCAATGCATTTTATTAGAAGTTAACTAGAGGGCTTACGACTGGTGCTAGACCATAGGTGTCTAATATCCATACAGCGATGAAACCGAAAGGAGTTGTGACCATGTAAATAGTTGAGAGCCAGTTAACGTTAACATCTGTTGTATTGAGGTACACAGCTGCATAGTTGGCGATCGGGGCAAAGCTGATCCATGTCTGTATACAAGAAGAAACAATGCACATCAACAGCTAACCACAGCACATATAAACTACATATAAACTAAAGGTGAGGTTTTGGGACCGTTCCTTAAAACTCGTGAGCTGATTGGCTAATTGACGTCACACCCCCAAGTGACGTAAGAAGAGTAAGAGGCACAAGATCTGTAGGCTGCGGCAATGTAACATTGTACACACAATTGCCCTCTGTTCAACGGGCAATTTATGAAAAAGGGAAATTAATCAATATAGTCTTAGAAGTGAATAATCATTATCAATATATTTTCTACAAGATCAGTGAACACTTTTTCCGCAATATACAGCTCTTGTTTTGTTTTTTAAACTTTTCTTTGAACAATGTTCTCATCCATCTGAGCTTGCCGAACGATAGTTTTGCATTAGTCTTAAACGCGTACACAGCCGTTTTATGCGTCTGTGCAGTGTACTACACATCTTTAGTACGGCAACTATGTTCCCCCTCGTACTAAGCGACTGGTGAACGCTTTTGTTTGGTTTGTTTTTACTCTCGCCTTTTTTTTTCTTCTTCGCTTTACATGTACTATACGGTACAAGTACTGATTTAGATTTTTGGCTGAATTCTTCGAGTAACTTAGAGAGATGGATAGTGATCGCGAGTCCGATTTGGAGGACTTTTTTGAGCCAGATATGAACTTTGATTTATCAGATGATTTATCGATCCCGAAAGAGAAGAAGCTCAAGTGCAGTGGCAAGGGGAATTCGACCATATATGTTTGAACCCCTCGCAGAAGACGCGCCAGGGCATGGTGAAGGGGTCGCGGGGGAAGGGGCCGCGGGTGAAGCTGCTACAGCTGCTGGAGAAGAAAAGTGATCACTGCAAATTATACTCCACTCGCTTGGCCCTTGCCACTCTGCCCGCGTGAGCATACCTTTGCGACCCACAATTTCCGTAGATTTTCATCTTTAGGAAAATGATGTACGTAGGCTTACATCATCTTTAGGGGTCTTGCTACAGCCCGCAACTATACACCGATTTGGCATTATTGATGAAATTGTGTCCCAAAATCCAATTTATTGTGAGGAATTAAACACACGAAGATATGCGATGCAATTATGGTCGATGCGGTGAATGTCATGCTCGGCACCGGGCTGGGCCTGCCGGGGCCTGCGGGCGCGCACGGTATATACTAGTAGGTTGGTGGAATATTTTCCCTTACTTCTCGTACGTCACAGATCACGTGATCATGATGTCGCTTCGATGGGTTTTTTTTTAGGGGCGGGGCTTATGACTGTGTAAATCAGCAAAAATGTACTTTTCAAATGATTATGAAATACGACTGAATGCATAAAAAAGTGTGTGATAGATATTTTTTGGCTCCTGATGACTCCTTCCTACGAAAAATGGGTAATTAATTTTCTATTTTAGTCACCCTTTAATAAAAGGTGATTTATATAAAAAACAGATTTATGTTATGATCTTGATCCACACTAGCCCCACGCACGGCGTCTGACAAGGACCCATAGTCTTTCAATGCAACACCCCTCAATGTCCCTAAAAACGATGTACAACATTAATTGAAAATGTATGTTAAACTTCCAATTTTACGTTATATTCACATGAAATCCATGGCTTGGATGGATTAGTTAAAGTTCAATCCCCAGCAAGCCGTCAGGCAATGTCCACAGGTTATAAAATTTCAACTTTTGACTGCTAAAACCTGTCCATCGCCATACCGCTTCGCGACAGCGCTGTGTATAGTTACACAAGGGTGTGACCTTTCAAAAAGTGCAGCGATTACATTCTGCCACTACGGACAGTACGCAGACGACGCAAAAATTTTGAGAAAATACTTCCTTCTACATTTTAGAATGATAGAATATCTAATTTCATGCCAGATCCTTTGATAGGATCTTTATCATCTTGATCAAGTGAAATTTTCAGGCTGTTTTTGTTCGGTGATCTTGCTCCTCTGCTGCACACATATGTGCAAGATATCACACACTAGCTATGGGAGGCAATTGCTCAAGGTACGAAGGTACAGAGTGCGAGGTTATCTCCAATAACCTCGCGTTAGTTGTACGAACTCTGTGGCTTATCAATCTGGTACTGCCCACAGAGTTGTATAGCCCATGCCATTCATGCTACCGGAGTGATGGGTAAACACAGAATTACTATGCCTCATAATCACCCTTCCCACGCACGGTGAACCTTGCAAACCACCCTCGGTGTTTGCCAAGGTGGTTCTGGACATATTCGACCAGAAAGATTGACAATTAAAATATTAAAAAAGTGTAAATCTACAAGGTTTCGGCTGGACGGATGAGATTTTTCTTACCTTGCACATGTAGTCAGTCAATCGTTATTTAAATGAACAACCCGCGTTGTTCATCTATCCAATGCGTAGACGGTGCGAAGTCCATTGATTCACATGCCATGCGTGGACTTCGTGATTGCAACATCTCGCTCGCACTGAACTCTACGTAGCTGTTCAGTGGATAGAAGCAGTGACGCACAACGCGAAATAACTAAATACGTCCACAGACTCTAAGCTAGACTAGTGCCGACTTCGGGGCAGTTAGGTCATCTTTTCTCATGCAAATAACGATTGACTGACTACGTGTGCAAGGTAAGAAAAACCTCATCCGTCCAGCCGAAACCTTGCAGATTTACACTTTTTTGATATTTTGATTGTCAATCTTTCTGGTCGAATATGTCCAGAACCACCTTAGCAAACACCAAGGGTGGTTTGCAAGGTTCACCGTGTGTGGGAATGGGTGATTATGAGGCATAGTATTTCTGTGTTTACCCATCACTCCGTTAGCATGAATGGCATGAGCTGTACAACTCTGTGGCCAGTACCAGATTGATAAGCCACAGAGTTTGTACAACTAACCTCGCGTAAGTGTGAGAACACTGCCAATTCGTACAGCACTGTTGCGAATAGCCTGGAAGGCTCTTTGAAGAGTAAAAAAAAAGCTGATGCTACTCTTCACAGAGCCTGGTTTTTTAATCTCGCTCTGCAATAGAGCAGCCATTTTAGAGTCTAAAGAACCTCCTGAAAAAAACCTTTACCGTGAGCCAGCTTCTCTCATCTCCTCTTCACCATAGCTTTAGAATATTAAAACCCCATTTTTTACCCTAGAATTGAAAAATATTGAATAACAAAGTGTGAAATATTAATTTAAATGGTTACCGGTAGGCCGAACGATGCCCCGAAAAAACCTTCGCAGCTTCGCTGCGCTCGTAGACCCGGAAGTGTCCCGTAATGTCATCGACCTACAGTCACTAACGCAATTTTCAGATCCACCATACGTTAGACAAGACCGCTACGAGACGTGCCCGGTCAGAATGCGTGCGAGGCCCTATGGCGAGGCCCTCGCGCTCGTAGCGTTCTTGTCTAACATATGGTGGATCTGAAAGTTGCGAGAGTGACTGAGGGTCGATGACATTACGGGACACTTCCGGGTCTACGAGCACAGGCGAAGCTGCGAAGGCTTTTTCGGGGCGTCCTTCGGACTACCGGTAACCATTAAAATTAATATTTCACTTTTTTTTTTCGATATTTTTCAATTCTAGGGTAAAAAAATAGGTTTTAATATTCTAAAGCTATGGTGAAGAGGAGATGAGAGAAGCTGGCTCACGGTAAAGGTGATTTTCAGGAGTTCCTTTAGACTCTAAAAATGGCTGCTATATTGCAAAGCGAGATTAAAAACCAGGCTCTGTGAAGAGTAGTGTCAGCATTTTTTTTTTTTACTCTTCAAAGAGCCTTCCAGGCTAGTTGCGAAGTGACAGCGCCGTGTATAGCCTACATGTACATGATGTAGGTAGGTCTACACTGTGTGTTGTTCCATCACAGTTTTTCATTTATCATTAATTTTTAAAGTCAATTTCCCTTTCCGATAGCCAAAAAAAGACTGGTGAGAGTTGTCAGATTGGATTACTGTACTACTAGTGTTAGAGACACTCGACACAGCAACAGATTAAAATTTAAATCAGTTTCATTTTGATTATTTTTCAAACAAAAGTCAAAAGGCCTAATCGTCATCAAATTTACTTTTTGTGTATGTATGTATGGAAATGAATGAGGGCTGAAAGACGAGAAATGGGAAAGGAAGATAAGATAGTATCCTCACAAGAGCACTTGAAATGTTGAGAAAGGCAAGGATAGCTACAACAAGCCACCTCCTCTTGTAGAGCGTATACTCAGCAGTACCAGTACGGGAAACTTCCCCGCGGGAAAAGGCCGGGCCACCCGGTATTGGCGGAGGGCCGCTGCCGCCGCCTGAACCAAAGTCGTCATCGTCTTTCTGGTTGAAAAGTGGTCGATATTGCGGCATGTCTATTACACTGCAAACTATCACTGAAATATTCTCACCAAGTCGAGAAGAGGAATGAACCTAAATTAACAGCAAATTCCAAAATTTATTAACGATGTTTACAATACACATTATTCGCATAGTGCACTGTGGGGTCGGGCTAACTCGGCACTAGGGCGAACTCGGCACTACGGGAAAAGTGAGGCCGAGTTAGCCCGGAGGGTTTAAATCGATCATGAAATACCAATCCGTAAGGTTTTGTTGTGATTACTAGCTAAGAATATGTTTATTAATTAACCATTCTTTTTGATAGAATTGTATGAAATACTCACTTTGAAGGTAATCTTGCAATTTTCTTGAGTTAACATGATATAAAAGTGAATTTCTATGCAGTTTAATCACACGATACTGCTCCGATCATCGCCGTGCGTAGGCCGTAGCATGCACTGTGTTTGCTACGGTATTCGGAGCGATGAGTCGGACACACATTTTGTAAAACTGCAAATTACTGGAAAACTCGGTAAATTTGTTTTTATCCATCATGAATTTGGAACTAATTAACATATAATGAGTTGTTATGTTTCAGACATGATTAAGATCTACGGAATTTTGCAGTAATTCATTCATCAAAATATGTCTCCAGATACGAGTCCGAGTACCAAACACAGTCACTGAGTCAGTGAATGCAACGCACGGCGATTGCGAATATATGCGAGCTGTGAGTGATTAAACTGCCCAAAATGTCACTTTAAATTGATATTAGCTCAAGAAAATTGGAAGAATATCTTCAAAGTAAGTATTTCATACAATTCTATCAAAAGAATGTTTTAAAAACGTATTCTTAGCTAGTATTTAGTAATCAAAACAAAACCTTACGGATTGGTATTTCATGATCGATTCAACCTCTCCGGGATAACTCGGCCTCGCATTTACGGTTGGGCCGACTTCGCCCTAGTGCCGAGTTAGCCCGGATTCTACAGTGTGTACCAATACGAATGCGCATGCGCGCGTTAGCTAGTTCATTAAAAAAAAAAAATAATAATAATATTGTCACATGACTCGTTTGTGTATGTAGAATCATGTGACCAAAAAAAATAAAATATAAATAGGCATACATTCAGTCAATTTTGGATTATCATCACTATACACATGACACAAGGAAGTACACTGAGGGAGAATATAAAACGCAATGTCAGATCATCATTGAAACTATATAATTTTACAGAAAATAATAAGAGAAAAGTATACAATTTCTGTTACAATCAAGAAAAAAAAATGTACATGTAGGCCTCATACCAAACTCTTCTACTTTTACAGATGATTAATACATTACCATAAAAATCTATTACTTATTTAACTACTGGTAATACTGTAATACTGTACTTATTTCATAGTCACTATACTCTGCCTTATATGCCTACATAATTTATCAACTTTCCAAGTAAGTTGCTCATTCCTTTTAAATAATGAAGGTGCTATGGCATGAATATTATGGAATTTGTTTTCTTTCTTTGTCCTTTATAATTATGATGGACATCGTGTAACAAAGTGAAATTCAAGCTTCTACTGATTGCAATCAGACACTGAAGAGGAGGGGTGAGAGTGATAGGATGGGGAACAGTAAGGGGGTCGTTTGGTACTTGCTATTTCCTATTCTCAAAAAGTTCATAATTTTATGATTTATATATTTGATTATAAGTATATTGGTTGCAGGTATAATTCAGGTCAATTTACTGCAATTTACACCTTTATTATCTTTAATTCCCTTTCTATGTCTAACACAACTATTTTTCATATACAACGCGCTCAGAATATGCAGAAGATCTGAAAACCGTATAGGTACTACATAGAAAGAGATTCAATTGTGTGCTTTCAAAAAGAAACGGAAGGTAATGCAATACCTAACAAGGCCTATAATTTCGAAATGCTGGGTTGATGATTCGAGCGGGGGCGCCGGGAACATCTTTCCATGCAAAAATAATATTTAAAGGGTCGTTTCCGCCCGAAATTCCGAGAATCGCCCCCACTGAATATCTAGATGATGAAGCCTAACCCCATTATGAGAAAAATGAATTGGTAATGATATTACGATCTTATGATGATTCGCTATCTTGTGAGCCAAAGTGCTTTGGAATGGAAAATACGAAATTGTCAAATTTTCTCGCTCCGTCGCTACGCAACGTAAAAAATGATTTTTTTTTTTTTACATACTATAATTTATCAAGGCCGTCGTTATAATATAATTATAGGGTGAACATGAAAATTGCAAAATCTTTTTATTCAGGGGAGGGAAGAGGGGTATACCCTCACCGACCCTTCCACACTGGCAGCACTGTGGTATATCGGTGAAGACTCTTGACTCTTATAGGAGAGGTCCTGTGTTCGATCCTCGCTCGGTGCTTACATCCTTGGACAAAGTGTTTTGCCCACATAATGTTCCTCTCGACCCAGGTGTGAATGGGTACCTGGCAATGCTGGGGTAATAATAATTGCAGGGCCCGCAGGAAGAGCAGTATTGATACTGATGATGTGGCTACCATGGGTAAATAAAACACATCCCCGCGATCATTAATCTGCTCAAGGCCAAGGACAGTAGAAAATGGGCCATTATAATTATTGTAATAAGGCTCCTTAGATCAAAATTCAAGCATCATGGTACTACAATTCTGTATCCGCTAGTTCATGTAGTAAGAACCTTGTTATTGTATACTGGATCTCAAAAGTCCATTGAAAGTAAGTAAAATGATTCATCCAATTCTAGAAAATTTACACCACAATCAACATTCTTATTTTCTCTTATAAACAAAACTGATTTTTAAAAATCTGTCCAGGAGGTGTTTCATAAAGCTGTTCGTAAAGTTACGCATGACTTTACGAACGACTTGAATATGAAGTACCAAAAAGGATACCTAAAGTTTTTCCTGATGTTTTAGCAAAGTGTATTTCCAGTATTGAACCTCAATTAAATTATTGCAAAAATATATGTTTTGCATTAAAAATGTTTGTCATAATAAGAATGTTAATCTGCATTTGCACAGTTCAACTTTAGTTGATGCAGTTAAAAATGATTGAGCATCCCATTTGGCTTGTCATATTTAAGTCATTCGTAAAGTCATGCGTAACTTTACGAACAGCTTTATGAAACACCTCCCCCCCCCCCCCCCCCCCGATGTAAAGCAAATATTATTATACATGTATATATATTATATATAATACGCAAGCAATGACTGCTGACTGATCTGATGTGTTATGAATTAATGATTATATCTTGAAAATGTGACTATGAAGGTATAATGAGATATTTATATTCAAATAAAACATATAATTAAGAAAAATCGGATGTCCTCACTTCCGCCTTTCAATTTGAGTGTTCGTGTTCTTTCATATTATAGAGAGATACTTTATAACAAAATGATATAACCGTAGCTGTCAATATAGAAATCATGATGGTTGTGGAGTTTATGAAAAGGCGATTAATAATTTTCTTTCATCAAGAAGAGTGGTAGGGCAATTATCAATCACACATTTCACTTTTCTCACAATAAAAGAGGGAGAAAATAGAGAGAGTGGGAAAGAAAGTGAGTGGTAATCAGAGGTAGACAATCGTGAGAAATATGGAGAGAGGCTGAAAGGGTGAGAGAAAGAGAGGGGAAAAAAAACAACAAGTGAAATCTAGTGGTAGAGATTTGGAAGAGAGTGTATACATGAGAGAGAGAGAGAGGGAGAGAGAGAGAGAGAGAGAGAAAGAGAAAGAAAGAAAGAGTGGGGAAGTTGAGAGAAATAAGAAAGATACGGAACAAGAGAGGGTCAAAGAAAAAAAAAGGAGAACAGCACAAAGAGGGATACACACACGCGCGCGCACGCAAACACACACACATAGGCGTAGCCAGGGGGCACGAGGGGGCCATGCCCTCCCCGCCCTTCATCCGGTAACCCCCCCCCCAAAAAAAAAAAAAAAAAAAAAAAAAAAAAAAAAAAAGCTGACTCTCTCTGTCATATTGAAACATTTATTTCAAAAGCCAGAAATAAATGACAATTTTTCAAATATCTATGTAGACGTTTTGAAACCAACCGTCAAAAAAGGTAGACAAAACTAATTTGGGAGCACGTGTGAAGCCCAATAGGGCAAATTTGAACGCCTCTCTTGTAATCATTATGTATAGACATAACATATGAAATATCTTCAACATGTCCGAACACTTTCAATCATAATGCGATGAGGGGAAAAAAATTTTTTTTAATTGCTCGCTCGCAATCATCTTTGAGTCATTGTACTGTTGATAATGACACTGCACACCCTCCCACACACCTACATTGTGGACATGTAATAACATTAGGCTGATGGAATTTTTGCTCCAGTAAAAATGCAATATATTGTCACTGCTCATTTTTTCTGCAACAAGAAAGAGCACCTCAGTGAAAATGTAAAGAAAAGTGTCGAATTGATTAATTAGCACGTTATACACATACCCCATTTAATACAGCTCAAGCTTATAAATAATGTCACAACGTGTAATTGCATAGATGTGATTGAGTGGGCTCATTGTATTGAAGATTTGATCAAAATCAGTCCGACGTTAAAGCTGTGCATTACCACACTTTCGTTGAATGGAAATTTAATTACAAGTGAATTGTTGATTAATACTGTTGCATCAAATTTAAAGTGCTGTTGATAAAAAATCAAATACAAAAGGAAAAAGTACTGTGACATTGCCATACCACAGATGTGACATTGTCATTCATTTACATACAACCACAATGAATATCACGATAAGGAATTAAAATACAAAATACGAAAATACACAAAATGGGACCTAAATGTTTGACGAGATTGTCATGTCATGTGGGGATGGAAGCTTCACGATTTTCAACAATAGGCAAGCACGTCGTATTTTCCGTTGATAATCATATAGATGGCAGAAGCTCAAATAGTATCATAAAACGTATCACAACGTAAAAGAATTTATCTTTTACGTTGTCCATTTTAACCCATACTTACCATCAAAGTTTGCAGTCTTTGTAATGACATATTTTTGAATTTTAATGAAAATAATGATACTAACAAGAATTGAAAGCTGTGTGCCAATCAAATGGAAATGGGATCACAGTATCCCCCATCGATCACCCCAGTTGCATTATCAATCAGTTATTGATTTATAATTTACAAATCTACTGTGGTGTAGTTATTTAAAATGTAATTATTCGAACTTTGCCTTCTATGAAGACTGTGTCATTTTTAATGACAATTTGTTATTTATTATCAATATCACTAAAATCAATCACTACGGAACCACTCTCAATGAATTTTGGAACTTCTCTCCTTTGTGGTTTCACTTTTGGAACATGCGCAGGAAAAATTCTTTCGTTCGTTTTGTAATATAACTTTTAGACAAATAACAAAACCACCACCAAAAAAAAAAAAAAAAACTAGAGCAGAGGCTGTTGTTGCGTCACGCTGACGTACTAAATAAGTCTTACATGTAATTAAATTTCGTTTTGACATATCAATGTTTTGTTCATAACAAATTTCACATTTACGAAAAATTCATTTTTCGCACTCGACACGCTCCAGAACAGCCACGATTTCATCTGACTTGTGACATCATATCTCCTGACTTCAGCAAACCACTGCTTCATACTCTCCATTAAACTTCAAATAACTTTTTCTTTAAAGTCAAATGCCAGTACTCCCAGAAAGAGCAATGAATCATTCCGGAGTTGTCGTCATCTATGCAACGATGATTATTTTCGTTTTCTTAGTCGACCTTTCGAGCTCGACAACAACGGATGGTGAGTGATATTGTCCAAAGATGGGGGAAATCGTCATTTTTGCACAAAAGGTCTTAATGAAATTAAATTGTCATTTTACAGAAATTTAGCCTCTATGACGTGTATAAAATGTTTATATGATAAAATGTATATATGTTTATCCACTTTAATTATGTGATATACTTTTACTTTAAACAAAAATGTTCCAAGACATGCCTTCCTTTTAGCGGTTTTGTGAGGTTCATAATTTTTCTTCGAGTTAGGTTCGAAATCTGTTTTGTAATCTGTGAAAATCGTTGGTGTTTAGAAAAAGGAACACATAAAATTACCGACTTTCTGTTTTTATCATTATAATATTCATTTTCATCAGTCAATTTTATTAATGTTTATTGTTATTTTGTATTCATTCATTTTTATTTATATGTTTATTTGTTTCTTTATTACTCTGTAATTGTTATTAGTTTTTCTTTTTCATTATCATTTTTTTTGGGGGGTGGGGTAACTTTTGAAGATAAAGGGTTTATCTACTGGATGATCTTTCGAAGCAAATAAAATCTTTTTAAGGAATGACAATATTGTCGAAATTTGCAAAGCCGGAAGATGTATTTACACACACACACGCACACACAAAATTGTTCCCCTAAATCTGAAATGTTTTCACTAAACCTGACAGTTTTAGGCGCTCTGAGGTTTTCGGACAACTCTGGTCCCAATTTTATAAGTAAAGACACATTTAATCAAAGCCTCAATGAAATTTTTGATGTCCTTTCAACATTTAGCTATGCTAATGTATTAGATTGCTTTGTCTTAACTACCCATGCAGAGTCCGATGTATCGTCCTCATCTGACGATTGTGACAATCCCACTTTAACAAGCATGTTTAAAGGACAAAGTAGACAGGTAATATCCAATAGTATCAATCATAGGCATACGGTACTGTTACAATTATCCGTCTCTAGCCCGAATATCAACTTTTGTGTTTCTATAATTTGGGAGCGAGCGAAGCAAGCGTGCAATAGAATTTGACTCTTTTATAGTGAAAATGTATTTTTGTTATCAAATTTACTTGATGAGGTATGAAAATTACAAATTGATCACCTCGCCGCGGAATAATGAGGCGGCTGCCCGGAAGTGAGGTGACGGTAGCCCTAATATTGATGATTTCGAGGGGGGGGGGGGGGTGGCTGCAGCCCCAGTCCCTGCGTAATACGTCAGTGATATTCACATATTAACCATTCATTTTGATGTATCCTTAGAATATATCAATCGAATGCTGTACAGTTGCCTTGTATACACAAAAGTAAAGAAAGGAAAAAAGTTCTCAAAACGTCGTTTTGATTATAATATCATTGCTTAATTGTAAAAGGAAATATTCTGAAAACTCCCGCACCTATATCTTTTTTTTCACATGGCTAGTTCATAACATTTTTCAAAATGTCTCTGTCATGATGTTAAAGCACAACATCTAGTTTACAGTTTTGAAACTGTAAACTTTTAATCCATTTTTAATTCGAATAAATCAAAAGCTTTTAATAAGGGTCATCGTTCAAATGATTTTTTTTTTCAAAATAAAGTAGCATATAAATTAGAATAAAGTACATGATCTATGAAAACACAATAATTTTATCTACGTGAACTTATCTCATTTTCACGTCACTATGTCAATATAAGGAGTAGGCTACAAATCCGTGGTGATTAATCTTTCACATAATTCAATAACTTTCTCATTGGTCGTCAATTTCATTTTAATTTCGCACAGATCTGTTTGAATAGTCTGGTTATATAAAACCTGTACAAAATAGTAAAGCTGTTCATTCCTATATATTTCTTGTTAGTTTCCAGAATTTCCGGAAAATGCCGGCACAAGTAAAACACAAACACACACACACACACACACACACAAAACATTTTAAAAAATTTTTAAAAAGGTTGGGGGTTTTTAGTCTACCTACATGTATCATGCTAGTTAAACAGGGTTTTAAAAATGTTAATGCTCCGAATTCTTTCCATTTAATTTCTTTTGTAGAAAAGAAGTACGCCAACTCGAGGTAAGTATAGCAATATGGAATTATTCAGTATAAGGGAAACGAAATATCTAAGCTTTACCACGTTCATGTGTTGCATGAAAAAGAAGAGTAGAACAAAGAATTACTGTATTGTAGCCAGTATGATGCCTTTGTTTTTTGTGCATGTACTATGCGAATGACGGCATGCAGTCTCACAGTGCGCCAGCTACGTTCTTATACATGTACCATTATGTCGTATTGCCCAGTATGTTTACATCATCGATATACTCGATACTTTGTTAATGTCCGCACATTTTTTCAGAAAGCGATACGTTTGACGATATCTGGCAATATTTATATCTTGGGTTTTGCCTGTTGATTTAAAAAAAAAATACCTCGATAAAACTATGACCAGTGTCCTTACTGGTTGGCTATTTTTCAAAACAAAATTTGAATTGACAGTTATTTTGAAATTTTCATAGGTCACTTTAGTTGTTTAATAGTAAAACAAATGTACACATTCTTCTCAAACTGGATTTGCTTACAAATATACCAGTCCTAGGTACATTCGCCCGAATATGCAAATATTCACAAAGAAAAGCAGGTTTTGTGTGTGCGTGTGTGTGTGTGTGTTTTTTTTTTTTTTCTTTTTTTTCTTTCTGAAACACTTAAACATATCGTTATGCTTGATATTTTAACCACTGGACTTTTATCACTTGCATAATTCATTATGCATTTTTGGTGAACACCTAAAGTTTCAGATCATCATTCCTAATTATTAGCCTAAATGATTAGATCTAATAGTGGCTCAATCTTATGTCATCACTAATCTCGTTAATAACATTTTTTGCAATTATGAAATTAAACGGATAATTCAAATATTACATTATCTTTGAAAGTGAGGAAGAATAAAACGAATGGATACATGAAATTAGTTAACATCTGAATGAGTGATTTTTCACAGCTTTATTTTTACATATCATCTTGTGTACTTTAATTTCTTTAGTTACTGGATGTAACGAAGGTGGTGGTTCTCCATCGATCACGATCACGTGTGACCCGGGATCAACGATCAGGATCATCAAAGGAGTTTGCCTACAGGTTTTTGCATGCGATGCTTACAATGCCTCCCTAGAGAGCAAGTGTACTGGCAGTGACAAGACGGCACTGTGGGCTCCGTATTGCGCGACGAACAATCCATGTACCATCACTGTCTCATGTCAGGCTGGTTCAACTTGTCAAACAGGGGATAAACCGTATGGCTACGTTGATTATGAATGTGGGTAGATTAGGTCAAAGTTTGAATTTTTCTGAGTTTACAGTGATGCATAAATTTGTGATGTACTTCCACTCGTAAAAAATCTAGCTTCTCGTATAGTTCCACTGAAATCAAGAAAACAATTATACATTTAGTAATAATTTTTCTACACAACAGCAGTTAAGGAATTTGACCTAAAAATTTACACAGCCTTCATATTAGGATATTAGGATATTAAATAAATTATATTAAATCATTAATTAATGTTGTTAGCGCTACGAAAAAGGGGTAAATCTTTCCCCTAGGTCATGTACCCTCATGCAGCACCAACGGCATACCTTAAAATGTGCAATATTGCAATCACTGAATATTATACTGGGACACACTCACAATGGCTGGGGAATGTTTTGCAGAAGGGAGAAATAATACTTGGAACCCTTACGGTCCAAAATTTGTACAGAGCCATGTTGAAAACTTTTCTCCAGTAGTAAGAATGCAACTTTTCGCACCTTAAAGGGAAATCCAACCTTAAAGGGAAATCCAACCTTAATAGCAAGTTGCTTTGAAAGAGAGAGGAAAAATCAGAGAAGCAGATTGGTGAAAGTTTGAACGAAATCGGACAAGTAATAAGAAAGTTATAAATTTTTGAAAGTTGTAATCACTATACCTATGGGAATTTCAAATTGGCCGAATAGGTAATGCCCCTGTGATGTAGCTGTGGACAACTCCCCCATTCGCTCAAACACACAAAATTACTAAATTGTCTCTTTTTTCAAAATGTATTACTCAGAAGGATCTTTTTCTTCCATGATGACCTATAACAATATGCTATCTCCAATATATTTTGAGTACTGCCCCGAGGGTAAAGGCACCTCGAAGAAAACCGCAAATTAATGATATTTTCGTACACGACAAATGGGAGAGTTGTCCACAAAAATGTCACAATCGACTCACCAAATTGCCAATTTGAGATTTGCATAGATGTAGTGATCTCACTTTTCAAACATCCATAAATTTCTTATTCCTTGTCCGATTTCTTTCAAACTTTCACCATCCTGTTTTTCTTATTTTTCTTCTTTCACACAAATCATCTTAGTACAAGGGTTGGATTGCCCTTTAAAGGTAACAGATAGTTTTGGGAAGCCCTCAAAAACTTTTCGTGAGATTTCTTTGATTTTACTTAATAAACAGCAGGGTACTAACATAACTAAGATGCTGTGAAGTTTTTTCCTCCTCAAGTGAAATATTTATCGAATGAGAGGTGAAAAGTAATAAAAATCCCTGGCCCAAAAAAGAGGGGATGTAAATTCAAACAACGGCCACACACACTACTTACACGAGGATTGCTGTGTGTGTAGAATACGCTACACATAGTGCGAAGCGTTGGGTTTATTGTGCGTGGAACCTTCGGGTGAATATGGTCTTAGCGTGAGGTAGTGAAAAGCCGTTACCAAGCGTTTCTTACAGATATTTACACTAAAATTTGTTCGAAATCGTGAATGGAATTTTAAATAATCTCGTACATGTGTCTTATGATAAACGGAGAATAGTATGTGACTATTTCAGATAAGTTTCTTGCCAGTATGATTTTTGCTACCGAGACTGTCTATGAGCTTTAAAGATGCTGCTTGCATTAAAAGTACAAAGTTGTTCTCTTTTAGTAATATGCAGAAATCGTCAATGTCATCTATAATTACACCATCTGAAAATACGTATCAAATCTTCACAAGGTGTTGCTTTATCATACATATATTGCATTGTCGGCTTGTATTTGGCGATTTGTTCTTTAGCAGAGCATTTTCTCTACATGACTCTATTTGTTTGTTTCCGATTTTCTTTTTACTATCATTACATGCATACAGGTATCAGTGACGAAACAACAGTACCGGCAACGTTGCCAACTGTAAGTTCTCAATTTACACAATAAAATCACTTTGTTCATTTAGCAGAAACATCAGTTAATTATAATTGAATATATTTTTACGTGGTCATTGGTCCATTTGATACTTTTCTTTTCCAATACATTAAAAAGCCGCTTAAAACAGATAATTTATAATATAATAGGATAATAGATAAGATCATAAGATGAGGAAGGAGGAGAAGAAGAAATAAAAAATGAAGAAGTGGAAGAAGAAGGGGAATATGGAGAGGAAGAGAAGAAGGGGGAGAATGAGAAGAACAAGAAATCGTTTATGTGATTTATAATTACGAAATGCATATGCAGGACCTTTGAGATATATTTTTCTATATTCTATATCTGTTTTGTTTTTGCAATGCTAGTGCGAAGCGAATTTCCACGATTTGTGGACTATGAATACATTTGAGCTGGAATGTTTAGTGCCTCAAAAGAAAAAAAAAAAGAGAGAATATCATTTTTTTTTCATATAGATCAATGCCAGCAAACAACTCAGCTAGTGCCATTAACATTCAAATTGTAAATTAAACAACAACAACAACAAAAAATACTTAGCCACAGACGCTAAAAATTTTCATATAATTTCAGATTTTAATGAAAATTAACAATCAAATTTTTTTTTTCCGAAAATAATGTCTTTAGTCATACTACATAATTTGCTGGAGTTAAATTGAAAGTGCCTTGATCCGTCAGACTTTGACGTACATTTTGCAATTATGTTTACTTATCATCACTTCCATCAAAATAAATTGAAACAATAAAGTTATATAGTATCTGGTATAAAATGAGTTACGTTTTAGTAGCCGAATTCCTTATTTCTTCGTAAATTCATGGCAACTGATGACCCTATACTTTCCATATGTTGACATGACAGATTGCTCCTGGATCAACTACAGGCAAGCCATCTCCAACACCAGGTATTTAATTAATTTTAGAGTAGACATATCCCGATAAAATGCATTACCTTTTTGAAATATTTCATGAAAAGTTGGAATTTTTTGAAGCCAGTACGTGTTGAAATACACTAGAATAGTAGCAGTTTCTACTGATCATTGTTACATACAAATATGAAAGAAAAAAGTAAAGAGACCCCTAACCGAGCTGAAGAGTATTAAAACAAACTCTCCATTTTTTTTTCTTCTTTTTTGTGACTTATCTAATGATAAAACCTGAAGTTAAGAAGAAAACAACCCCGTGTCCTCAAGGGCGCCGCTCAACTGGCAACCATCACCAGCATATTCGTCTTTTACTTTTCGTTACTTTTTGTGATTTTAAAGTACATGTATTGCCAGACACGTTGCCTGTACCCACGGAAATCTCAGCAACAATGTTGCTGGCGTTTCTGATACTTGGGACTGTATATAAGTAAGACTGAGAGCCATTAAATCAGGCACCAAAGTAATCAGTACAGGGGCTCCAAAGGGTTGTGTTTTATCTCCAGCCCTGTTCTCTCTGTATACCAGCAGCTGTACAAGTGACAATGAGACCTGTACTATCATTAAATATGCTGATGAAACGGTAATAACTGGTCAACTCATAGAGGATAAAGCAAATAACTATTTCACTACAGTAAGAACATTCACCGAGTGGTGTGATGCACATTATTTCCGCTTGAATGTAGCTGAAGCAAAAGAGTTAGTGTTCGATTTTCTGAGGAAATCGGAACAGCACGAACCGCTCGTTCTGCGTGACAAGGAGGTTGAGCAGGTGAATGAGTATAAGTATCTTGGAAGCCTAGTTACAACTACATGTACATTAGACTGGACAGAAAATGTACGAACACTATGCAAAAGAAAAAAAGGGTACCAGAGATTATACTTTCTGAGAATAATGAGAAATCTTCATGTCGACAAAACTATCTTGGTTTTGTTTTACCACTGTTTAATCCAGAGCATACTCACGTACAACCTCGTATGTTATTATCTTCTCTTAGTTGTTTGTTTGAAGAGAGAGTGTTGTCCAAAGATAACAAAATTATGAACGATCAAAGTCATCCTCTTAACGAACATCATACATTTAATCGCTTTGGTATCAGACTGCGTGTGCCACGTACAAATCGAATACGTTTCCGCCAATCATTTGTGCCCAGACCAACTCGATTCACATGTTCAACCAACTTGTCAGAAGGGAGTATAGGCCATAGTTCAGACACACCTTTGCTTTTTGGTAAGAAAGTAAAGTTTATATCAGATTTTTGATGAAAAATATGGTTGTATAAGCAATTAGTGATTTTTTCAATTTACGTTTGAGTGTACTCAAACTTATACTGTCTCGTATATTTAAATATAAGTTGAACAGAAGAATAAGAAGGACAAACTCAATTCTATTATTTCTCAAACAAGTAATAAGTACATATATACACTTGAACACAAGTTATGATTAGTTATGTATGAATATGGTATGCAGTCAAAAAATGAAAGGAAGAAAGAAAAGATGATGAGAAGAAGGAGAAGCTTAAACATGTGAAATTAACGAATTAGAAATTAATATAATAAAATAGACTGAATAGATTAAAGATAGAAAGGGTTACAAGTTACTTCAGGAGCAAACATGAATGAAAAATTAATTGGCAAAATTAATGCCATGCAGAGAATTTCTTTGTTTAATTGTATTTGCATGTATGTTAGTTGCTTTGTACTGTATTGTTTTCATGTTGATTTCTGCTATGATGATGGAAAACTAATTATGTGGATCAGAATGATAGAAAAATCAAATTATTATCAATTGCATCAACTTGTCTGCATTTTTGGGCGTGGCAGGTCTCGTTCAGGAGATGAAGACACACAGGACGTAAATAATGTTGACTTCTCTAAATGTCTGATTTATGAGGAACTCACGAGTAAAACTATATTTGTGATATGTTTCAAATGGGATCCAGTACCTCATATCAAGTTGTTTTAAAATTTGCCTGTAAGAATACAGTTATTTCATACATCAATTGTCATGTAGCCGAGTTTTCTTGTGTTGTCCACAGTGTCAAACGAACTTATTTGAATTTTGTTCTTATTTTCATCGAACTATTGAAAGAAAAACATAACAAAACATAACAAACTACGATTGATGACATAATAACTTATTAACTTTAAAAAGTCATAAAAATGGACAGAGATTAGGGATTATGGCTTAACAAGGAATGTTTCTTAACAGTATTAATTTGAATTAATATCCATATCTTTTGTCTAGAACATTCATTTTTTTTATTACGCGAATTGATTTTTCTATAGATTTTACCACAATTCACGAGCCGCTTCCCTCAATGCCTTCAAAAGTAGACATAGTCCGTCAAAAGACCTCCCTCTTCAAACAGATCCAGGGGCGGCGCCTTAGAAACCACGTGATCAAAACCAAACATGGATTGTCATTGGTCAAATGCGGCGGCGAGTGTAACAAACGAGATGACTGTGTGTCTTTTAACATTGGTAATGGTGTGTGTGAGCTCAACAACCGTGTGGTAGGCGGATCTGGTGTCATGACAGATGACTTTGTTGAAGTCGAGGGGTATAAATACTATGAGAAACAGTAGAATTTGAGCCGACTTTTCACAAGTGTACTAATTATTTGCGAACAAATGGTTAACGTTAAGGCTATGAATAGATATATTGTAACGAAATTATCAAAGTTACAGGACGAGTTGGAAATAAATGAAGCAGGGTCAATAAGTTTAAGCTTCAACTGAATAAAGTTTATTGCAGAGAATAATCAGTTGCAATACAGTACAGTTGGAAAAAATCACCCAAAATAAATATTTCAAAATATTTGTAGGAAATTTTCATACCCGTGGATAGATTAGGGTCTCTTCTATCAAATGACACCAAAATATGTGGCAATATTTTGAGCTCGAGTGAGCAAAGGCGACTTTTGCGAAAGGGTGCAAAATCCAGACTTGACAAGAATGGGTATTTTGTGCTGACTAGTGTTAACAAATTTGAGAACCGTAAAAAGTTGACATTTGGAAAAAGTCTCCCCAAATGAACATTTCCAAATATGTTCATGAAATTTTCATACCTATGGATAGCTTAGGGTCTCTCCTATCAAATGATACCAAAACATCTAACGATATGTTATGCTTGAGTGAGCGAAAGCCATTATTGAGAAATGGTGCAAAATCTATGGTTGACAAAACTTTGTATTGGTTCTATCTGGTATCAGCAAAGTTTAGAGTTTTGAAAAGGCTTAGAAACTTTCAGATTCTGATCATTAAAAGGCAATTTATGAAAGAATAGGCTTTGTTTTCTGTATGTTTCGACATATCCCGTCAAAACTTTATGGTTGACTGAGAAATCCAGCTTGAATTGTAACTTTGCCAAAACTAATATTTCAAAACACTCAGTAAAGCAGTTAATTGCTCACTAAAACATGAAAATATTGATGAGATACATGAGGACATACAGAGAACAGAACCTCTTCTTTGATAAATTGTCTATTATTGATCAAATATGAATATTTATAAGCCTTTTCATGACACTCAACATTGCTGGTACCAGCCAGAAGAAATACAAATTCTTGTCAAGTCTGGATTTTGCACCTTTTCACAAAAGTGGTCTTTGCTCACTCGAGCGTAAAATATTGCCACATATTTTCGTGTCATTTGATAGAAGAGATCCTAAGCTATCCACAGGTATGAAATTTTGCTTCAAATATTTTTAAATATTTACTTGGGGAGAATTTTTCTGACTGTTAACTTTTTTGGGGGGACGCTCTGTATATAATAACCGTGTACTCTAGTCCCTGTATAAATTGTATGCGGAGCATTATCAACTTGACGGTGAGAGCAAGATCTCGAGAAGTAAGTTCCTGTTCTTCAGTCTCTGTTTTCCGACTATCCTCTACTAGTATTCTCTTCTCGGCCAACTCTATTCTCAATTCTTCGTTCTCGATTCTCGATTCTCCAGTCTAGACTCCTGATTTTGGATCGCGCAGCAGTATTTATAAGAGCAAGCCGACCTCGGCCGAAGGTGAGGGCAGAGTCTGACCCCAAAACTGAGGACATAAATCTGACCTCACCTCACGGTCAGTCAACAGGCCAATGACAATGACAATGACAATGACAATGACAGTGACAATGACAATGACAATGACAATGACAATGACAATGACAATGACAATGACAATGATATTTTATTTCTTGAACGGCCCCTCATGGGGGCATGGAAGAAATACAATCATATTCAAACAAGGTGTATAAGGCAATAATTGGCATAAACATGTGTGAAGAAAAAAAAAAAGAAAAAAGGGGGGGGAGAAAAAATATATATATATTATATATAAACATAATATATATAAACATATTCAGGCTATATAAGTGTATATACAGTACCAGTAATTATCAACTACATAATATTAAAGACAGATTCAAATGCAATACTTAATGGCAGCTTGATAAATATACACAAAAAATGAAACATATCTACTAATTTTCTTTTACTACAGAAATATTAAAACCTAGACATAATGATTTTACAAAACCGCGAAAGATTCTTCAGTTCTTTGGTATTCTTTGTGTTAAACAACTTAAACATTTTTTGAACATTAGGTCGTTTACTAAAATATGACTTGATAAAAACTTTCCGAGTCATATCAAAAGCAGGACATTTGAACAAATAATGAAATTCATCTCCCTGTTCCTGCGTGTCACACAAAGTACAACATTGCAGGACCTGGTCAGGTAAATAGCGACCATGAGATATAGGCAACTTATGATTTCCACAACGAAGCTTACAAAGAGAAGTCCTATCTACAAAATCTAATTTTAACATATAACTTTCAAAAACACATTCTTGCTTAAATATTCTATAATTGGTACATAAACGATTTCTATTCACTACACGCGACCTACAGACGACCCTGGACATTGCGTAACTGAGGCTAGACTTGCTCGAGGTCTAAAAAAAACTTGATCCAGGGGCCTTTAACATAAAGAAATAAATCAATCTTACGATTGATATCAATCGTAAGTCTATGGCAAACCATGTATTGAAGAGTTACAATTGATCGTAAGATTGATTGTATCTCTTTATGTTACAGGCCCCTGGACGCGTAGGCAAGGCCGAAAAACAAAGTCATAAATGTTGCCAAGGACTAGAGTTACAATTTACATCGAATTATTATAAAATACTACAATTGTATTTCTCACTAATGAATTCCGGAGAAAATAGAATATCCAAATTCGTTGCAATATATTTATTCTAATTCAAAATAAACTAACGTACTTCATGTGAAATTACAGAGCATTCTAGATGTTGATCTATATCTCTTATGTGCATAAATTTTCTTTGGATTAATTAAGATTAGCATTAACTTGCAGTTTTATGTTATCTAATTTACCATGTGCATACCAGTACCATGGTCTAGCTTTGTACATTGTCAATATAGTTTTTTATTAATCAAAAACAAAACGTCATATTCAAGGGCGTCGATTCTGGGGGGGGGGGGGGGGCAGGGGGGCGATTGCCCCCCCCCCAGAAAATATTGGGGGGGGGCAAACATATCATTTGCCCCCCCCCCCCCAATAAATCCGGAGGTGTAAAATAAAATAAGGAAAAACTGATGCAAAACTCGGGAAATGAAACCTTCCAAACAATGAAATACAAAAGATTTTACACGGTCAGACTTCAATTTCTTCATATTTTATTAGTGTTTATTTTTTCTATTATTTTGTGTTATATCTTCTCTACTCAATTTGCTGTTGTGTAAAATATATTTTCCCATAATTTTGTCGTTTTCCATGTGACCTTTAATTTCATTTTCTGTTCATGATATCGATATGCATACTTTACTTAAGTTCAAATTACCATCATATCTTTATTAATGATATGATGATCAGAGGCAGCGCTCCGGGGAAGGGGACGGGGGCAGGGGGCACAGTGCCCCCTCACTTTTTCAAGTACCCCAAAAGTGCCCCTTTCCATAGCTGATAAGTCCCTTTTTCTTCGTATAGTGCCCCTTTTTCTTTCTAATAAGTGTCCTTTTTACCTTCTGATGAGTGCCCCTTTTAACCTCAGAAATTAGTGCCCCTCTTGTTTTCTGATAAATGCGACATCGGTAGATACTGGTATATATAAAGTATATATATGGGTATGTATGAAGTCCACAAAGGAGCCTTATACATATAGCTCCAAATAATCAGAGAGGCTTCATAATGATACATTCCCCTACTGATATCAGCACAATTGTGAGGCAGTAGAGCAGGGGGTAGGAGGGGCCCAATGCCCTAAATTATACAAGAATGAACAGTGCTCCTATATTATAAAAGGAACGAGGACAATTTTTTTTCTAATTTTTTTCTAAAGCTCACTCGCTACGCTCGCTCGCATTTACTATTATCTTCTTATCATATTAGGAAATTCGCTGTATATAATTCAACACCCGTTGCCTTCAGCGTTAGAAATAAATCTTAATTTTTTTGCTCGCTCGCTCCGCTCGCTCGCAAATGAATAATCAGGCTATTACACTCAACTGCAAAGTAGTTTAGTTTTTTTTTTTTTTTAAATCTAGATCCATGTTAAGATAGAAACAATAACATGTCGAAAATGATCCTCGGTTGTGTATTGATCAGAATGTACCGGTATACTAATGTCTCGAAGTGGTATTTTCCTTGTTTCCACCCTTTGTAGGTGCCCCTTTTTGTTGGTGCCCCCCCCCCACTTTGTAAGACATACCGCCTCCCCTGATGATTGAATTGAGTGCGAAATGATCATCGTTACGATAGGCTGTCTCTCCCCCCCCCCCCCCCAATCCGAAAAACGGATCGACGCCCCTGGTCATATTCATAAAATTCAATTATTGTCGTGATTACGCTATGACATAATTCTTTATCTGATTGTGGGAATTTATGTTTCTGTATTCATGGTATTCATTGTAGTATTTTAAAATATATATAATTCAATTAAAAACCAAGTGTGTAAAAGGGACTTAAAGGAAAGTTATTTTAAGAATAATTGATGAAACCATTTTTATCCCGCTGTTTACAATTCATGATATATAAATATAAAATATAAAAAGCACCACACTTTACGCCAAATCATGAATATTAAAAGGCATCATAAATGTTGAGCTGCGTGTAAATATTCTCAATGATGCCATTTTTGATAATCAAGTGGATCCACTAGTGGATCATCGTTAACAAAAGTAAACATCCTTTGACGAAGTTGGCGCTGGTCACCAAATAATGAATGAGCGTCACCAAATCAGTCAGACAACCATAACTGTCGGAGCACCATTCCTTCTGCCAGTCATAGTACCTTTTCGCTCCCAATTTCATGATCCTATTATAGAAGTACATTTATATTGAAATGTGATGATATGATAATCATCGTATATCGCCAATCGTTTCATAAATATTTATTTGGGTTATGGGGTTGGCCTCCAAGATATATACCAGAAAATAAAATATTGTATGCGTGCAATTTATTTCACATTTGAAGAAATAAACAATTGTCAGAACTAAAGAATATTCATGGGGCCTTTGTTCTGGTTCTGAGTATAAATATGGAATAGAAATGAAGAGAATTTCGACCTTGAAAGTGATAGAGATAGAAGGGAGAGATAGAGAGAGGGGGGGGGGGGGAGAGAAATAGAAAAAGAAGGAGTAAGGAGAGTGTCTGTGTGTGTGTGTGATGAAAAAGTGAGAGAGGAGAATGAGATAAGGAGAGAGAGAGGAGGAGGAGATAAGGGAGCGAGCGGTTTTAGAACGGCCAATAGAAACAAAGGAAATCGCCATAAAAAAAGAGGAATACAAGTATTATTCAAATGCGCATGTGTTTATCACGTCATGTCTTTTCCGAACTGATTATTCTGCGTTTGGTAGATACAAAGTATACCGTGTAACGATTCCTTCCAAAGTTCTTGTTTCATTCAGAAGATATTTACAATGGATTGGAAACGAAAGACAGCTGTAGCAATCTTTATCATCATACGCTTAATAGAAAGCACAGTAGGATCAGCTCCAACACGAGGTAAGAAATATGAGATTTGAGGTTGTCGTCTTCTGTCTCTTTCTCTGTCTATCTGTCTGTCTGTCTGTCTCTCTCTCTGTCTCTCTCTCTCTCTCTCTCTCCCTCTCTCTTTATTTTGGTTAAAAAAATTAATAGAACTAGTGCTAAAATGAACAATTTAATGTCCATAATATCTAGTTCTTTATTACCACAACTTCTGGTTATTTAATTAAGTTGTTTCGTTCAGGACTAAAGGAAAGCCCTGAACCATCATGATGCCCAGTATTAGCAATTATTTTAGTCAAATTTCCTTCCGTACCCCCTCCCCCACCCCGCACAGCCATTACAGCTTGGCATTTATAGCGTTGAATTAATGCGACCAGTAATTTTTTTGGCCAAAGCTGTTACAGAAGTTCATCATTAAGTGATTCTCAGTGACAGTGGAGCAAAATCCATTTTGAAATTCGGGGGGGGGGGTCGCCACATGATTTAACTTTTGTACCTGTCCGAAATGTCAAATTTCTGACAACAAAAAAAAAAAAAAAAAAAAAAAAAAAAGGTTATCACAATTTGGGGGTCTAGTTTTCCTCCAAAATTCTGTGTCAGCAAAAAAAAAGAAGAAAAAAAAAGTTAAAAGATTATCAAAAAAGGTGTGTGTGTGTGTGTGGGGGGGGGTACATTCACCTATTTTCAAAAAGGTGGGGGGGGGGGACATGTCCCCCTGTCCCCCCTGGATTTGCGCCCATGCTCTGTGAGGTATTTTTTAGTCAGTTCGTTGACCCAGTAAGTCACATAAATTGTTGATCAGGATCAAGTTCTTAGTCTTGGCCCTTCAGAGGTGTGTGCGCGGGTGAGTGTGTGTGTGTGTGTAATTGGGTTTTTACAGACGTGTTTCAATCAGATATGGCTATTTACGTCTGAGGACCGACCTTTAACGTCACCATCCGAAAGATGTGACTCAGTCTCGAACCTGGGTCCACTGAATCAGTTTATAACTTCCACTGTTAGCTGGATTATAGGCGCACGCCACAACGCCCATGCAGAGGTGATCACCCCATCATTTAATAAGTTGTTCCTTCATCATTTGGATCTTCTTGTTAAGAAAAGTGAAAAGAGGGTAAAGATGAGAAGAAAAAAGAGAAGAAAAGAGAACGAAAAAAAAAAAAAAAAAGGAAAGAAAGAAAATGAAAGAAGAGGGTTAAAAAGATAAAGGTTAAAAACCATTCTTCATTTTAATCAACAGCAAGTACTGCTATTACAAATATTTATTTATACATCGCCCTCTTATGCTTAGGGATTCCAAACTCGATTCCTCCGAACCTTTTAAAAATAGATTAACCATTTTTTCGGTGTAATATCTGTTCTCATTTGTGCAGTTACTGGATGTAACGAAGGTGGTGGTTCTCCATCGATCACGATCGAGTGCGACCCAGGATCAACGATCAGGATCATCAAAGGAGTTTGCCTACAGGTTTTTGCATGCGATGCTTACAATACCTCCCTAGAGAGCAAGTGTATTAGCAGTGACAAGACGGCACAGTGGGCTCCGTACTGCGCGACGAACAATCCATGTACCATCACTGTCTCATGTCAGGCTGGTTCTTCTTGTAATACAGGGGATAAACCATATGGCTACGTTGATTATGGATGTGGGTAGATTAGGTCAAAGTTTGAATTTTTCTGAGTTTACGGTGATGCTTAAATTTGTGATGCATTTCCACTCGTAAAAGATCTAGCTTCTCGTAGTTCCACTGAAATTAAGAAAACAATAATTAATAGTAATTATTTTTCCACATAACAGCAGTTAAGGAATTTGACCTAAAAATTTACACATACCTTCCTAATAATGTTTCGTCCTACGAGAAAGGGGTACATCTTTGTCCTAAGCCATGTACCCTCATGCAGCACCAACGGCATACCTTAAAAGGTGCACTATTGCAATCACGGAATATTATACTGGGACACATTCTCACAGGTTCGGGAATGTTTTGCAGAAGGGAGAAATAATATATGGAACCCTTACGTTGCAAATATTGTGCAGAGCCATGATGAAAACTTTTCTCCAATATTAAGGATACAACCTTTCGCACCTTAAAGATGCTGCTTGCATTAAAAGTACAAAGTTGTTCGTAATTTGCAGAAATTATCAATGTCATCTATGATTACACCATCTGAAAATACGTATCAAAATCTTCACAAGGTGTTGCTTAATCATATGCATATATTTGCATTGTCGGCTTGTTTTTAGCGATTTGTTCTTTACCAGAGCATTTTCTCTAAATGACAATATTTCTTGGTTTCCAATCTTCTTTTTACTATCATTACATGCATGCAGGTATCAGTGATGAAACAACAGTACCGACAACGTTGCCAACTGTAAGTTCTCAAGATACACAATAAAATCACTTTGTTAATCTAGCAGAAACATTAGTTATTTATAGTTGAATGATTTATTACGTGATCATTGGTCCATTTGACACTTTTCTTTTCCAGTACATTAAAAAGCCGCTTAAAACGGATAATTTATAATATAATAAGATAAGAGATAAGGTCACAAGAAAAGGAAGGAGCAGAAGAAGAAATAAGACGACGAAGAAGTGGAAGAAGAAGGGAAGTAGAGAGAATGAGAAGAACAAGAAATCATTTATGTGATTTACCATCACGAAATACATATGCAGGACCTTTGAGATATATTTTCTTATCCTATATCTGCTTTGTTTTTGTAATGCTAGTACGAAGCGAATTTCCCCGATTTGTGGACAATGAATACATTGTAGCTTGAATGTTTAGTGCCTCAAAAGGGGAAAAAAGGAGAATATCCTCTTTTCATATTAATCTAATCAATGCCAGCAAACAACTCAGCTTATGCCATTAATATTCAAATTGTAAATTAACAAAAAATAAATAAATACTTAGCCACAGACGCTAAAGGTTTTCCATAAAATTTCAGATTTTGATAAATGAACAGTTTTTAAAACTTTTTTTTCGAAAATAATGTGGTAAATAATTTTACCACAATTCAGGAGCCGCTTCCCTCAATGCCTTCAAAAGTAGACATAGTCCATCAGAAGACATCCCTCTTCAAACAGATCCAGGGACGGCGTCTTAGGAACCACGTGATCACAACCAAACATGGATTGTCATTGGTCGGCGAGTGTAACAAACGAGATGGCTGTGTGTCTTTTAACATTGGTAATGGTGTGTGTGAGCTCAACAACCGCGTGGTAGGCGGCTCTGGAGTCATGAAAGATGACTTCCTTGAAGCCGAGGGGTATAAATATTATGAGAAACAGTAGACTTTGAGTCAATTTTCACAAATGTACTAACGCTTTGAGAACAAACGATTAACGTTAAGGTTAAAGGTATTAAACAGTAGTGGTAGCAAAATGAAAGTTGGCATGAAACTGCTCAAAAACAGTCTCATATTGTTCGGCTTGCATAAAAAGATACATGAGTGAGATAATCCGGTATTCTATTCATGATTTCCGGTGATTTTCAGTGAAATAATTCAAATGATTGAATATCAACGGTTACCTTATACCTTCGCTAAGGACCACCTACCCCGACGCTCCCGGCTCAACGGCGCACATCGGTTCAACGGCGCACATCGGTTCGCACACACTGTTTACACGTGTGTGAACTGTCAACGCGGTACCGCGCTTGTAATTCGATGTTTATTTTTTGGGATATTTTAGCCATTTCTAAACCATTTTTCTTCAAACAAACGTCACCTACGTTCGAAATTAATCATTTCACAACAGTATATGTAGTAATTTCCATTCCAGCTGACAAAGTAGTTAAATATCCAAAGCGCCACCTTTCCCACTACTGTACGATACCTTTAAGAACAGATATATATCTATTCTACTTTAAAGTAAACTAAGTTATTTCATGTGAAATTACAGAGAATTCTAGATGTTGATTTATATCTCTTAATATGTGCATAAATTTTCTTTGGGTTAATCAAGATTAGCATTAACTTGCAGTTTTATATTACCGATATCTAATTTACCATGTGCATACCAAAACCATGGTCTACCGTTTTACATTGTCAATATAGATTTTATTTGTATATCAAAAAAATGTCATATTCTTAAAAATCAGTTTTTGTCGTGATTAAGCTATGACATAATTCTTAATCTGATTGTTTAAACTTGTGTTTCTGTATTTATTTTAATATTAAAAATATCTATATAATTCAATATAAACCACGTCTTTTGACGTCTGCTATTGCTATGTCTAAAAGGGACTGAAAGAAAAGTTATTTCAAGAATGATTGATGAACCATTTTAATCCTGCAGTTTAAACTTCATGATATATAGATATGACGATAAAAAGACCCCACTTTACGCCAAATCATGAATGATAAAAGGCACCATATAATATGTTGATCTGTGTGGAAATAGGCTCAATGATGCTATTGTTGATGACCAGTTAGATCAGTAAACTAATCATTGCTAACAAAAGTAAATATCCCTTGCCGAAGTTGGCTCTCTTTCCCAAATAATGAATGACCGTCATCAAATTCGTCATGGAACTATAACCACCTGAACACAATTCTTACTGCCAGTCATTCTATCTTGTCGATTACTATGTCATGCTCCTAGAAACACATTGTTATCGTAAGGTGATGATATGATAATCATCGTTAGCTAATAATTTCATAAATATTTATTTGGGTTATGTGGTTGACCTATACACTAAACTCCCCCCCCCCCCCCAAAAAAAAAAAAAAAATATTGTATAGGCGTAGTTTATTTCACATTTGAAGAAATAAACATTTATCAGAACTAGAGAATCCGGGTAGAGAATATTCATTTGGTCGGAGGCCGTTGTTCTGAGAAAAAGAGTTATATTGGAAATGCTAATGAAGAAGATTTCGGCTTTGAAACTAAACACATATATAGAGGAAACAGAATGAATGAAGGAGAGAGTGAGAAAGAGAGAGAGAGGGGGGGGGGGAGATGGTGAGAGTGTATGAGAGAGAGAGAGAGAGAGAGAGAGAGAGAGAGAGGGGAAGGTGAGATAGGGAAAGAGTGAGAAAAAGTGAGAGGGAGAGAGAAATAGATGGAGAGAGAGAGAGAGAGAGAGAGCAGTGGGGAAGGGGGAAGACTAACAAACGGATATTGTTAAAAGTTATAATGATGAAGAACTGTTTTAGAACAGCCAGTATAAACAGAGAAATGCCCCAGATAAATGGGTGGTATCATCATAGTCCTCTTAAAATGGCCATGTTTTATCACATATCACTTGGATTCCAAGTGTAGAGCAAGCTATTAAACCCCAGAAAATAAAATATTGTATAGGCGTAATTTATTTCATATTTGAAGAAATAAACATTTGTCAGAATCAGTAGAGAATATTCACTCAGTTGGATGCCGTCGATCCCGTACTGAGAAGAAGAGTTATATTGGAAATGGTAATGAAAAGAATTTGGCCTTGAAATTAACAGAGACAGAGGTGAGAGAATAAGAGAGAGAATAAGAGAGAGAGAGAGAGAAAGAGAGAAAGAGAGAGAGAGAGGGGGAGGGTTAGTGAGATGGATAGATAGAGAGAGAGAGAGAGAGAGAGAGAGAGAGGGGGGGGGAGGGAGCGGTGGGGAAGGGGGAGGACTATCAACCTAACGGATATTATAAAAATGATAATCATGATGAATAGTTTTAGAACAGCCAATAGAAACAGAGAAATGCGCCATGAATAGGGGATACTGGTATCCTTTCATTGCGCCTGTATTTTTTTAAAATTACATCATACCTATTCAGATCTGATTAATTAGCGATTGGTAGATACCAAGTGAGGGGCATTCTTTTACATGTAATACATACTTTTAAAGCTATTGATTCATTCAGAAGATATTTAGAATGGATTCGAAGTGGAAGACAACCGTAGCCATCATGATCATTCTAGGCTTAATAGAAATTAAAGCTGGATCGGCCCAAAAAAGAGGTAAGACAATTGGATTTATTATGATATCGTGTATTGGCAATATTCCGTTATGGGAGGGGGGAGGGGTGATCGTAGTGAGAGACTACTATAAATGAGACTTTTCTTCTATGCTGACAAGTGACAACCAATGGTGATCAATGACAAATTAGACATCTATTTTCAGCACTTCGAAGTCAGTTTTTCACTGAAATACAGAGTAGTTATTATTTTTAAATATTTGAAAATATTGGGAGATTGATATATATATTTTTATCCCGAAAATGCCCGCCATCCCCCATGTCTATGATGACATCAACGAAGATACACTGAACAAAATCCTTATAAAAAAAATTAACACAAAAAGTGTTAAACTATACCAGAGTTCTGGATTGACCAGTAGCCAACACAAATCTGGTAATTTTTTACCTCGTTGCCTGGTTATTTCAGGCTTATCTTCTCTAATCAAATTACCAAATTCCAGATGAACTGATGCGATTATGCACGGAAAATAATTTACACGGGAAAGTTTTAACCAGACGTTTTCTGTGTGTATATCATAATAAAGATCCCTTATATTGCTTCGAACTATATTAAGAAAATAATCTGTAGCATACACAAAATCATGTAGACTATCAAGTCAAATTGTTCACAAAATTGAATATGCAGTTTACGTGATGCCTTTATTCTCAAGATGAAACAAAGTAAGTAACAAGTTATGGAGGACCATTATCCAGTAGAAACTATATTTTCGTGTCAAGCATGCTAACATTTCAGCGGGATGGATGCTTCACGAAATGCTATCAGTTTGTTGATTTTGTAAGATAAATGAAAGACTAATCAAGCAACAGTCATATTGATTTTCGAATGAGCTTTTTCATAAAGTATTCATAAACAAAGTTGCAAACATCGAACAGCTAGGACCAGATAGAACCTTCCGAATGTCCTGGTAAATTTTAGCTGACCGCTGGTTTCCCCTCAAATTTACAAATTGACAGCTGTAATTGCTACGAGTTCATCATTATCATGTGCCCAAGCATGTATATATTTTTTCAATTGTTTTTTTTTTGTGTGTGTGGGTGTGTGTGTGTGTGTATGTTAATCGTTTTTTTTTTATTGTGATCATGAAAAAAAAAAAAAAAAAGCTTTACTGACTTATTTGAGTGAAGTATGAGATATATTGGTTTTCAAAATTGTCTAAAGGAATCAAGAAGATAATGTTCATGCTAATTCATATTACTTTGAATTGGCCAGAGTCCGGTGGTTAAAAGCCAAGTCACAAACTTTTCATGTCAGTTATGATAATTAGTCATGGTAATATCATGCATGTTATGGTAATCTCAATTTATTATATATCCTGTCATTTGACTATTTATTTATCTATTACTTGTTGAATTTTCCTGGCGAATTCATTCCTTCCCTTTCTCCTTGGTTTGGGTAAGAAACAGAAAAATTCTAGCAGGGGTATTGGGTCTGATTAGTGGAAAATATGACTCACTTATGTGAGAACGTATTGTGCACAGATGTTGATGAAAGTATGTCGAGATCTCAAAGTTTTCAGGTTTTTGTGAAAAGGTACTGTCTCATCTAAAATTTATACAGAAGACATGCAGTCAATGCTATGTTTGTTTGCGATCTTACTGTTATTATAATTAATTTTTTAATCAAGAGGTATTAAAGGAAACCTTTTTTTTTTTTTTTCTCCTTTTTTTTTTTTTTTTTTTTTTTTTTTTTTTTTTATGTCTCACATTTAAAAAAAAAATAACCAAGGAAAGAGGGAGAGGGGAAAGAGAATCATTGATCTGGGTTTACTTTTATTATTATTATTATTTTCTATTATTATTTATTTTTTCTTCTTCTTTTTCAAGAAAATGTTTTGTGGTGGTCGGAGTCACGTTGTCTAAACCGAATGATTGAAGGTTTTGTGGTCAAAGGACTAAAGGGAATGTCGATGATCTACAATATGTTTTCACAATTTTCTATACATCAAAAAGTGCGACTGACAATTTAATCAGGAAATATATTATGTGTGGCCTGTATAATTTACAAACTGAAGCCTGTAAGATAGAGCTATTTGTCTACTTTTGTCATATTCAAATTTTCCCCCTTCCTTTTCTTTTAATGGTTTTCTTTCCTAATGTCATTACTAGTGGATTAGCCATTAAAGAAAAAGGTTGTGTTTTATTGTGATAGAAAGAGCTTTACTGGCTTATTTGACTTAAGTATTACAAGAAGATATTTGGGTTTTCAAAATTGTCGAAAGGAATCAAGAAGATAATGTACATTAATGCTAATTCATTTTACATTAAAGTGGCCAGAGTCCGGTGGTTACTTTTCATGTCAGTTTTGGGCGTTGAGGTTTGGTTTAGTGTTAGGGAACATAGGATTAACTGCATGTTTTTCAGTGAGTGCGAGTGTCTGGGGTGGTGTGGTTTTGTGTGTAAAGGTGATTGGTTGATGTATTCTGGTTCCTGTTCACATTCAAATTTAGCACCTGTTAACTTCTATTTATATTCCAGATATTTTTGCATGACTGAAGAAGTCCATGTGTCTTTTATGCATGTATATGTAAATGTCAAATTTAAGGTTGTTGTAATTTCGGGTTGTTCCAGGTTATATGGATAGGTCACCTTTTAGCATGCTTTCTGTAAATGTAAGAGGAATAAGAGAAAAGACTAAGAGGAAAAATATTTTTGAATGGTGTAAAAGTAAAGGTAGTGACATCATTTTTCTACAAGAGACTTACAGTACAATAGAGGTAGAGAAAAGATGGAAATCAGAATGGAACGGTCCAATATTTTTTAGTCATGGATCAAATCACAGCAAGGGTGTTTTGATTTTAATATCTCCAAACCTAAATTTGAAAATTGATGTTGTTGCAATAGATAAGAACGGACGGTACATTGTAATCAAAGTAGAACTGCAAGAGACCAAATTGGTGTTGTGTAATTGTTATTTTCCAACAAGAGATAAAGAGAAGATGCAACTTGAATTTTTAAAAGAATTGGATAACTGCATTTCAAAATTTCAAAACACGGGACAGTTATTTCTGTTAGGAGGAGATTTCAATACAATAATGGATGGAGATTTAGATTATATGGGACCAAAGAACGTTTCAAAAACCAAGTTTAATGAGAAATTTATAGATTTTCTTGACAGATTTAGTTTAGTAGACATATGGCGAAAAAGAAATCCACATAATAAACAATTCACATTCAGACAAAAGTGGCCAATTATACAGAGTCGTTTAGACTATTGGTTTGGCTCTTCCAGTTTACAAAATTTTGTTAAAAACTGTGAGATTTTGACATCAATTACTCCCGATCACTCTGCTGTTCTGTTGCAACTTAGGAATTTTTTAGAGACACCAAACTTTGGTAAATCCTATTGGAAATTTAATAGTAGTTTGTGTGCAGATCAGGAATTTGTAAATAGTTTTAAAGATGAAATAAGAGAATTAAAAGAAGAGTGGACACCTAAAATACCTGACAAATTAGTATTATGGGACTTTCTTAAAATGAAAATGAGGGAATATTATTAGTTATACAAAGAAAAAGGCGAAACTTAGAAAACATAAAATTCATAAATTAGAAGAAGAAATCAAACATCTTGAAAATCAGCTTTTGGATGTAGCGTCTAGAACTGTAGTTGTTGAAATTGAGGAAAAGAAATCCAGGTTAAACAAACTTTATGACTATGCTCGACATGGTTTAAAAATCCGATCTAGGGCTGAATATTTTGAGGAAGGAGAAAAGAAAACACAATATTTTGAACAGTTATTAAAGTCCAATAAAAGGAAAAGTGTTATAAATGAATTATATAATCAAGATGAAGAGTTAATAAAAGACCGTAAGGAAATATTAAAGATTATGAAATCCTATTATGAAAAGTTGTATTTAAATGATGAGGCAGTCAGTGATCAAAATGATCTATTTCTTAACGATATTCCAAAATTAAGCAAAGAAAATCGAGAGTTCTGTGAAGGAAAAGTAACTAGAAATGAATGTTTCAGTGTTTTAAAAGAAATGAAATTCAATAAATCTCCAGGGAATGACGGTTTCACGGTAGAATTTTATTATACTTTTTGGTCAGTTTTGGGGGAAACCTAGTAGAGGTATTGAATGAAGCATATGATAGGGGTAATTTGTCAACATCGCAAAAGCAAGGTGTAATTACACTATTGGAAAAAGAGGGAAAGAATAAAATGTATGTTCAAAATTATAGACCGATTACGCTTCTAAATGTTGATTACAAGATATTATCGAAAGTATTAGCAAAAAGAATAAAAGAGGTTTTAAGTGAGATAATCCATCATGACCAAGTAGGTTATATCAAAGATAGGAATATAGGAGAAGCTGTAAGACTAGTTGATGATATGTTATTTCATTCGTTTGATCAGAATATTGGATTTTTAGTCACAGTGGACTTTGAAAAGGCTTTTGACTCGGTTTCTCATGATTTTTTATTTAATATCCTAGAATTATTTGGATTTGGTCATACGTTTCGTTCATGGGTCAAGGTGCTTTACACAGATATTACCAGTTGTATAATGAATGGGGGATATTCCACGGGATATTTTAACTTGAAGCGAGGAGTAAGACAGGGAGATCCATTGTCGCCATACTTGCTTTTATTAGCTATCGAAACTTTAGCTCTGGAAATAAGGAAAGATAATGCAGTAAAGGGAGTTCAATTTGAAAAAAATGAAATAAAACAAATTTTGTATGCAGATGATATTTCCCTTTTCGTGAAAGATACGAATTCAATTAATAGGCTACAATATCTTTTTGAAGAATTCAGGAAAGTCAGCGGTCTTAAAATCAATAAAGGAAAAACAAACTTTTTGTGGATGGGCAAGGATAGTGATAGACCTCATATACCTTTGTTTGGAAACCTAGTTCAGCAAGTTAAAATATTGGGTATTCATTTTCTGTAGATGTTAGAATAAAAGAAGATTTGAATTACAAAGAGATACTTAGTAAAATAAAGAGGCTATTAGGGTGGTGGAAAGAGAGGGATTTAACACTTATGGGTAAGATACACTTGTTAAAAACATATGCACTGTCAAGGTTGAACTATGTCTCATCTCTTATAGTAGTCCCTCAGTGGTTGCTTAATGAGGTGGAAAAAATAACTTTTGAATTTTTATGGGCAGGAAAAGACCGTATAAAAAGGAAAGTAATGTATCAGGACTACGCTTACGGGGGGTTGAGAATGATGAATTTTAGACTTTTTGTGAAGACACAACGTATAATGTGGTTAAAACATTTATTATATGGAGAAAAGAATGCTGGATGGAAACTGTACTTTGATCACTGCTTTCGAACCGTAGGGGGGAGATTTTTGTTTATATGTAACTACGATACGTCCAAATTAACACTGAAAATACCTCCATTTTATTTAGAAATGTTGAAGGCTTGGCAGGATATGGGAAAATTCAGATACTCTGAAAATGAAGTGAATCCTATAATATTTAATAACAGAAATATATGTATGAAAGGTAAAATGACTTTTGATATAGATTTATTTGATAAAGGCATATACCATGTAAACCATATTTTTGATAATGGTCATTTGAAACCTGTGGCCCATTTCCAAAATATTGGGTTAAACGCGAATCAATTGCTTCAGATTATCGAAATTGCACATGTTATACCCACTAGTTGGAAGAACGCCATCCCCTCTGTTAAATTTCAGCAAGTTGATTTGTTTGATTTTGATATGAACCTAAATATTTCTGGTCAGATAACAATGTTTCAGGCTACAAAATCAAAGAAAATTTATGACTGTTTTGTCAAAGATTTACGTGAATCATATAACTTGCAAGTAAAGGATTGTAGTAGCAAATTTGACTTAACGGATAAAGAAATAAGTGATCTTTTCATAACAGCAAGATGCACAACACTTATCAGAAAACAGAGAGAATTTCAGTTCATGCAATTACACGGAGTCATATACACAAAAGTACAGCTAATGAAGTTTGGTTTTGTTGAGGACGATTTCTGTTCATTTTGCAAAAAGGACAAAGAAACCTACTTACACTTATTTTCCAATTGTGGGAAGGTCAAAGAGTTATGGCAATTTACTATTGAACACTTTGATTTAGTTGAATTAAGGGATATGAAGTGGCGAGATATATTTTTAGGATTATCGGGCAACTGAAATAGAATTAAGTGTGTGAATAGCATTATAATTTGGGTAAAATATACAATTTTTAAATCAAGGGCAGAAGGTCATTTACCTTCCAGTATCAAGATACAGAAAATTATTACGGATTTTATAGGGGAAGAAAAGGAATTAGCTACGAAAACGGGTAGGTTGTCAGTACACCTACAAAAATGGGAAGAACTAAAGGTAAATATGAGTGTGAACGGGTAACCTTATTGTAATTGTGTTGTGTGTGTGGGTGTGTGTGGTGTGTGTGTGTGTGTGGGTGCGTGTGGGGGTGGGCGTGTGGTGTGTGTATGGATGTGTGTGAGAGAGAGGGAGGGTGTGTGTGTGCGTGTGGGGGGGTTTTGGTAAATGGTTTGTTTTGGGAAGGGTATAATTTGTTTTAATGGATTGATTTCATTCTTTTGTTTTTTCTGACTCATTGTAGGCCTATAATTATGTAGGCCTATTGATTTAGGATATTTTTATTTCGTGAGTATGATTGATAACCTATGAATTGTATCTTTTTCTTTTTGTATGAAGTCAGTCTGTATTAGGCATTTCCATTTTGCAATGAAGAATTATTTTTATTAATTATACGTGTATACATGTATATACATGTGTATTAATTCTCGTGTTCGTGGGGGGGGGGGTATTTTATGAAAAGATTTCATTTAATGTTTTCGTCAAATTTTTCGAATTTCAATTATTCATTTATAGAAAATGTTACAAGAAAATCTGTTTTAGTTGTCATATGCATTTACTTTCATTGAAATGTTGAATTATGATTTATGTATAATTACTGAGTGGAATCGAAATAAAGATCATTGAAAAAAAATAAAAAAATATGTGTGTTAAATTTTCTTTACACATTCCTAGTTATTGGTTGTAACGAAGATGGTACTTCTCCATCGATCACGATCGAGTGTGACCCGGGATCGACGATCAGGATCATCAAAGGAGTCTGTTTGACGGTTCCTTCTTGCGATGCTTATGACCCCTCCCTAGAGAGCCAGTGTGATGACAGTGGCAGGACGGCACTGTGGGCTCCGTACTGCGCATTTACCAATCCTTGTACCATCACTGGCTCATGTAAAGGTGGTGCAACGTGCCAGGGATACAAGGAATATATCTACGCTGATTACGAATGTGCGTAAATATGGACAGAGCTCGTTTGTTCATTTCATGATTTAA
The DNA here is from genome assembly GCA_025618425.1 of Heliocidaris tuberculata. Lineage (NCBI taxonomy): Eukaryota > Metazoa > Echinodermata > Echinoidea > Camarodonta > Echinometridae > Heliocidaris > Heliocidaris tuberculata. The sequence continues at coordinate 21,570,414 of CM046847.1, forward strand.
AGTGATTCATGATGCGATTCGGAAGCAAAATCTACGAGTACAAAAGTTTCTAATTTCTGAAAATTCAATTCAGTTTAATGTTTATTTGATGATATCGCTGCAGGCAAATGGCTGAACTGCGATATGACACAATATAAAATCACATACTAAGATTACCATCGCAGTGAAAAAGAATGTGAAATTAACACGTAATGTCAATATAAATAGAGGAAATAACTAGTAATTACGAACGTGAATGACAGGTGGTAAGAATTTGAACATTTCATTTTGACAAACATAAAAAAGGATTACGTTAAGAAATAGATTTCCGGCCAAAAGCCATTATTCAGTAAATTTTACAAGCTGTCCTAACTCAGTTTCATGAAGCTTATTAGCAAAAAAGTGCAAATGTTGACAAAATAGATTTTCAATTGGTAAATAATATACATTGAATTACCAGAACAGTGTAATCGGAACAAATTTTTCTTTCAGTAAGTCCTAAATTCATTCAACATTCATTAGTGATCTATATTTTCAGTAATCTAACAATTTTGGGATAACGGTCAGTTTTGCATCTAATTTCTGGAAGTGTATGACTGTTTCTGAGTTCTCGATGAGAAAATCTTAATTTCTGATCAACTCCGATGCAATTTTACCCCTCTGATCTCAGCCGCGACATGACTGAGCGGCGAAATGTCGCATGGACCTCCAGTATCGTGTAAAGAGCACAAATCAATCTTTATTTTTTTTGTAAATACTTATTTTTTATCTAATATTATGATTTATGCAAATTATATGCATACACAAAAATTTTCGTTGATAATCAAGTAAAGAATTTCTTGGAGAATTTTATGCAAAAAGTTCTTTATGAACCTTACAAGCATTGCTTAAAAAAAGTATTCTATTATTTTACGAATCTCTTATCGATTTCTTTGTTTTTTCAACTTTAACCTTGCCATTATTTTTTTTTAAGGTCTGCTTTTTGAGGTTGTTATCTGAACATAATATGTTATAATTACATAAATAAAGAAAAAATTATAACTGATTTATAAAGAATAAAAGGAAATGCAGTTTTCCTTTCGTTTTATACACAAAACTCAGAAATGCTCCTTTTCGGGCTGACATGAGATCTTAATAGGCCACGTGACTCGGCAACGTCACAACCGATTTTCGTAAACTTGGTGTCAAAAGATGCGCAAGACTGGAAGGAAAAAAGTCAGAAAGTGGCGTGAAGTGAAATGCAGCGGTTCGTAATACGCCGCGATATTTCTCCCCCCCCCCCCCCCCGTACAGTAAAGGTTCAATTATATAAGCAATAGAAGGAAAAAAAAATAACACCTTTCCATACCTCAAGTACCTCCAACGGCATTGTAGGGTGGAAAGTTACACACTTCATTATAGGCACAAACAGTTTATCGTATGGATAGATTTCTGTTTATAGATTTCTGTTAATAAAAATTGTAACCAGCCATGTTGCGAAGTATCCTACAGAGCTACAAATTTTCACACCTTTAGGGTGCTCACTGCTGCTGCATAAGAGTAAAAATCGATTCCCTCATTCGCTTACTAATCTGTAAAAAGTAATATATCATCTATAACTGACGATTTGAAAATAAGTATTAAAATATTTACCAAGTGTTGCTTAATCTTATAGTTGAATAACATGTATTTCCACTATCTGCACAATGATTATTTGGCGATTTGTTCTATACCCGAACATTTTTTTTCAAAATGACAATATTTGTTTATCTCCATTTTTACTATTCTTACATCCATACAGGTATCTCTGATGAAACAACAGCGCCGACAACGGTGCCAACGGTAAGCTTTCAATATACACAGTAAAACACATTGTAGATCTAGTAATAACATTGGATGATAATCTTTACGTGGTCATGCATTGATACTTTTCTAACTTTTCTTTTCCTCCCATACATTAGAAAGCCGCCTACAATAATTTTCGTAGTATAAATATAGAGGGATTAGTACATATAAAATATAAGGAGATAATGTCGTGAGAAGAGGAAGAATAGAGAGGAGAAGGCATGTAGATAGATAGATAAATGGTTTGGTGATTAAAAAAAAACAAAAAACAAACAGCATTGCGGCAAAGCCAAATTTCGATGACTTTACAAGAAATTGCATAAATATATAAAACGGTTCTAGGACGCCTGCCCCCTGGACAACCACCCCCGGATAACCACCCCTAGGATAACCACCCCTAGGATAACCACCCTCTAGGACAACTACCCCCAGACAACTACCCCATAGGGCAACCGCCCTATGGGGTAGTACTCTTAATTGTAAAATATTGCTTTAGATTTCTTCTATGCATGAAGGCAGATATTCCCATGTGCAATATTAACTCTCCGTTGGACGTTTTGCATGGTCAGCAATTAAGGGGGGGGGGACGGGACGGAAAACAAATATTCCAGCCGTTTGTCCCCACCCCCCACCCCCCCCCCCTATCCCCGCTATCATAATCACGGAGAGAATAATCAGATCTTCACACTTTTGAGACATTTAAGATTATTATGAAGCAAAACAATTTTGATAAGCTCATTTCATTGGCATTTGGGGCAGGGGGCACTGTGCCCCCTATTTTTGGAAGAAAAAAAATTGGACAAAGTTCTGGCAAATTTCGGCAAAAATTTAAGTAAATTTGGGCAAAATTCGACAAAATCCTCTATTAATAATACCTGACTCTAAGAAAACATTGGGAAAGTTAATTGAAAAAGAAAGAAAATCATGTTCACACACATAATTTCCCGGAATTAATGTTTTTTTGTATGTTTCACTTTATGTGTATTATTTCAGTAACTATTAATATTAAGAGGAATCAAAAGACATATTTGTTGGTATTTTAATAATCTTGGATAGCTCTAAAGCGCACACAGCAGTTTTAATTGATTATGCGCTATACAAGTGACAGTTATAATTATCATTTGGGGCCATAGATTCTGTCTGAATTTTACTCGCATACCATTGTAGACTGTTATTTTAAGAGCGCCTTTTCAGTAGGAAACACGGCAAGATATTGGATTTATTATTCGTGAAAATGCATAGGCCTACTTATACTCACCCAAACCCTTGGTTATAACCCCCAAATTTCCAGAAGATCTTACTGTGGGAGAGCAACCTCTTATACCTTCCCCATTTGGTATTTAGTATTGAATATATCATAGAACTTCACAGAACGTTACCTTTGAAAAAAAAAAAACAATCACAGAATATTTCGCCCAAATTTGATGGAAAAATTCTACAGTACAATGCACCATCAAACTCCGAGTTTAAACACCCAACTTTTAAAACAAAAAAGTAATACCAGGGGAAATTCCCCCCCCCCCCCCCCTCGGTGCTCAAGGGTATGTACATATTCAACTGCAATCATATAATTTTTCACATGGTGTGGTGAATATTAACATCATAATGCACCAAAATCCTTCTGTTTATAACTAGATTTCCAAATTACCGCGGGAGGTAGATACCCCCTCCTCCGGATACTCATTATATCCTTACTGATGGTTGATCACCCCCCCCCCCCCCCCACGTCCTCCCTTGGCCAAAATCAGTTTAAATGCCATCGAGTATCTGGGAGTTGTAACTGTTTTGGGGGATAGATGACCTACATGCCATACGGGGGTAGTTATTTGGGTGGTAGTTACCTTAGATGGTAGTTGTCAAGGAGATGTCCTAGAGGGTGGTTGCCCTAGGGGGTAGTTGTCTGGGGGTAGTTGTCCGGGGGGTAGTTGTCCTAGAGGGTGGTTGTCCTAGGGGTAGTTGTCTGGGGGTAGTTGTCCGGGGGGGTAGTTGTCCTAGAGGGTGGTTGCCCCAAGAAGGTAGTTGTCTGGAGGGTAATCATCCTAGAGGGTGGTAGCCCTAGGGGGTAGTTGTCCTAGGGGGTAGGTGTCCGGATACGATATAAAACACTTACAAAAATAACATATAATCACGAACAATATTATTTGAACATTTTATCTAAAAGAAGAGGTGGAGAAGAGGAAGAAGAAGATGAAGAAGAAGAAGAAGAAGAAGAAGAAGAAGAAGAAGGAGGAGGAGGAGGAGGAGGAGGAGGAGAAGAAGAAGAAGAAGAAGAAGAAGAAGAAGAAGAAGAAGAAGAAGAAGAAGAAGAAGAAGAAGAAGAAGAAGAAAAAGAAGAAGAAAAAAAAACAAGTGTGAGGAGGGAGAACGAGAAGAACAAATAAATGTTCAAGTGAAATTAAATATAGGCATCTATACAGGGTGTCCTTTCAAAAAGAAACCCAAGTTTATGGGTAAATTGCTCAATAATCAATATGCTTTTAAAGCTAAATTACACACCATAAACATTCTCATAGAATTATGCATAACCAATGTCAGCCAGTATGAAGACGCACTGTCAGAATCCCATTTGTCTAAAATAAGTGGGTGGCTGCTAAATTTGGTTCATAATGGTTATGAAATGATTGATTGATTGATTGATGCAAGATTTATTTCATTTCATTTTTTTCCAAATACAAAACAATATGATTTACAAAGTACAAAATCATGAAATGAAAAAGGAACCTACTGGAAAGCATAGCTTGTTTGTGTAGGTTCCCAAGAATAAATATAACTTTAACAAAGTTATCTTTTATAACATGGAAGATTGAAAGTAGAATACATATTTGATATATATATATATATTGGCATATCTCTCATAACAACATAATTAATTAAATAGTCATAAATCCTGTATCAATAATGACGAAAATTTTCATAGCAAGATGCTGTACATTAAAGAACAAATGACAAGACAGAACAAGAAACTGACAAGATAGTACAAGACAGAACAGGACAATGCAGAAAATTTTTTTTTTTTCCTAGAACTGCACATGATTGGATAGCTCGTGTGCTCCTATTCTATAATGACAGAATAATAATGATGGAAGGATTACTCATCTGGTAACCGTATCCTAATTTCTTATTATGAAATGGGCAAATCTGCAACTCTTTTGCCTTGACCTTAATGTCAACGTGCCTTGAATTGGCTGATGTACCTTACCAATTTCACATTGTGCCTGCTCAGTCACATGTGGTCTTTCCATCTTGATTATGGAGTCATGTGAAAGAGGAGAATATGAGCTTTCTAATGTCCTGCACTTAGGGGAAAACTTATTCCTTATCATTTCCTGTCTTTCAAAATCATAGTGAAGCAAGTATAGTTGCCATCCACTTATTTTGGACAACTGGGTTTCTGACAGTGTCACTTTAGCCATTTTGTGATTCTCTGATGATGACTTAGATGTCATAAAAGTAAAGAAAATGAGCTTCTGAATGATGTGTACATTAGCCCCCAAATTATGTTGAATCATTGAGTAATTCGGAATTATGAACCCTCGGAAAAACGAACCATCAGAAAAACGAGTACCCCCGATTTTTGTTTATCGAATCTCATAATCGCCGATCAGTGCCATATACAAAATAGCTTAAGGTACATGTATCACCATTCCGGTTGTGACGAAAAACGATTACTTAGCAAAAGACACTTAAAAATATTCCCATACAAGTTTATATCCTAATGGAATGTGCAACTTTTTGAAACTTTGTTATACTTTTTTTTCTTCGAAAAAAATGGATTTAGACATGCTATAAACTTTAGCACTGGAGAAAAGCAAGTTATACTGACAGTGCCTTAATCCGTCAGGGTTTGAAGCTCATTTTTCTCTTTACATTTTGCAATTAATTTGCTTATTATCATTTCCATGAATAAATTTGAATATTAAAGTTTTCTATAGTTTCTAGAGTAAAACGAGTTGTGTATTAGGCGCTAAAAGAATAAGGACTTGCAACAACAAAAAAATCAATGTACGGTAATCATACATTATTACTATTGTCCATAGCTTAGTTAAATTGTTTGGTCATTCTGTCAAACAAATGGAATATGTGGTCTAAAGCTGAAACAGCTGAAACTTGTACATCACATTTAGATAATTATCGTAAATTATTGACAACTGATGACCCTATCATATTGACATAACAGAACTGCAATTATTTTTTGCCCATATTAGACTGCTCCTGGATCGACATCTACTACAGGCAATGGATCTCCAACACCAGGTATTAACATAATTTAAGAGTAGAGAAATCTAGATTTGTAAAAAAAATGCATTACCTTTTTGAAATATTTCATGAAAATTTGTAATTTTCAGAAACCAGTACACTAGAATAGCAGCAGTTCCTATTGAAGAATGGTATATACAAATATAAAAGAACAATAACTAAAAACATACTTTAAAGGGGTTAAATGTCGTTTTTCGGAAGGTTTATAATTCCGGAGGTTCGTCTAGGCTAACTTCCATAATGAAATAGGGTTCATAATTCCTAAAATGAAATAGGATTCGTAATTCCGAAAATGAAATGGGGTTCATAATTCCGAAAATGAAATAAGATTCGTAATTCCGAAAATGAAATGGGGATCATAATTCCGAAAATGAAATAGGGTTCGTAATTTCGAAATGAAATAGGGTTCATGATTTCGAAAATGCAATACAACCCTAAATCAATTTCGGATTTACGAACCTTCGGAGAAATGGCACAAATATTTACTAAAGAGTAGAAACACCTCCCCATCTTATAATTTACTTCCGGTTTATCAAACTTGTCTTTTTTTTTTAACTGATAAAAACTGAAGTCAAGAAGAAAACAAAAAGAGAACATGGGGTTACATCATCTTTTCTGCATTATTGGGCGTGGAAGGTCTGGTTCAGGATACGTAGTTGGACACAAAGAGGGCTTGATTAATGTTGACTTCTTTATGTCTAATCTATGGGTAATTCATGGGTTAAAATATATTTGTGATAATTATGTTTCAATTTGGATATAATATACCTTGCAGCAAGTTGAGAGCTCAGCATATCTATTAACTGTGTTAATGTTTTAGATTTGCTCTTAAGAGTATACAGTTATCGTATACATTACTTGCCATTAGTAGCGGACATGTTTTGTAATTTTGACGGCGTTGAACAAGCTAAATTGAATTTTGTTTTTATTTTTTATCTAGCTAAAAAAGAAAGAAATGAAACAAACAATCAAACATAGTGTGATTGTTGACTTTTCAGTTTTAAAAAAGCCATCAGTTTACATACATGAGGACTTACTGGTCAACAATAAGTCATAAAAACAGACTGAGGTTGGGGATAATGCGTTCACAACAATACTAATTTAAATTCCTACTTAAATTGCATAAATTTCAAAATCATTTAATAAATGAATTTTCTCGCGTTTCGGTTATTTCCACAAATTTTATTACCGTCCACGATGCCCTACACGCAATGCCACCACAAGCAGACATAGTCCGACAGCAGACCTCTCTCTTCACACAGATCCAGGGACGGCGACTTAGGAACCACGTGATCAAAACCAAACATGGATTGTCATTGGTCAAATGCGGCGGCGAGTGTAACAAACGAGATGACTGTGTGTCTTTTAACATTGGTAATGGTGTGTGTGAGCTCAACAACCGCGTGGTAGGCGGATCTGGTGTCATGAAAGATGACTTTGTTGAAGCCGAGGGATATAAATATTATGAGAAACAGTAGAATTTGAGCCGATTTTTCACAAGTGTACTAATGATTTGCGAACAAATGATTAACGTTAAGGCTATGAATAGATATATTGTAACGAAATTATCAAAGTTACAGGACGAGTTGGAAATAAATGAAGCAGGGTCAATAAGTTTAAGCTTCAACTGAATAAAGTTTATTGCAGAGAATAATCAGTTGCAATACAGTACAGTTGGAAAAAGTCTCCCAAAATAAATATTTCAAAATATTTGTAGGAAATTTTCATACCCGTGGATAGATTAGGGTCTCTTCTATCAAATGAAACCAAAATATGTGGCAATATTTTGAGCTCGAATGAGCAAAAGCGACTTTTGCGAAAGGGTGCAAAATCCAGACTTGACAAGAATGGGTATTTTGTGCTGACTAGTGTTAACAAATTTGAGAACCGTAAAAAGTTGACATTTGGAAAAAGTCTCCCCAAATGAACATTTCAAAATATATTCATGAAGTTTTCATACCTATGGATAGCTTAGGGTCTCTCCTATCAATTGATACCAAAACATCTAACGATATGTTATGCTTGGGTGAGCAAAAGCCATTATTGAGAAATGGTGCAAAATCTATGGTTGACAAAACTTTGTATTGGTTCTATCTGGTATCAGCAAAGTTTAGAGTTTTGAAAAGGCTTAGAAACTTTCAGATTCTGATCATTAAAAGGCAATTTATGAAATAATAGGCTTTGTTTTCTGTATGTTTCGACATATCCCGTCAAAACTTTATGGTTGACTGAGAAATCCAGCTTGAATTGTAACTTTGCCAAAACTAATATTTCAAAACACTCAGTAAAGCAGTTAATTGCTCACTAAAACATGAAAATATTGATGAGATACAAGAGGACATACAGAGAACAGAACCTCTTCTTTGATAAATTGTCTATTATTGATCAAATATGAATATTTATAAGCCTTTTCATGACACTCAACATTGCTGATACCAGCCAGAAGAAATACAAATTCTTGTCAAGTCTGGATTTTGCACCTTTTCACAAAAGTGGTCTTTGCTCACTCGAGCGTAAATATTGCCACATATTTTGGTGTCATTTGATAGAAGAGATCCTAAGCTATCCACAGGTATGAAATTTTGCTTCAAATATTTTAAAATATTTACTTGGGGAGAATTTTTCTGACTGTTAACTTTTTTGGGGGGACGCTCTGTATATAATAACCGTGTACTCTAGTCCCTGTATAAATTGTATGCGGAGCATTATCAACTTGACGGTGAGAGCAAGATCTCGAGAAGTAAGTTCCTGTTCTTCAGTCTCTGTTTTCCGACTATCCTCTACTAGTATTCTCTTCTCGGCCAACTCTATTCTCAATTCTTCGTTCTCGATTCTCGATTCTCCAGTCTAGACTCCTGATTTTGGATCGCGCAGCAGTATTTATAAGAGCAAGCCGACCTCGGCCGAAGGTGAGGGCAGAGTCTGACCCCAAAACTGAGGACATAAATCTGACCTCACCTCACGGTCAGTCAACAGGCCGCACGCGACCTACAGACGACCCTGGACATTGCGTAACTGAGGCTAGACTTGCTCGAGGTCTAAAAAAAACTTGATCCAGGGGCCTTTAACATAAAGAAATAAATCAATCTTACGATTGATATCAATCGTAAGTCTATGGCAAACCATGTATTGAAGAGTTACAATTGATCGTAAGATTGATTGTATCTCTTTATGTTACAGGCCCCTGGACGCGTAGGCAAGGCCGAAAAACAAAGTCATAAATGTTGCCAAGGACTAGAGTTACAATTTACATCGAATTATTATAAAATACTACAATTGTATTTCTCACTAATGAATTCCGGAGAAAATAGAATATCCAAATTCGTTACTATATATTTATTCTAATTCAAAATAAACTAAGGTACTTCATGTGAAATTACAGAGCATTCTAGATGTTGATCTATATCTCTTATGTGCATAAATTTTCTTTGGATTAATTAAGATTAGCATTAACTTGCAGTTTTATGTTATCTAATTTACCATGTGCATACCAGTACCATGGTCTAGCTTTGTACATTGTCAATATAGTTTTTTATTAATCAAAAACAAAACGTCATATTCAAGGGCGTCGATCCTGGGGGGGGGGGGGGGGGGGGGAGGGCAGGGGGGCGATTGCCCCCCCCCCCCCAGAAAATATTGGGGGGGGCAAACATATCATTTGCCCCCCCCCCCCAATAAATCCGGAGGTGTAAAATAAAATAAGGAAAAACTGATGCAAAACTCGGGAAATGAAACCTTCCAAACAATGAAATACAAAAGGTTTTACACGGTCAGACTTCAATTTCTTCATATTTTATTAGTGTTTATTTTTTCTATTATTTTGTGTTATATCTTCTCTACTCAATTTGCTGTTGTGTAAAATATATTTTCCTATAATTTTGTCGTTTTCCATGTGACCTTTAATTTCATTTTATGTTCATGATATCGATATGCATACTTTACTTAAGTTCAAATTACCATCATATCTTTATCAATGATATGATGATCAGAGGCAGCGCTCCGGGGAAGGGGGCGGGGGCAGGGGGCACAGTGCCCCCTCACCTTTTCAAGTACCCCAAAAGTGCCCCTTTTCATAGCTGATAAGTCCCTTTTTCTTCGTATAGTGCCCCTTTTTCTTTCTAATAAGTGTCCTTTTTACCTTCTGATGAGTGCCCCTTTTAACCTCAGAAATTAGTGCCCCTCTTGTTTTCTGATAAATGCGACATCGGTAGATACTGGTATATATAAAGTATATATATGGGTATGTATGAAGTCCACAAAGGAGCCTTATACATATAGCTCCAAATAATCAGAGAGGCTTCATAATGATACATTCCCCTACTGATATCAGCACAATTGTGAGGCAGTAGAGCAGGGGGTAGGAGGGGCCCAATGCCCTAAATTATACAAGAATGAACAGTGCTCCTATATTATAAAAGGAACGAGGACAATTTTTTTTCTAATTTTTTTCTAAAGCTCACTCGCTACGCTCGCTCGCATTTACTATAATATCTTCTTATCATATTAGGAAATTCGCTGTATATAATTCAACACCCGTTGCCTTCAGCGTTAGAAATAAATCTTAATTTTTTTGCTCGCTCGCTCCGCTCGCTCGCAAATGAATAATCAGGCTATTACACTCAACTGCAAAGTAGTTTAGTTTTTTTTTTTTTTTTATCTAGATCCATGTTAAGATAGAAACAATAACATGTCGAAAATGATCCTCGGTTGTGTATTGATCAGAATGTACCGGTATACTAATGTCTCGAAGTGGTATTTTCCGCCTTGTTTCCACCCTTTGTAGGTGCCCCTTTTTGTTGGTGCCCCCCCCCCCACTTTGAAAGACATACCGCCTCCCCTGATGATTGAATTGAGTGCGAAATGATCATCGTTACGATAGGCTGTCTCTCCCCCCCCCCCCCCCCAATCCGAAAAACGGATCGACGCCCCTGGTCATATTCATAAAATTCAATTATTGTCGTGATTACGCTATGACATAATTCTTTATCTGATTGTGGGAATTTATGTTTCTGTATTCATGGTATTCATTGTAGTATTTTAAAATATGTATAATTCAATTAAAAACCGCGTGTGTAAAAGGGACTTAAAGAAAAGTTATTTTAAGAATAATTGATGAAACCATTTTTATCCCGCTGTTTACAATTCATGATATATAAATATGAATGTAAAAAGCAACACACTTTACGCCAAATCATGAATATTAAAAGGCATCATAAATGTTGAGCTGTGTGTAAATATTCTCAATGATGCCATTTTTGATAATCAAGTGGATCAGTAACCAATCATCGCTAACAAAAGTAAACATCCCTTGACGAAGTTGGCGCTGGTCACCAAATAATGAATGAGCGTCACCAAATCAGTCAGACAACCATAACTGTTGGAGTACCATTCCTTCTGCCAGTCATAGTACCTTTTCGCTCCCAATTTCATGATCCTATTATAGAAGTACATTTATATTGAAATGTGATGATATGATAATCATCGTATATCGCCAATCGTTTCATAAATATTTATTTGGGTTATGGGGTTGGCCTCCAAGATATATACCAAAAAATAAAATATTGTATGCGTGTAATTTATTTCACATTTGAAGAAATAAACAATTTTCAGAACTAAAGAATATTCATGGGGCCTTTGTTCTGGTTCTGAGTATAAATATGGAATAGAAATGAAGAGAATTTCGACCTTGAAAGTGATAGAGATAGAAGGGAGAGATAGAGAGAGAGGGGGGGGAGAGAAATAGAAAAAGAAGTAGTAAGGAGAGTGTCTGTGTGTGTGTGATGAAAGAGTGAGAGAGGAGAATGAGATAAGGAGAGAGAGAGAGAGAGGAGGAGGAGGAGATAAGGGAGCGAGCGGTTTTAGAACGGCCAATAGAAACAAGGAAATCGCCATAAAAAAAGAGGAATACAAGTATTATTCAAATGTGCATGTGTTTATCACGTCATGTCTTTTCCGAACTGATTATTCTGCGTTTGGTAGATACAAAGTATACCGTGTAACGATTCCTTCCAAAGTTCTTGTTTCATTTAGAAGATATTTACAATGGCTTCGAAGCGAAAGACAGCTGTAGCAATCTTTATCATCATACGCTTAATAGAAAGCACAGTAGGATCAGCTCCAACACGAGGTAAGAAAAATGAGAATAGAGGTTGTCGTCTTCTGTATCTTTCTCTGTCTATCTGTCTGTCTGTCCCTCTCTCTCTCTTCCTCTCTCTTGTTTTGGTAAAAAATTAATAGAACTAGTGCTAAAATGAACAATTTAATGTCCATAATATCTAGTTCTTTATTACCACAACTTCTGGTTATTTTAATCAAGTTGCTTAGTTCAGGACTAAAGGAAAGCCCTGAACCATCATGATGCCCAGTATTAGCAATTATTTCAGTCAAATTTCCTTCCGTACCCCCTCCCCCACCCCGCACAGCCATTGCAGCTTGGCATTTATGTAGCGTTGAGTTAATGCGACCAGTAATTTTTTTTGCCAAAGCTGTTACAGAAGTTCATCATTAAGTGATTCTCAGTGAAAGCGGCGCAAATCCATTTTGAAATTCGGGGGGGGGGGGTCGCCACATGAGGTTATCACATTTTGGGGGTCTAGTTTTCCTCCAAAATTCTGTGACAAGCAAAAAAAAAAAAAAAAAAAAGTTATAAGATTATCCAAAAAGGTGTGGGGGGGGGGGTGGGTACATTCGCCTATTTTCAAAAAGGTGGGGGGGGGGACATGTCCCCCTGTCCCCCCATGCTCTGTGAGGTATTTTTTAGTCAGTTCGTTGACCCAGTAAGTCACATAAATTGGTGATCAGGATCAAGTTCTTAGTCTTGGCCCTTCAGAGGTGTGTGTGTGGGTGGATGTGTGTGTGTGTGTGTAATTGGGTTTTTACAGACGTGTATCAATCAGATATGGCTATTTACGTCTGAGGACCGACCTTTAACGTCACCATCCGAAAGACGTGACTCAGTCTCGAACCTGGGTCCACTGAATCAGTTTATAACTTCCACTGTTAACTGGATTATAGGCGCAAGCCACAACGCCCATGCAGAGGTGATCACCCATCATTTAATAAGGTGTTCCTTCATCATTTGGATCTTCTTGTTAAGAAAAGTGAAAAGAGGGTAAAGGAGAGAAGAAAAAAGAGAAGAAAAGAGAACGAAAACGAAAAAAAAAAAGAAAAGAAAGAAAATGAAAGAAGAGGGTTAAAAAGATAAAGGTTAAAAACCATTCTTCATTTTAATCAACAGCAAGTACTGCTATTACAAATATTTATTTATACATCGCCCTCTTTTTCTTTAGTTACTGGATGTAACGAAGGAGGTGGTTCTCCATCGATCACGATCACGTGTGACCCGGGATCAACGATCAGGATCATCAAAGGAGTTTGCCTACAGGTTTTTGCATGCGATGCTTACAATGCCTCCCTAGAGAGCAAGTGTACTGGCAGTGACAAGACGGCACAGTGGGCTCCGTACTGCGCGACGAACAATCCATGTACCATCACTGTCTCATGTCAGGCTGGTTCTTCTTGTAATACAGGGGATAAACCATATGGCTACGTTGATTATGGATGTGGGTAGATTAGGTCAAAGTTTGAATTTTTCTGAGTTTACGGTGATGCTTAAATTTGTGATGCATTTCCACTCGTAAAAGATCTAGCTTCTCGTAGTTCCACTGAAATTAAGAAAACAATAATTAATAGTAATTATTTTTCCACATAACAGCAGTTAAGGAATTTGACCTAAAAATTTACACATACCTTCCTAATAATGTTTCGTCCTACGAGAAAGGGGTACATCTTTGTCCTAAGTCATGTACCCTCATGCAGCACCAACGGCATACCTTAAAAGGTGCACTATTGCAATCACGGAATATTATACTGGGACACATTCACAATGGTTCGGGAATGTTTTGCAGAAGGGAGAAATAATATATGGAACCCTTACGTTGCAAATATTGTACAGAGCCATGATGAAAACTTTTCTCCAATATTAAGGATACAACCTTTCGCACCTTCAAGATGCTGTTGTTCGTAATATGCAGAAATTACCAATATCATCTATGATTACACCATCTGAAAATACGTATCAAAATCTTCACAAGGTGTTGCTTAATCATATGCATATATTTGCATTGTCGGCTTGTTTTTAGCGATTTGTTCTTTACCAGCTGAGAGCATTTTCTCTAAATGACAATATTTCTTGGTTTCCAATTTTCTTTTTACTATCATTACATGCATACAGGTATCAGTGATGAAACAACAGTACCGACAACGTTGCCAACTGTAAGTTCTCAAGATACACAATAAAATCACTTTGTTTAATCTAGCAGAAACATTAGTTATTTATAGGTGAATAGATTTATTACGTGGTCATTGGTCCATGCAGTTGATACCTTTCTTTTCCAGTACATTAAAAAGCGGCTTAAAATAGATAATTTATCATATAATAAGATAAGAGATAAGATCATAAGAAAAGGAAGGAGCAGAAGAAGAAATAAGACGATGAAGAAGTGGAAGAAGAAGGAGAATATGAAGAAGAAGGGAAGTAGAGAGAATGAGAAGAGCAAAAAATCGTTTATGTGATTTATAATTACGAAATGCATATGCAGGACCTTTGAGATATATTTTCTTATTCTATATCTGTTTTCATGGTTTTGTTTTTGTAATGCTAGTACGAAGCGAATTTCGCCGATTTGTGGACAATGAATACATTGTAGCTTGAATGTTTAGTGCCTCAAAGGAAAAAAAAGAAGAGGAGAATATCATTTTTTCATATAAATCTAATCAATGCCAGAAAACAACTCAGCTTGTGCCATTAATATTAAAATTGTAAATAAATTTAGAAAAAAAATAAATACTTAGCCACAGACGTTAAAAGTTTTCCATATAATTTCAGATTTTAATCAATGAACAATTTCTAAAACTTTTTTTTTCGAAAATAATGTGGTTAATAATTTTACCACAATTCAGGAGACGCTACCCACAATGCCATCACAGGCAGACATAGTCCGTCAGAAGACCTCCCTCTTCAAACAGATCCAGGGACGGCGTCTTCTTAATCACGTGATCAAAACCAAACATGGCTTGTCATTGGTCAAATGCGGCGGCGAGTGTAACAAACGAGATGGCTGTGTGTCTTTTAACATTGGTAATGGTGTGTGTGAGCTTAACAACCGTGTGGTAGGCGGCTCTGGAGTCATGAAAGATGACTTCCTTGAAGCCGAGGGGTATAAATATTATGAGAAACAGTAGACTTTGAGTCAATTTTCACAAAATAATTAATTTACTAACGCTTTGAGAACAAACGATTAACGTTAAGGTTAAGAACAGATATATATCTATTCTACTTTAAAGAAAACTAAGTTATTTCATGTGAAATTACAGAGAATTCTAGATGTTGATTTATATCTCTTAATATGTGCATAATTTTTTTTTTTGGGTTAATTAAGATTAGCATTAACTTGCAGTTTGATATTATCTAATTTACAATGTGCATACCAAAACCATGGTCTAGCTTTGTACATTGTCAATATAGATTCTATTTATATATCAAAAAAATGTCATATTCATAAAATTCAGTTTTTGTCGTGATTAAGCTATGACATAATTCTTAATCTGATTGTTTAAATTTGTGTTTCTGTATTCTTTTTAATATTAAAAATATCTATATAATTCAATATAAACCACGTCTTTTGACGTCTGCTATTGCTATGTCTAAAAGGGACTTAAAGAAAAGTTCTTTCAAGAATGATTGATGAACCATTTTAATCCTGCAGTTTAAACTTCATGATATACAGATATGACGATAAAAAGACCCCACTTTACGCCAAATCATGAATGATAAAAGGCACCATATATGTTGATCATTGTGAAAATAGGCTCAATGATGCTATTGTTGATGACCAGTTAGATCAGTAAACCAATCATTGCTAACAAAAGTAAATATCCCTTGCCGAAGTTGGCTCTCGTGACCAAATAATGAATGACCGTCATCAAATTCGTCATGGAACTATAACCACCTGAACACAATTCTTACTCCCAGTCATTCTATCTTGTCGATTACTATGTCATGCTCCTAGAAACACATTGTTATCGTAGGATGATGATAATGATAATCATCGTACGCTAATAATTTCATAAATATTTATTTGGGTTATGTGGTTGACCTATACGCTAAACTCCCCCAAAATAAGATATTGTATAGGTGTAGTTTATTTCATATTTGAAGAAATAAACATTTATCAGAACTAGAGAATCCGGGTAGAGAATATTCATTTGGTCGGAGGCCGTTGTTCTGAGAAAAATGGTTATATTAGAAATGATAGTGAAGAAGATTTCGGCTTTGAAACTAAACACAGAGGAAACAGAATGAATGAAAGAGAGAGTGAGAAAGAGAGTGAGAGAGAGAGAGAGAGATAGACGGAGTTGGGGAGAGTGTGAGAGACAGAGAGGAAGAGGGGGAAAGTAGTGTGTGTGTGTGTGTGTGTATGTGTGTGTGTGAGAGGAAGGTGAGATAGGGAAAGAGTGAGAAAAAAGTGAGAGAGGGAGAGAGAAACAGATGGAGAGAGAGAGAGGGAGAGAGAGAGAGAGAGAGAGAGAGAAAGAGAGAGCAGTGGGGAAGGGGGAAGACTAACAAACGGATATTGTTAAAAGTTATAATGATGAAGAACTGTTTTAGAACAGCCAGTATAAACAGAGGAATGCTCAAGATAAATGGGTGGTATCATCATAGTCCTCTTAAATTGGCCTTGTTTTATCACATAATGCATTTTACTGCGTTTGGTAGTTTCCAAGTCTAGAACAAGCTATTAAACCAATAATCGTTAACAAAAGTAAAAATACCTTGGCGAGGTTGGCGCTCGTGACCAAATCCGTCAGGGAACCAGAACTGTCGGAACACCAATTCTGCTTACAGTATAATTTATCTTGTCGATTCCAATTTTATGCTCCAAGAAGCACATTGTTATCAAAAGGTGATGATCAGATGATATGATAATCATCTTAATCAATAATTTCATAAATATTTATTTGGGTTATGGGGTTGACCTAATCAGCTAAAACCTCAGAAATTACAATATTGTAAAGGCGTAATTTATTTCATATTTGAAGAAATAAACATTTTTCAAAATCAGTGGAGAATATTCACTCAGTTGGATTCCGTTGATACTAATGAGAATAAATGTTATATCGGAAATGGTAATGAAGATAATTTTGGCCTTGAAATTAAGAGAAATAGAAGGGAGACAATAAGAGAGAGAGGGGGGGAGGGTTAGTGAGCTCAATGGATAGACAGACAGAGAGAGAGAGGGGAGGAGCGATGGGGAAGGGAAGGACTACAAAACAAAGGGATATTATTTAAAAAATTAATGATAATCATGAAGAATAGTTTTAGAACAGCTTATAGAAACAGAGAAGAGCGCCATGATTAGGGGATACAGGTATTTTTTTTTACAGATTGCGCATGTATTTTTCAAAACTGATTATTCATCGATTGGTAGATATACCAAGTGAGGGGCATACTCTTATACATATAAAAATACTTTCAAAGCTATTGATTCATTCAGGAGATATTTAGAATGGATTCGAAGCGGAAGACAACCGTAGTCATTTTGATCATGCTAGGCTTGATAGAAATCACAGCTGGATCGGCTCCAACACGAGGTAAGACAAATCGGATGAATTGTGATATCTTGTATTGTCGACTCTTTCCCAAATGTTAACTTTCCAGCGAGTGAGCAAGATTTCAGATTTCAGATTTTAGATTTTATTTCATTACATTTTCATTTTTTCAAAGTATATAACAATAAGTATTATGAATCTGACAATATTCAAAATAATTGACAACACAACTTAGTGCATAAACATTTTTCGATCATTACAAGCAAAACAAAGTGCATTAAAGTTTGAGTTGTGAGAGAAAAAAAAAAGTAACATCAATGAAGACTACTTAAGATTAATTTTATGAAAATGAGAATGAAAACAGAGACCAGCTTAGAAGCAAAGCTTGTAGAAGCGCTGATCCCTGGCAAAAAGATGAAGCATGAATACAGTACATAAAAAGAACTAGACTGGGCAATCATGCATAAAATGCCCAATAAAAGGGGAAAAAAAGAAGAAGACAGATACATGGCCTTGGAAAGCAAACAAATTATAGACATAACACACTTGCTATAGAAGAGAAAGCACTGAGAAATATTGTAAACACAAAAAGCTGGAAATAGTAATAGGAAAATAGTAAAGTTTTAAAGAAGTAAACTTTACAAAAGACGGAACAAGAATGACAAAGTGACAGGTGGGGGTTAGGACGGGAGGGTGGGAAAGGGACAAGATCTTGAAGGTTTCATTTCGTCTTTAGATTTTGCTACACAGGTAAACAACAGTCGTCATCAGGATCACTGAGGGATCAATGTTCATAAAAAGCAATTAGTGATTTTTTCAATTTACGTTTGAGCGTACTTAAACTTATACTGTCTCGTATATTTAAAGGGAGGGAATTCCAAAATTTAGGAGCAGTAAATGAAAAAGTATTCTGGGTTAATGCTGTACGAGTTCTTGGCAAGTGATACAGATTTATTTGTCTAGTGGGATAATGATGTATTTCGTTATTTACTGTAAATATATTATTGAAGACAGTGGGCAATTCGTGGTTATGATACTGAAACATAAGTACAGCAAGGTTGAGGCGATAAATATCATAAATTTTTAGTACATTATTAGAGTGAAACAGACCATCTGTGTGGTGGCGATAATTAACATTACTTATAATTCGCATAGCCTTTTTCTGTAATAAAAAAACTCTGTCTAACAGGCATGCCGCACTGTTTCCCCATGCTAATATTCCATAATTAAGATATGGTAAAACCAGTGTGGAGTATAGTGATAAAAGAATATTTGGCGGAAAAGACCATTTGAGTTTATTAATCATACCAATGTTTCTGGATATCAATTTACATACATTATCAATATGATGCTTCCATGAAAGTTTATTATCTATTATTGTGCCTAGAAATTTTGTTTCAATCACCTTCTGTATTTGTGTATTATCTATTAAAATCGGATGAGGTAGTTCGTTAAAAGTATTACTAAATAACATGTAATTTGTTTTTTCTAGATTTAGTGATAACTTATTAGCCTTAATCCATATTGCAACTGAATCCAGTTCCGAATTAATCACATTACATAAAGTTTCTAGGCTTTTATGCGAAAAAAATAGATTAGTGTCATCTGCATACATAATAAAAGTCAATGAATTTGATGATCTATGAAAGTCATTTATATACAAAATAAAAAGTAAAGGGCCTAGAATAGAACCCTGTGGAACACCACAATTAATATTTCTTAAATGCGACATGCAATTTTCAATACAGACATATTGCTGTCGTTCGTATAAATAATTTCGAAACCAGTCTGAAACAATGCCCCTTATGCCATAATGTGAAAGTTTGCTTAAGAGAATTTCATGATCTATAGTGTCGAATGCCTTAGAGAAGTCTAAGAACATTCCTATTGTGTGGGTACCATTATCAATAGAACTTGTAATATTATTAATTAGAGACAGGAGAGCATGTGTTGTATTATGGTGTTTTCTAAACCCGAACTGAGATTCATGTAAAATATCATTATTATTCAAAAAAGCCATTGTACGAGTAAAAACTACTTTTTCAAGTATTTTGGAAAAGGTGGTTAACAAAGATATTGGCCTGTAGTTTGACAACGATAAGGGGTTACCCTTTTTAAAAATAGGGATTATTTTGGCTAATTTCATTTTGTTTGGAAAAACACCTGTGCTCAGAGATAGATTACATATATAAGTGAATGGTTCAACAATACTTGCTATAATTTTTTTAATTATAAAATTATCCAGACCATCATGTCCACAACTGCGTTTACTCATAAAATTGTTAACAATATCAAGAACTTCACCTTCATTTACAGGAGTAAAAAACATAGAATTAGGGTTAGGGTTTTGTAAGTAATCATAAAATTTTCTATCACAGTTTGGTATCTTACTTGCTAAATTTGGACCTATTTCAACAAAATAATCATTGAAGTGATCAACAATATCTTGTAACTCCTTAATAGTTCTTTCATCAATTTGTATCTTAGAAATAGTACTTTTCTTTTTCTGTTTATTCAGAACTTCATTGATTAATTTCCATGTGTTTTTAGCATCTTTGTTACAATTCATAAATTGTCGTGAAAAATATATCTTTTTTTCTTTACGTAGTAACCCTGTCAATGTATTTTTATAATTCAAATATTTCGACTTAGAACTTTCAGTGGGATTCGCTTTATATTTCAAATAAAGATTATTTTTCCTATTTATTGATCTTAATAAGCCTGGAGTTATCCATGGGGATTTTGGAATTCTTTTCCTATTTTGAAGATTAACTTTTCTCATAGGACAACATTCATTAAACAAACTAGTTAATTTAGTCATAAATTCCTCAAAACTACTATTTACATCAGTCATATCATAAATATCATTCCAATCTACTATGTTAAGTCTGTCTTTAAATGTGTTAATATTTCCTTCAGACAAATTCCGTTTGTATATTATAGAAGGGTATTGTGTTTGCAGCAAGATGGGGAAATGTGCAAATATGGGAAAGTGATCCGTCAGGTCTGATATTACAACGCCAGCTTGGGGAAAGGGATGCATGTTACTAAATATATTGTCAATTAAGGTGGAAGATTGTTCCGCGATGCGAGTTGGTTTAGAAATAAGTGGTATAAATGAGGAAGTTAGAAGCGTTCCATAGAATTCATGAACGAAAGCATCAGAATCGTAGTTTAATAAATTAACATTGAAGTCACCCATTAAAAAACAATCCTTGCCCCGCAGTATTGGGTTTGAGAGAATATTTTGAAGGCTAATTAAAAAATCATTGTGGCCAGATTTGGGAGGCCTATATATGACTCCAATAATGATATTTTTTCTATTAACAAAATCAATTTCTACAAAAAGTGTTTCTATGGAATCATTCACATAATTCAAAGCAGGTCTATTATCATAGTTATATTCTGAGGAAATATATAGAGCAACACCGCCCCCTATTCTATTGGTCCTATTATTCACTATTAAATCAAAACCCTGGATTGAAAACAAAGAATTAGGGGTATCTGAAAGCCATGTTTCTGATAGGCCAATTACTGAACATTTAAAACTAAGCCGATCAAGAAGATTACGCAAACACTCGAAGTTTCTATTTATACTTCTAATATTAGCATGAAACAAAGAAAACTCAGCCTTATCCATATTTAAAAAGTGTGAAACAAATTGATTTTCAGAGTAATAAGAGGATGATTTGGCTTTATCATGTTCATTGTCATCGAAATGTACATCAAAATCCTTGGCATTCGAGTTTAGAGTAGTGATCATATCATTAACAAATTTAGTGTCAGGACTGCGAGTTTGAGGATGTAATAGCGTTTGGAAGGCATCTAAAAATTCATCATTGGTTAAGTTATTACCGGGTATGTTATCGTTATTACCGTTATTTACCATTATGTAAGATTATCATCACCGTAAAGAGATAGATCTCAGGCCACCTGAGGGGAAAGGGGTAGGAGTAGGGTCTGGTAGGGAGGGATACTGTCACAATGTACATAAATACACCATTTAGAGAACACATATTTAAGAGACAAGAGAACATAAGTTTAAAAAAACAAAAAACAAAAACAGACAAACAATACTAAAAAAAAAAAAAAAAGCAACGAACAAACAAAAACAAAGCAAAGGCAAAGACTGTATAAAACGAGTCTTAGGACAAGGCCATGCATCTAACAGTGAGTATCTAGAAATAGTAAGAGTTTAAAATACACGTTGTGTTCTCAAAGTAATAGATTGACATGAGGAAATGGTTTGATGATAGGCACCAGATATTTGACTTGGCAAAAGTAAATAACCAAAGACAGATACAATAACAAATAACAATCGATGAAAGCTTAGAGGTAATGCGTTGTACGTCAAGCACTAATACAAATTTACTAATAAATGTGAACATTAACTGACCATCATGACCATGGGCCGTCGAACCAAAAGACAACCGATGGGTCGATGATCGCTTGTATCATTGATGGCAAAAGCAGCTTATTGTGAATGTTGCGTATTTAAACTTGTAGGGGTATGCTTCAGTAAGAAAGGGGCTCTTTTGATTAATCTGGAACTGTGGGTTGAAACCGTTGGAGTTCTGTATTCGTGCTTGACCTTTAAGGGCAAATTGTCTATTCAACAATAATTCCTAAATATATTGATTGTTGCTGACAATAAAACAAGCAAGCAACAAAAAACGTATTTGTGTATATAGAACATAAAGGGTATTCAAGAGGGTAAGTAATTTCAGTACTTGTAGCTTCATGGTAATATCAAGTACAAAAACAGCATACTGACAATAAAACAAGCAAGCAACAAAAAGCGTATTTGTGCATATAAACATAAAGGGTATTAAAGAGGGTATTCAAAAGGGTATTTAACGAAGGAAAGGAATTTCGATACTATCAAGTACAAAACAGAATACATGTGTACAACAGAAACGGAGCATGCATTTGTAATTGCGATGAACGAATATAGAGTACCAAAGTGAAAATGTCACATTCTTTTGTTAAGACCAAATAATAGATCAAAACAAAATATCCTTGCCCAAGCTTTCCAGTCGTGGTCCCGGACAATTATGTTGTTGTCACCCTTTTTTAAAGGACTGCTTTAGAAAAAAATGAGATGAGAATGTCATGGGTGTTCAAATTCAAAAGGAGTAAGTGTTCACGTGACTTCAATTCTAATGCGATTAGTTTCCGCGCGACTAAAGGATTGTTTTGACGTCATACTTCGGTACTCAAACGTTACAAGACAGGGGAAAATGTGGTGTATGCTTGGTTGACCTCATGACGAAAAGACACACTCACTGTTATTAATCTTTTAAAGGACAATGACCAAACAAAATATTCAAACAGAAAAGTTTGAGAAATTATAGTTAAGAAAATGTAAAGAGACGTTTTTTAGTTGTTAAAACTGACCATATAAAGCATGCAAATTACGGTCATTCTTAAAATCTAGATGTATTTGCAAATTTATAGTACGAAAAAGAAACAAAGAACAAAAAACAAAAACAAAAAACAAAAAACAAAAAAACAAAAAAACAAAAAAAAGACTTGTTTCCATATCCATAAAATAGAAGAGAGATTATGAACATAGTATAAACACATAACACCAGGACTAACCTGTCTTACCATCGAGTACTTGTGAGGCTTATTGAGCTACGAGGCCAAGGTATTTGAGGTGATATAGAGAAATAGGCAAGTTAAGCAAAATTATTGAGTGAGGGCATGCAAAAGATTTTTACCAGACATACCGAGCCAGCTGGAAATAACTCACTAGCCTAGGACATATAGGCATTTAAGGCAGGTTGCTTTCGGTTATCTAGGGTCAGGCTTGATTGAAAAAGTGTTTTTATATATACTGCATGACCAAACATAAGAAAGGTGAAGTTTTGACAAATAATGGGGCGTTTTATATTGCAGTGTGTCATTACAGAAAAAGAACAAATGGGTAGGAATACTAATACCTCCAAGTACAAAAATAGCATGTTGCCATAAAACTGATGTTACAGACAAAAGCATGAACAATTCAATGTCTATATCATGAACTAAATAAAGTAGTTCAGGTCAACAAAACACAGATGTCCGTGAGTATGCAAATCGTTCTTTAAATCCAAATACGTATTCGAAATGACGTCCTTCTTATTTTGAGAAATCGTCTGTTGACAGCCAGCAGGGCATTGACTCTGTGTTGAATTATTGGAGTCAATGCCATTCTGGCTGCCACCAGACGAAATTATAGTAAAAGAAAAATAAATATAAAGAGACGTTTTATTATTAAAACTGACCATATAAAGCATACAACGGTCAATCTTGAAATCCAAATATATTTGTAAGATTTATAGCAGAAAAAAACTTGCTTCCATGACCATACAAAGAGAAAAATAAATTTATGAACATTGTATAAACTCATAACACCAGGACTAACCTGTCTTACTATCGAGTGCTTGTGAGGCTTATTGAGCTACAAGGCCAAGGTATTTGAGATGAAATTGAAAAATAAAATAGACAAGTTAAGTAAAATTAGTAAGGCATGCAAAAGATTTTTGCAATATATACTGAGCCAGCTGGAAATAACACACTGGCCTAGTACAAAGGCTTTTAAGGCAGGTTGTTCTCGGTTATCTGGGGGTCAGGCTTGATTGAAAAGATGCTTTTATACTGCATGACAAACATGAGAAGGGTTAAGTTTTGCCAAATAATCGGCGTTTTATATTGCAGTGTGCCATTACAAATAAGAACAAATGGATAGGGATACTAGTTTCTCCAAGTACAAAAATAGTAGGTTGCCATATATCAGATGTTACAGACAAAAGCATGAACGATTCAATGTCTATATCATGAACTAACAAAAGTGGTTCAGGTCAACAGAACATAGTTGTCCGTGTAGTATGCAAATCGTTCTTTAAATCCAAATAGGTATTCGAAATGACGCCCTTCTTATTTTGAGAAATCGTCTGTCGAGAGCCAGCAGGGCATTGACTCTGTATTGAATTATTGGAGTCAATGCCATTCTGGCTGACAACAGACGAAATTATAGTAAAGAAAAATAAATATAAAGAGAAGTTTTATCATAAAACTGACCATATAAAGCATGCAGCAGTCAATCTTGAAATCCAAGTGTATTTGCAAAATTTATAGCAGAAAAAACTTGCTTCCGTAACCATACAGAGAGAAAAATAAATTTTTGAACATAGTATAATCACATAACATCACGACTAACCTGTCTGACCATCGAGTGCTTGTGAGGCTTATTGTGCTACGAGGCCAAGGTATTTGGGATGAAATAGAGGTTGCTGATGAAATCAGGTCTATATCGACAAAACATATATCGACATAACAAAACATAAATGTCCGTACAGCATGAAAATCGTTCTTTAAATCCCAAAAAGGTATTCGAAATGACAACCTTCTTAGTTTGAGAGATTATAGTAGAGAAAGAACAAATTTTAAAAGACATTTTGATCAAGCTGACCATATAAAGCATGCAACGGTAAATCTGGGGCTCTAATTGTATTTGCAAAATTTATAGCAGAAAAAAAAATTGTTATCCGTAACCATCAAAAAAGAGAAAGAAGTTTTGAACATAATATGAAAATAATATAAAGGTGAGGAAGTTTTGAACATAATATGAAAATAATATAAAGGTGAGGAAGTACAAAAATTGAGACTTTTCTTCTATGCTGACAACCACTGGTGATAAATAATGAATTATAAATCTTGTTTTCAGCATTTCGAAGTTAGTTATTCACTGAAACAGTGGCGGATTTAGGGGGGGGGGGCAATCCCGGCCCTTGCCCCTTTTGAAATAAAACAATGCATTGTGCCCCTTTTTTATTGTGTCCCCCTTTTAGAACGGAAAACGTTTTTGTTTTTATTTGTTTTGTTTTGTTTTTTGCTTGTCAGAGAATTATATAGGGGAGCTGGACCCCATACTCCCCCCCCCCCCCCCCCCCCCACACTGAACGACTTTTGGAGGGCTGGCGATTTTTGTTGTTGTTGTTTTGTTTTTGTTTTTTGTTTTTTGTTGATTTTGTCAGATAAATGAAAGGCTAATCAAGTAACAGTCATATTGATTTTCGAATGAGCTTTTTCATAAAGCATTCATAAACAAAGTTGCAAACATCGAACAGCTAGGACCATGCAGATATTGTAAACCCATACAAAAAGTCCTGGTAAATTTAAGCTTTCCGCCACTTTTCCCTCAAATTGACAAATTGGCAGCTATAAGTATCATGTGCCAAAGCATCTTTTTTTTCAGTTGTTTTACGTGTGTGTGTATGTGATAAATTTTCTTTTCACGTTTATTTCCTAGTTTTTGGTTGTAACGAAGATGGCACTTCTCCATCTATCACGATCAAGTGTGACCCGGGATCAACGATCAGGATCATCAAAGGAGTTTGCGTACGGGTTCCTTCCTGTGATGCTTATGATCCCTCCCTAGAGAACCAGTGTGATCGTAGTGACAGGACGGCACAGTGGGCTCCGTTCTGCGCAGTTACCAATCCATGTGCCATCACCGTATCATGTCAGGGTGGTGCAATGTGTCCAGGAGATATTACCTACATGTATGCTGATTATGAATGTGAGTATAGGCTGATGGTATAACACGTATTAAAGATGTTGGTTAAGGTCATGGATTTGGCATGTTTGGTGAGATGATGTTCTTCATGGTATATGTTGATGGCTTAAAAGATGAGGCCTCCGCGATAATGTACCGGCAAAGTTATATGGGTGGATGTGTGTGTGTGTATGCGAGAGAGAGAGAGAGAGATAGAATATGAGGGGGAGATAGATAGAGCCAGACAGTGAGAGATAGAGAGAGAGAGAGAGAGATGTGAGAGCGAGGGTGATCATTTTAACGTTAAGAAAACATATCTATAATTGTGGACCTTATCTCATATTCATACCATTAAAACGTAACTATCGCTTTGCTTAAAGTGAAAATACGCACATACAGTCTAGGCGATGACCTTTAAACCCAGTCACTCCAACGAAACTCTTGACCAAAAATTGATGGAACAGAAAATTACATTACCATCAACGGCAAAGACTCGGTCGGTTTGGAGTCAGTTAGCGTCGGTTTTGCGGTGTGACTTTTAAGTATGAGAGGAGTTATGATATTACTGACAAATATTGATGTGGGATTTAGGTTGACCATAAGTTATCTGTCGATTACGAAATAATAGCATATTTTCCATAACTAATGCATTCTTATTTTGAAACAAATTCGCTTTTTTTTCTAAGTCTACTACATATCGTATTTCATCTGAAGTGAAAGCGTTATAAATTGGAGCAAATTTTCATATAGGCCCATAACGACCTTGCTCTATTTGCATTAATTCCAGGGCGGTAGAGATATAGAAAGAGAGATAGGGAGAGAGAGAGAGAGAGAGAGATGAGAGATGAGAGAGCGAGGGTGATCATTTTAACGTTAAGAAAACATAACTATAATTGTCAACCTTATCTTATATTCATACAATTATGTCGCTTTGCTTAAAGTGAAAATACGCACATACAGTATAGGCGATGACCTTTATACCCAGTCACTCCAACGAAACTCCTGACCAAAAATTGAAGGAACAGAAAATTACATTACTATCAACGGCAAACACCCTGTCGGTTTTTTGAGTCATTTAGCGTCGGTTTTGCGGTGTGACTTTTAAGTATGAAAGTAGTTATGATATTACTGACAAATATTGATGTGGGATTTAGGTTGACCATAAGTTATCTGTCGATTACGAACTAATAGCATGTTTTCCATACCTAATGCATTCTTATTTTAAGACAAATTCGCCTTTTTTGTTGTTGTAAGTCTACTACATATCGTATTTCATCTGAAGTGAAAGCGTTATAAATTGGAGCAAATTTCATATAGGCCCATAACGACCTTGCTCTATTTGCATTAATTCCAGGGCGGTAGAGATATAGAAAGAGAGATAGGGAGAGAGAGAGAGAGAGAGGGAGAGAGGAAAGAGCTGGATAAGAAGAATAAAGGATATATATATGTATGTAGTGGGACGCACTTTTGGATAATATTTACCTCATGGGGGCGATATAGCAGTAAGATAGCTGGGGTTTAAGTTTAGTAACTTTCAGGGTTTTAATAGAAGGTGAGGCAGCATTTTGAATAGGACAGGTGGGCATCTGTCTGAGTATCCTACAGTCAGTGGTAATTGGTATTCGTGATATTTTAGTGAACAAAAGGTGTTTTCCCCAAGTCGATAACATTAAGAATCTTTGGTATTTCAAATATAGAAGGTGCCTCCTCGGCACCTGACTTGTTAATTTCAGTGACCTACATATTTCTCGAGGTGTAGGCTCCGCATATTTTAAGCCACACCTAAGCACTTGCTCTATTGTGTATGTGAACTCGACTGGTTTGGGCTATGCTCTGATTGCTTTAAGCCTTGTGGGGTGCAAGTCTATGATTGGTTGGGGCTTTTAGAGATGAAGGCTTGCTGGGCTTATGTATTGAATTTGTATTGGGAGTATTTAAAGAGACGTATAAAAGGGTGGCTCAGGACCACTTTTTCGTTTGCCAATTTTTTGTTAGCTGTTTGATTTGGTCAGATATTGTTTTGCTCTTCACCCAGCCTTTAAATAGTGTACTGAAAGTTGCTGATTTTTCTGAAAAAAACTATACAATCTCAAGCCAGAAGGGGACATTTCTACGACGATATACGTTTTAATTTGATTTACTTATTTAAATAAACTCCCACCAGATTTTGATTTCAATCTTCGTTTTTCTGAGTTTCTTCTGTTGTAGTTCTTGTTTCGTTCTTCAACACCCCTCTATTGTAATGACTTTTTATGCCACCGTGCCATTACATGTATAAAAGGAATAATGTTAAAATGATGAAGAGTACACGGGCATCAACCCAAGTGGGACAATGGAACAGGTCCGCCTAACTTTTCACACTAGGCAGATATTACCGCACCATCTGCCTGATCAGGTACCCATTTACTACACCTGGGTTGAGAGTGGCACATATTGATTGATGCAGACTGATGCAGGAAAGTGGAAACATGGACGACAATACATGGGGGACAGGGGGACATGTCCGCCTAACTTTTCTGAACAGCCGGGACACGATTCCAAATGTTCCCTGCATGATTTGATCTTTGCTAAAAGAAAAAAAAACAAACTCTAAAGCACTGCCCCTCCCTTTTACTGAGTGAGTCTTGAGAGCTGGCGGGATGCCACGCCGACAAAGCCGAAAACCCATCCCTAAATAGGAAAGGAGGAAAGAAGAGGAAAATAGAAGAAAAATTGCCGAGAAAAATAGTGACGGGTGTCTTTGAGGCTCAAAATGAATAATGAATTATGGTGTAACCGTTTGTAACTATTTGATCGCACCCACAGGTATTTCTGATGGCGCTTCTGCAGCACCTACGACGACAAGCGTAAGTTTTTCATCGGTATATATAGCAACCGCGTAGCTAGGATTTAACTTCAGGGGGCGGTTGTGAGAAAAGAGTGCTCCCGGGGGGGGGGGGTGCAAGGAATGTGAGAGTCCCCCCCCCCCTCCCTTGCGAAGCGCGAAAGCTTTGAATTTTTAGGAAATTTGAGAGAAAGTTATCGACTCGTAGCACCTTTTTTTAGACAGAGAGTTAGTTCGACGCCCTGACTGCTTTTCAGTTATTTGGATGCAATACTGCACTGTACATGTAACAGGGGTGGGCCCAGGAAGGGGGAGTCCCCCCCCCCCCCTTGCGAAGCGCAAAAGCTTTGAGGTTTTGGCAAATGTGAGAGAAAGATAACGACCATGACGACTCGTAGCAATTTTTTGTAGGCGGAAACTTAGTTCGACGTCCTGACTGCTTTTCAATTATTTGGAGGCAATACTGCACTGTACATGTAACACGGGTGGGCGCAGGGAGGGGGGGGGGAGCCCCCCTCCCGCGCAGAAGGCAAAAGTTTTTATGTTTTAGCAAGATAATGGCTCGAAGCACCTTTTTAAGCTTTTATTTTCTCTCACTTCCCCCCGCTTTTTTGCTCTCGCTTTTTTTTTTAAAGTCGACGTTTTGGGGAGCTGCCGCCCCCACCGCCCCCCCCCCCCCCCCACCTGACTGCGCGCCTGAATTCTATACTGCATCATTCTCACCGAAACTATACCATTTTAAAAGACATCATTTTGTTATGGATCTTCCCTTTGACATATTCATTTTATGACAGACTGATTATCAAAGAGATTAGAAAAAATTTTCCTCAAAGGTAATATCCGACAGAGATCCACCAAATTATCGAAAAATCACCTTGTAAATTGCAACGTTATATCTTTTTTAAAGATATGCTTGCCACTTCTGGACAAAATTTGTGAAATATCTTTTAACTGTTTTTTTTTTCCAGGCACCTCCGAGTCCACCTCCAGTATCAGGTAATAAATACGTACAGTTCTGTAAAAGTATAGAATGTCAGAAAAAAAAAGATTACATTTTTTATTTACACACCTGTATAAAAACACCACAATATGATAACAGAATATTATTTCATATTGTATGTATGTATGTAATAATTCATACAAAATAATATTATAACAGAATATTATTTTGTATGAATTATACACATACATGTTATTTCGCAAAAGTTACAATATTCAGTATCATATCTCCAAAGTTAAATCTGACTACGAAGCCCGTAAAGTGACATGCGAGAAGAAGAAAAAAATCATTAATTCGTTTTTGTTTGTTTGTTTGTTTGTGTTTTTTTTTTTGTTGCATAATTTCGTCCCCTCGCAATATTAAGTCGTTTCCACGCCATATCAATTTAGTTCTTTGTTTCTATCTGCGAGGGAACGTAATAATGATTTTGGATTTTGTTTCTCGCATATAACTTTTCAAGCTCTTCGTTTTACCCTTCACTTCATAAGATCCGACACACTCACGAGCAGGCATAGTCCGTCAGAAGACCTCCCTCTTCAAACAGATCCAGGGACGGCGTCTTCTTAATCACGTGATCAAAACCAAACATGGATTGTCATTGGTCAAATGCGGCGCCGAGTGTAACAATCTAGATGACTGTGTGTCTTTTAACATTGGCAATGGTCTGTGTGAGCTTAACAACCGGGTGGTAGGTGGAATTGGTGTCAGTAAAGATGACTTTGTTGAAGACCTGTGGTATAAATGCTATGAGAAGCAGTAGATTTTGAGTTGATTTTTCACAAATGTACTCATGATTTGCGAACAAATGATTTACATTACTGTTATAGATAGATAGATATTTATCCTACTTCAAGATAAACCAAGGTACTACTGAGCAATTACAGATAATGTTCGAGTTAAATGTTGATTTATATTTCTTTGCATACATTTTCTCAATATTTATCAAGACAACTTGCAGTTTTATGTTATTTAATTCCATGTACCTATATACAATATCCATGGTCTAGCTTTGTACATTGTCTTTATCAAGTTTATTTAGCACAAAAAAGCATCATATTCATAAAATTCAGTTTTTGTTGTGATTAAGCTTAGGCACGATTCTTTACCTGATTGTGTGAATATATGTTATCGTATTTTTCATAATGTAGAATATAAATTTCTATATAAACACGTTTTTTGACGTCTGCTAATGCTATGTGTAAAATGTACTTACTGGGCGCACACCAATTTATTGTTCCTTGGATGTAAGTCCCTAAAAATATACGATTCATACTCCTACAGTTTTGGAAATTTTAAGTATAGCAACTTGACAGAAACGACGTACATTGTCTATTTCAAGTTTATTTAGCACAACAAAAAATTTCACCGCAAATAATGAAATTGACATTTATCCAATCAGACAGTCAAATCTATTTCACCCTCCACGTACAAAAAAGCTTGTTTTACAAAAAACATTCATATATACTGGACCCCAACTTTGAAACCCACTTGAAACGACGTTGAAATCAACCCCAACATTTAACATATGTAAATGTAAATATAAATAGTCCTTGTTGGATAGCTACAGCAATCAAGAAACGTCAATAAATACCTGTAGATTTAAATCAAATGTTTACATGTTTAAATTCCTCTTTCCTCCTGTGTTCTTTATATCTCTTTCTATTCCTCCACCTCTCCTTCTAGTCATCCCTGCCTTTTTATCTTTCCTCCCCCTGTATTGCTTTTTTTTTTGGGGGGGGGGGGGTGTTTCTTTCTTTCTCCCCCCAGTACTTGTCACACCCCCTTCTTTTTTGTTCTGTTGTTCTTTTTCCTCTCTTTTTAAAAAGCTGTTAACAGTGCTCAAATTAGCACGTTTATTTCTTTTTTTCTTTTGATTTATGGGCTGTAACTACGCATTTTTTTTTTCAAACAGGGGTCTATGAAATGCAAGCCGTGCTTATTTATAATAGACTCCTCCAATTATGTTTTCATTATACCAGTTATAAATTTATCAGTGTAAACCATAACCAAGTCCATTGGATGATCTTCTGTTATATATATGTTTCAAAAGTTCTTTTAAGAATAACTGATGAACCATTATTATCATGTTTATTGAGCAGTTTACACTTCATGATTTATAAATATGACGATAAAAAGACCTCACTTTACACAAATCATGAATAATATAAGGCATCATAAATGTTGATCTGTGTGTAAATAGGCTCAATGATGCTATCATGGGTGATCACTCAATAGGTCAGTAAACCAATCGTTGTTAACAAAAGTAAACATTCCTTGGGGAAATTGGCGCTCGTGACCAAATAGTGAATGACCGTCACCAAATCCGACTGAGAACGATAACTGCTGGAACACCATTCCTGCTGCCAGTCACAGTACCTTTATGCTCCTATTGTACAAGCACATTTTTATCATGTTTATCGAAAGGTGATGATATGATAATCATCGTAACGCCAATCGTGTCATAAATATTTATTTGGATTATGACGTTGACATAGCAGATTAAAAATAAATAAAATAAAGTATTGTTTACGCGTAATTCATTTCACATTTGATGAAATAAACTATTGTCAGAACTAAAGAATATTCATGAGGCCTTCGTTCTGGGTCTGGAATTGAAATGATGAGAATTTTGACCTTGAAACCAATAGAGATTGAAGGGAGAGAATAAGAGAGAGGGGGGGGGGGATTTGAGAGACAGAAATAGAAGGAGTTAGGAGCGTGCGTGTGTGTGAGAGAGGGGAGGTGAGAAAAAGAGTGAGAGAGGAGAATGAGATAGAGAGGGAGGAGGAGCAAGCGGTGCATTGGGAAGGGGGGGGGGGCAAACGAACATAA
Source organism: Heliocidaris tuberculata (assembly GCA_025618425.1). Classification (NCBI taxonomy): domain Eukaryota; kingdom Metazoa; phylum Echinodermata; class Echinoidea; order Camarodonta; family Echinometridae; genus Heliocidaris; species Heliocidaris tuberculata. The sequence goes on from CM046847.1 coordinate 21,603,279, forward strand.
ATTATGAAGAATGTTTTTAGTACAGCCAATAGAAACAGAGGAAATCGCCATCATGGCCATAAAAAAAGAGGAATACAAGTATTATTCAAATGAGCATGTTTTTCATCGCGTCATGCCTTTCTGAATTGACTATTCTGCATTTGGTAGTTACAAAGTGTAACGTGTTAAGATTCCTTCCAAAGTTCTTGTTTCATTCAGAAGATACTTACAATGGATTGGAAGTGAAAGACAGCTGTAGCAATCTTTATCATCATACGCTTAATAGAAAGCACAGTTGGATCAGCTCCAACTCGAGGTAAAAAAAAGAAAGAAGAGATTTGAGGCCTTCGTCTTCTACCTCTTTGTCTCTCTCTCTCTCTCGCTAGTTTGGTAAAAAAATAAAAATAAAAAAAATATTAGAACTAGTGCTAAAATGAACAATTTCATGTCCATCAATATCTACTTCATCTTTATTACCACACCTTCTGGTTATTTAATCAAATTTTGAGTCTTACCAGAGTATAGGAAGGCCCTGAAGCACTCAGCCGTTACAGCTTAGCATTTCTGTAGCTTTGAGTTAAGGCGTTGAGATAATGCGTTTTCATCATTTTTTTTCAAAGCTGATAAAGCATTTCTGAAGTTCATTATAAAGTGAATCTCAGTGAGCTATTTTTTTAGTCAATTAGTTGATCAAGTAAGTCCCCAAAATTGTTGATCATGTTCACGTTTTTGGTATTAGCACTTGAGAAGAGACCACTCCATCGATTAAAAAAAAACAAAAACACAACAACCTTGGGGGCCTTTTTTTATATTAAATTGTTCCTTCATCACTTGGATCTTCTTGTTAAGAAAAGTTAAAAGAGGGAAAAAGAGAGAAGAAAATACAGAAGAAAAGAGGTAGAGAAAGAGAAAAGGAAGAGAGAGGGGGAAAACGGAGAAAATGGAGGGACGAAAAGAGAAAAGAGGGATAGAAAGGAGAAAAAGAGAGAGGAAATTAAAAACAAAGAAGAGAGTTAAAAAGAGAAAGGTGTTAAAAGCCATTCTTTATTTTAATTGACAGCATGCACTGCTATTTACAAATATTTTCCTTAAAGAAAACATTTCGGGTGATGTAGAAAATAGGAGGTTGCATACATCGCCCTCTTATGGTTTGGGATTCCAAACTCGATTCCTTTGGACTTTTAAAGAATAAATTAACCATTTTTGGGAGTGTCATATCCGGGTCCGCTCGCTATTCATAAGAACCGCTATTCACAGAAAACCGCTATTCATTTAACACGCGCTATGAATAGCGGTCCTTATGAGTAGTTACGAATAGTGGTCCTTATGAATGGATGTCCTTATAAATAGCGAGGAAATTTGTCTATGGTTTGCTCGCTATTCAGAAGGGCCGCTATTCGAACAAGACCGCTATTCATTTAGTCTCGCGTTATGGGTAGCGGTCCTTATGAATAAGTGGTCCTTATATATGAATAGCGGTCCTTATGACGAGCGAGGTTACCCCGTCATACCTGTTCTCATTTTTAGTTTTCGGATTTAAAGAAGGTGTTAGTTATCGACTGTGATCAGGGATCGACGATCAAGATCATCAAAGGACTTTGTGTACGGGTTCCTTCATGCGATGCTTATGACCTCTCCGTAGATGGCCAGTGTGCTGGTAGTGACAGGATGGTACAGTTGGTTCAGTAATGCGAAGTGTACATCCATGTACCATCACTTTTTCATGCCTTAAGTGGTACAACGTCTCCAGAGGGCTTGTAACACATGGTTTCATCCACACACACATTTTGTGTCATCCAATTCTAACCATGGGGATTCCAAACCATTATTTGTTTCCTTTTTAAATATAATTGATTGATTAATTTAGTAACTTTATTCAAGATTTTTCAGGCTTTCTATATTAACTACCCATGCATTTTATATATTTCTTTAACATTCCTATGACCTTGTGGGTGTTTGTGTAGTGTGTTGGCGTGGATGGGGGAGAGGTGTACGTGAGTGGTTGTGTAAGAGTATGTTTGAGTGCGAGAGCGAGTGCGAGTATGATTATGTTCGAGTCATGGAGATGCATACATCTCTATATGGTTCGAGTGCGAGATTGTGCGAGAACTAGTATATTCGAATGCGATATGATGTTCGAGTGCGAATAAGTTTGTGTTGTGTGTGCATACACGTGTTTATATTATACATGCTTAGTCTTAATCTTCGGTCTAGCAGCTATTATCCTTATTTCTCTATTTTTCCTTATTTGTCTTTCTATTGCTATTAGCATAACAACATATTCCACTAAACCAATCTCTGTTATTTTGATTCGGCAAAAAATAAAAATGAAATAAGAAGCATCCCTCTGGTTAGAATTGGAAATGTCAACAGGACATCGTTGTAAAAACAGCATTTAATTGCTGATACGATTGTTATTATCCCGTGTAAATATGTTTGAATAAATAAATAGATAAATAAATATGGCTACGCTGATTGTGAATGTGAGTAGGCTGATGGAATAACCTTGTACGTTAAGGCCACCGCACACCTTACGATCGATCTGCGATCCGATTTCAGAAGAGAATGTAATATTATTTGACAAATCATTTAAAAACGAAAAATATTTTTAAGTGAGCATATGAATATAGTCATACAGATAGTAAAATCGATAATACGGCCTTTTCCGAGTTTTCTAGTCGGTGGAATGGCCAAATCGGCTCCGAGTCGCAGTGACGTCACAAAAATCGTATGACTGTCTACGATTTGAAACTAATTTTGCCCTTCTTCCCTGTAGAAAGCTGACAGCTCACCCAAACCCTATGTTTAGTATTCATATTAATTTTTAGAATCTGAATAGGGTTAGATTTCATTTGTTAAAATGCCAATATTAAATGCCATAGCGATTTATTTCACAAATCGGATCGCAGACCGATGGCAAGGTGTGCGGTGGCCTTTAGTTTTGTTGATCAAAGTCAGGGAATGACACTCTTCATGGTGCACCTTGGTGATTTAAAAAAGAAGGCTTTGCATTGCTAATACATGGCAAAGGTGTACATTTGTGTGTGTTTGGATGTGTGTGTTGTGTATGTGCGTGCGTGTGTGTGTGAGTGAGAGAGAGAGAGAGAGAGAGAGCTATAGAGACAAGACGAGAGACAGATAAAGGGAAGTTTGCCGTAGACCGAATGTAAATAGATAATAATGAGACAGTAACGTTGTTATGGTTGTCCTTAAACAAAACAGGAACATGAATCTGACCCAAGAACATTAGTAACGTCCGGATATCAATCTTTTCCCCTTAGCTCATTGCATCATTTCCCCGAACAAGTTAATGTTAAAGGTGTTTATGTTAGTAACTATTAACTGAACACTATTACACGTCCACTGATAGTGAAAAACCAATAATTTATCATTTATATAAATGACATCCAGAAATCCTCGAATACTCTTTCACTTATTCTTTTTGCCGATGACTCCAACCTTTTCTTTTCTCATCCACATGCAAATGAACTTCTTAGAATACTAAACATAGAACTTATACAAGTAACAGATTGGATCAAGGCTAATAAACTATCTCTTAACCTGCAGAAAACCAATTATATGCTTTTTAGTAACAGAATTGATTATCTTCCCGGTAACATCATTTTTTATAACACTGTCCTCCGAAGTATCTACAACCAAATTCTTAGGAATTCTAATCGACAATAAATTAACCTGGAAACCGCATATTGACAACATATGCAAAAACCATCTCCTGTAACATTGGAGTTATTAACAAACTGAAATATTTCCTTCCTTCTCCCACTCTACTCACATTGTATTACACTTTGATAATACCATAAATAAATTATGGTATATTAGCATGGGGTTGTGCAGTACAAGCACAATTGAACAGAATACTTCTTCTTCAAAAAAAAAAGTACTTAGAATTATTTTTTCATGCAAATTATAGATCTCATACTGATATTTTATTTTTTGAAAATAACATCCTCAAGGTGAAGGACATTCATCATTTCCAACTAGGCCAATTTATGTACAAATTAGGTAAAAATGAAATCCCTGCCATTTTTAACGATATGTTTCGAAAGAACAACACCATACATAAATATCCAACGAGACAAGGCAATGCTTACCACCTACCTCTAACAAGAACACTCTTTGCACAAAACACCTTTGTTTTTTTTCAGGTTCCATGTGTTGGAACTCTGTAGATAAAGAAATTAAAGAATCCCCTAGTCTTAACATATTTAAACGTAAACTTAAAAAATATCTGCTCAGCCTGTACTCCCTTCAAACAGGTCAAGCTTAATACCCCCCCCCCCCAAAAAAAAAAAAAAAAAAAAAAAAATGAACATTCACCCTTTTCATGTTTTCCTGTGAATACGTGCCTAACGTCCTTGTTTTACTCTGCTCCCAACCTCTTTCCTTTCCATTTCCCGTCTATTCACTCTTCCTCTTTGTTTTCCTATAAACCTATGTTGGCATACCGTGAACTTTTTTCTGTAACTTTCGCTACTATTTATCCAATTATTATAAATTTGTTTGACCAAAGCCCTTTTACGTATTTAAGTGTTTGGGGCATGCATCATACAGGCATTGCTTTCTCAGCATGCCCCCTTCGTTTCATTATGTTAGGTCAATAATGATCCGATTGTGTAAATTATTTTTTGTACTCTTCTTAGTACCCTTTATTTTTGTATGTTAGTTTGATATACTAAAGTTATTACATTGTTTTATGTTTAATCATTTGATCGATATGTATCATGTATAATTATTTTGAAACGGAAAATAAATCAAATCAAATCAAAATCAAATCAAATAATATAATGACTTCCAAAGCCACATTAATAGACTGAGAAAATAACAAAGAAAGAAAGAGAGAAAGAGAGGGAAAAAAAGAATGCTTGCTAAGATCTTTGTGTTACGACATCCTTTTATTACTTCTTTTTTTCAAAATAACATTCTGACAATTATCAAGTTAAGACGACATTAACAAGTCTATTCATATACCAGGATCATATAAAAAACTGATATAATCATGACAATTCTTGGTACAATAAAGTGAGTTATCAAAAATTAGTCAAATCAACATAACTTTTTACCACGCAATCATATGAGCCATAATGTTTAATGGAAGTTTATATTTCTTATACTTATAATCTATTCTTAAAATAAATCCAACCTCCAACAACAACACCTGCGAAGTTTTAAGTTGGGTTTTTTTACGGGACACGTGAACGTTTCGCGAAGGATGCGATGTCGAAAAAGTGAGAAAGTAGAACATTCGTATTTTAGGCTCCAAAAGTTCGCCGAACATGCGCAGGGGTTCGAAAGCGTCGTCAATTGTCGTTTTTAGTTCGGCCTGAATTTTAAAAAAGTTTGAAATTTCTTACGAACGTTTCCCGCATCCCGGTCGTGATTTGCTCGTGATTTGCCCTTGAAAATGTCTTAAATGCCTGGTCATATGCGCACAACCTACTTACGACGTGTTTGATGTTCGCAAAATCTTCGTGAAACCCCAAACAGATTCCGACTGTTTGGAGAATATCTTGCGTATGTCTCGCAGAAGCAGAGAAGTTCGTCCGATCATTTCTCGACGTATTCACGAACTGTTCACGTACTTCTTGAGAACAGATGACTTCGCCAAAGAAGCAAACGTGAGACTTTCAGGTCGAGGCCCACTGTTAATTCGCCCACCGTTCGCTACGATTAATTTGCGAATGTCAATAAGTATTCCCGAACTATTCGCGAGCTTCTCACAACCCAAAACCGACTCTTCCACGAACGTTTGGCGAAGGTTTTGCTCACACGACATTCTCACGGAGTTCGTGAGAAGTTCTCAGGAACGTTTTGCGCACGTTTGGCGCATGTTTGGTGGCAAATCCGCACCGAGGTGACTGAGGTGTCTGATGATCAGTAGAGGGCGCTGCGCGCTGAGCGGACGTGTATTTCACAGGTTCTTTCTAACCGGTTGATTTTTTGATAAAATTTTATACTTAACATTGGAAATACAACTATTTTTTTTGGAAGTTGATTTTTAATACTGGATATAGCACCTTTTTGGAATAATTTCTGTTGGAATACCAAAAGAGGTAAGCAAGCAAAATCTGGACTTTGAACGCATCCAATAACACTTAAGCACTGCGGGAAACACATTTCCCGTCAATTTCTTAACACCCAATCATCACGAATTCCACCCCCGAAGTCGACATATTCAACCTAGACAAGGAAGTCCGGACTCGTTAGTTTGCTTAATAGTTTATGAGCCTTGAAAGTTCTTTCCGTTGAAGTTTTTTTCTTGATTTGTGATCACATGCGGTCTCCGAACAATTTCGACTTTCTCCATAATATGACATCATACATAATGATCGCATTGCCAAAATAATATTCCCCTTATCATTAGTGATCTCAGCTTTAAAAAAAAAAAAAATCCTTAACTTTCTATATTCTTTAGAGTTTTCTCAAATGTTCACTATTCTTTCCTGATTTTCTTGATTGATTGATTGATTGATTGATGCAAGATTTATTTCATTTCATTTCCAAATACAAAACAATATGATTTACAAAGTACGAAATCATGAAATGAAAAAGAACCTACTGGAAAGCATAGCTTGTTTGTGTAGGTTCCCAAGAATAAATATAACATTAACATAATTATCTTTTATAACATGGAAGATTGAAAGTGAAATACATATTTGAAATATACATATATATTGGCATATCTCTCAAAACAACATAATTAATTAAATAGTCATGAATCCTGTATCAATAATGATGAAAATTTTCATAGCAAGATGCTGTACACTAATGAACAAATGACAAGACAGAACTCAGAGGACAAGAAACTGACAAGATAGTACAAGACAGAACAGGACAAGACACGATAGGGTAAAACCAGGATAGGACAACACAAGCCAAAACACGACAAAGAAAGAAAGATAAAGGAAAGAAAGCAGAGAAAAAAAGACAAACAAAATTCAAGAAAAACAAGAAACTGACAAGACAGAACAGGACAAAACCAGGACAGGACAGCACAGGACAAAACAAGAAAAAGAAAGAAAGAAAAAGGGAAAAAGGGGGAAAGAAAGGGGAATACAAATTTCCATAATCATATTCATCCCCTTTAATCTTTTGTGGCTGAAACTGACAGGAAATTTAAAAAATAATACCAAAAAAGAAAAGATCGAAACATGAAGATAGTCCCTCTAAACCCTTTTATTTCATTAGTAGACGTACTTTAAAAGAAAGCCTACTAATGTAACTGATCCAAAAAAAAAAACACAAAACAAAACAAAAACAAAACACTTTAACCCATTGCCAACGGGAGCCGGGTGGTTCCTTTATTAACCCTATTGAAATTTGATAATTCAGGGGAGCGTTTCATCAAGCGTTTTGTCAGTGATTTTTACCGACAACTGTTATAAGCTACTGAAATCCTTGCATCTGATTGGCTAAGAGCAAATTTGTCAGTAAAAATCACAGACAAAACGCTTGATGAAACGCTCCCCTGTTGACTACTCAGTGATCAAGTTCTCATAGGGTTAATAAGGGACCATCCGGTTCCCTTAGGCAGTGGGTTAAGCGTTGCAATTGGGTTTCAGGGGAGCGTTCCATCAAGCGTTTTGTCAGTGATTTTTACCGACAACTGTTATAAGCTACTGAAATCCTTGCATCTGATTGGCTAAGAGCAAATTTGTCAGTAAAAATCACTGACAAAACGCTTGATGAAACGCTCCCCAGTAGTCAACGGGTTAAGTCGTTCAAGTATAATTAAGTTTACGTGACTGCCCCAAAAAACACATTAAAACTGGATTCTACACCCCACAAAAAACTATGGAGGTATCATACATTATTATCGTACATTACTGTAACCTCATTTCGATGTCTCACAGGTTGCATGTACAATGACGAACAACACATCGCGCATAAAGAATAGTATGAGGAATTAGTTGACACAATCCGCAGAAGCTGTCTTTCGCTACTAAATATTGCCTCAAAGGGGCCATTTGGATTTATGAAAAATTATGAAAATTGCCCAAAGTCGATTTTTCGGCAACAAAGCTGATATTGTTCGGAGACCATATGGAATCACAAATCAAGGAAAAAACTTCAACGGAAAGAACTTTTCTAGGTTTAATACAGACTAAATAGGACTAGCTAATGGACTATGCCACGTTCGGCAAACCCCCCCCCCCCCCCCCAAAAAAAAAAAAAAATAAATAAATAAAAAATAAAATAAAAAAAAATAAATAAATAAATAAAAAATCAAAATCAAAAAACGCCAAAATAAGAGGAAACTTGAATGCAGTGTGACTATAGAGAATCTTTTACTCAGAACGGACTCCTCGTCTAGCAAGGACTCAGACATTCCAAAATAATACTCATTACAGAACCCCCTCTTCTAATCACAGCACCTCCACCCATAACACTCAACATCACTTGAAAATCCTAACAGTACCAATAGTACGAAGGCATGGACAGAAAAACGATCCCCTAGACCAAACTCAGAACAGAAAAAGAACCTAACACTGACCAGGAACCAAATCAAATACGCGATAAACAGCACACACGGAAACCAGTCCCCCCCCCCCCCCCAAATTACGAACCCCCTACGAAAGTTAACAGCACCCCCATTACGAACAACCAACCAAAGTTTCCTCTTATTCTGCAGCCGTCCAGATTAAAAAAAAAACAACAACCACAAACTAGAGAAAACACAAATCTAACTGAAATGGAAACAAAAGCTCCACATACTGAAAGTGGCATTTTTTAGCATCTGATCGTAATGAGCATAATGGATTCTATTATACGATTGGTAATGCTTTTTGAAAAAGACAAAGCAGAAGTAGTCAGAGTAGCCGCAGAAAGGCTCCTCAAGAAAAGATTAAATGACGCACAACTTCATGGCTGGAGCTAGTTTATACGTTATTACTATGGCAGTGCTTTCCACACTGCAGTACAGTGGAATGCACAAGGCCTGTCCGCACACGAACAAGAACTCATACAATATCTTGACTCTAATAATAGACGTAACGAAATAATACATTTGATTTGCATTCAAGAAACCTGGTTTGAAGACAACAGGACCCTATACATTCCAGGGTATACATGAATTGCAAAAAAATAGAAAATCACAGTATCGAGGTGTTTGTGCCTTTTATGTACACGATTCTATTCATTACAGCTTTTCGATTCAAGATGAGACAGAGTTGGAGATACAGTCTGTAGCAGTGACGTATCTAGGTATTCTGGCACCCGGTGCAAACTATCAAATCTGCGCCCCCCCCCCCCCCCATGTCCAAAATCAGATTAATGAGCGTTTGTAATTTAGAAATAAAGACACTACGTAATAAAGAGTTTTGATGCACATAACCCGGGAAGGGACATGAAAAAAATAAAATTGGTGTGAAGAAAAATATAAATTAACACCTTGAAAAAAAAAAAATTCAAGGTTTCAATTTTTATTCCCCTCAATTTTTTTTTCCAATTTTTTTTTTTTCGATTTTTTTTTTGTGAATTTTTTTTTGAAGGGGGGTGTGAACTTCTTCAGTATTACCAAAGGCCTGTCGTGTACGTTTATGCTATAAAGAATCCTGAATAATTACTTGAAAACTTACTCTTAAACTCTCAACTCTAGCACTTTGCCTTCATTTATTGCCTAATGGTAGAGTGGACAACAACAACAAACAAAGAAAATTCAACCAAAAAAAAAAATTCAAAAAGAAAAAACAATTTTCGAAAAAAAAAAAAAGAATTTCGAGAAAACAAAATTTAAAAAAAAAAACACAATTTTTTTTTTTAACTCCCAAAATTTCGGAAAAAAAAATTTCAAAAAAAAAAATTTTCGAAGAAAACTCCCAAAATTTCGGAAAAAAAAAATTCAAAAAAAAAGAAAGAAATTTGAACATTGAATTTTTGTTTTTTTTCATGGCGTTAATTTATATTTTTCTTCACACCAATTTTTTTTTTTTCATGTCCCTTCCTGGGCTCCGTAGTTATTAGCCCAGATTTGAAGAATTATTGTACAAGCGAGGGAACAACGCGACCGAGCCGCAGTTTTTTTTCCTCCTTTTCACCCCTAAAATTGAAATTTCTTATGTGTTTTACACTTAGAAAAAAAAATCCGAGCAATACTTTTTTGTGTTTTTTTGTAGTTGTTGAAATTTGAGGCGCAAAATGAATAAAAACCATGAAGAAATATATTTGAGGAATTTAGCAAGGCAATTGCAAGTCAAATTTTATGATTTATTTATTTTGAAAGTTCTTTTTCTGTACTTATATCCCTCCAGGGGGCGCAAAATTTAACAAGCTCCTGCTTTATGGGGGGGCGGGGGCAAAGAAACTAGGGTTTATTAATGGTTAACACTTTAAAAACGCCATTGGGGGCGCGAAATATAGCTAGATCCTGAACACAATTATGCGAGGGAGCTAAGCGACTGAGCTTTAGAAAGTTTTCGCATTTCAAACCTTATAAAGCACTATTCCATACTCATTTTGTCCTTCACTGGGGCGCAAATAACCCTCAAACACCATACATTTTCTTGTATTTCTCCCTCTTTTCTTTCTCTCTGTTGCGTTTTTTTGCGCCCCCTTAAATAGTTAGGTACACAGACGGTTCCTCATTTGAAATAGTGTTCCCTTTTTTTTCAACATGGATTCCTATGTAAAATTTAATGCTGAAAACGGTGGCATCGACTGATTTTTGATAAAAAGTGCCGAAAGTGCCCAAATTTTATGTTTTAGTGGCCCGCCATTGTTTTTATGCATTTCAGAGCCAACCTTGGGGCTAGAAACGTTCGTCTGGTCTCGGAAACCCACTATAAACAGCAATAAATATGGTAATGGTTAAGACCCACCAAAGACCGCAGGGGCCCTGCATTTGTTCCAAAAGGGCCCAAAGGACCAGCTACTCACTTGAGTCGAAAAGAGTGCTTTAAATGCTTTTCTCGAGGTAGTAGAAGCTCAGTAAATGGCTATTTTGATATCAAAATACAATGATACATTGTGGGTATGATAATATGGTGGCAAAATATGTGTCAGGTGCCAAAATTCTGATTTTAGAGGGCCAAATGTAACATAAATGATTATAGAGCATTAAACTATAGTTGCATGACATCATTTTGGGGGCACCTGAAAGGATATGAGAGCCCTGAATCTCTTCATTACGGCCCAATTGAAAATGCATGAAAATCATATAGTAAATAGTGTATGTGTACTCTAAGAAAACTAAAGAAAGGGTTATAAACTTTACTAAGGACGAACTGACACACCCACTTACCATTGAGGCCGAAACACTAGAAAGTGTAAAGGAAACAGAATTGTTAGGACTATGGATCAATGACCGATTGAAGTAGGATACCCATATTGATGTAATTTACTCAAAAGCTGCAAGACGGTTATTTCTGTTAGTGCAATTACGGAGAGCAAGTCTTTCCCGAGAGGATTTGAGTAAATATTACAAAGCGTGTATACGCTCAATACTCGAGTATGCATGTCAAGTCTTTCATGGCGGTCTAACTAATGAATAATTAGAGTTGCTGGAATCAGTACAAAAACGTGCCTTATGAATCATCATCCCGATATCGTATACCGATGCGCTAGTTGAGTTAAACTTAGAATCACTATCAGACCGCAGAAGAAACATGTGTGCACAGTTATCTACCCAAATGCAAAAACCAGACCATAAGTTGCATCACCTTCTCCCACCAAAAAGAGAGGATAAGTATGCTATCAGAAACAGGAAACCTTTCCCACTGCCTTTGTGCAAAACCAAGAGGTGCAAGGAGAGATTTATCCCGTGGTGTTTGTATAACTTACAGTAAGCATGATTTGTAATGACTCATGTCACATGTTGCTTCTGTTATATACGTGCAATATGATTCATGCTTTCCACAGTTTTTTCTGTTCTTCTTTCTTTCATTTTTTGGTGTCTTCTTCTTCTCTTTCTTCTACTTCTTCCTTTTCTATTTCTTCATTTTCTTCTTTTCCCTATACTTCGCGTACTTCTTCTTGTTATTCTTGCTATTCTTGTTTTCCTTCTCCTCGCTCTTCTCCTTGTCCTTCTTGCTATTTTTCTTTTCCTTCTCTCTTTTTTTTAAAGCAATTACAGGGTTACAAAATATGTGTTAAATTTATTATGCAGAATTTCAAGATTTTCTGATATCAAGGAGAATCTTCATCACATCTCATGGTGCATGTATAATATACTGTATATAAGTGCAATATGATCCATGCTTTCCACTGTATTTTTTCCCCGCCTTTTACTCCTCCTGTTCTTCTTTCTTCCTTTCCATTTTCTTCTTCCTCTTCCTCATTTTCTTCCTTTTCCTTTTCTTCTTTAATCTTATTCTTGTTCTTCTTGTTTTTCTTGTTTTTCTTTTTTCATATTCTTGTTTTCTTCCTTTTCGTAATTTTCTATATGAATTGGAAAGCTTTTTATATAAGTAATTATAAATTAAATATTTTCTGATATCAATTACGTATATTAGACGCGGTGCTATCACAGTCAAGCTAAGGCATCAGAATACAAGGGGAAAAGAAGAAGCAAAAATCAGGTTGTAACCATGTTTTTGATTTTTTGTTCTAGCGTTTATTGAATTGTATGTGATTCGAATTTGTATAGGCAATTGATAATTATATTTTAATGAGTAGTTTTTAACTTCATTATGTGTAAAGGTTTTTAATATTTATGATTACTATTAGCTACATGTATTACGATACTCTTTAATTTTCGCCGTCCCTCTCTTTCTTCCTTTGTACAAGGTTTGTTTTCTTTTCATTCTCCTTTATTTTCCCTTCTTCTTCTTCTTCTTCTGCTTCTCTTCTTCTATTTTCTTCTTCCTTTTCTTCTCCTTCTCCTTCTTTTTCCTCCTTTTCTTTCTCCTTTTCTTCTCCTTCTTCTTTTTCCTCCTCTTCTTTCTCCTTTTCTTGAGTGCTAAAATCAAAGTTTGAAGACAACTTTCCGGCGAATATGACAGGATCTGTTTAACAGTCCAAATGCGTAGCTTTTTGTGTGCTCCCATAAAGAAAAAGGGCGAAGAATTATGTTAATTCAACATTTTTAGCTTTCTATTTACAACCTCGAAGTCGGATTGCGCACGCAGTCCGTGTGCCCTTGGGGGGGGGGGGGGGGGTGGGGGGCCGGGGTGGTTCCCTCTCCCGCAGCAATGCCCAGCTCACACGACACATCATTGCGACTGCGTCATTATAATTGAGCATGTGAAAGCAGGGGATGTTTCATAAAGCTGTTCGTAAAGTTACGCATGACTTTACGAATGACTTAAATATGACAAGCCAAACGGGATGCTCAATCCTTCTTAACTGCATCAACTTAAATTGAACTGTGCAGATGTAGATAAACATTCTTATTATAACAAACATTTTTAATGCAAAGTATATTTTTTACCATAATTTAATTGAGGTTAATGGAAATACAGTCACACTTTGTTAAAACAACTTTGGGCATCCTATCTGGCACTTCATATTCAAGTCATTTGTAAAGTCAGGCGAAACTTTACGAGCAGCCTTATGAAACACCCCCAGGTAACCTATACTCCACTTATCAAAAGGATTGTTTGCACTCTTCATTTTGCAATGAGTTTTTAAACGATATCACTCTTTCATGACCGCAAAAGATCGTAAACCATGTAGTCACTAAAGCGGTCCTAACGTCAGCAAATGACGCAGGGTGACGCATTAGGTGAGCAGGGCTTGGGGAGCATTTCATCAAGCGTTTTGTCAGTGATTTTTACTGACAAATTTGCTCTCAGCCAATCAGATGCAAGGATTTCAGTAGCTTATAACAGTTGTCGGTAAAAATGTCTGACAAAACAGCTTGATGAAACGCTCCCCAGTTAATCCTCCGGATGAGTACATGAAACCGTACTGACAGTATATTATGTAAATCATGTAATAGATTCGAAAGGCACAGTCACGGACACTTTTAATGTTAAAAGTGTTGAAGAAGCTCTGAGTTACAGCCGTACAGCATTTCCAGATATAATCTTGTCATTTTCAAAGCGCTTAAGCATGATGGGGACCATTTTGCTTTATAACGTCAGTGACGAATTAGGTCCAGCTATTGAGAGGGAATGGCCATCATGGTGGTGGGGGGGGGGGGGGCGTAGGAAGGCAGAATACCGAGGAAATCACCTTTTTTCTTGTTTTAGCGGAAGTGACATGGTACCGTTATGCTAATAGTATATAAACCTGCATTCTTTCGGGTAGACACTGATTTGTTTTCACTACACCATCAGTGCACTACACTCAAAGTGATCATGCATCGTTCGGGGTACTTTGCTGGAGTCTTTTGGGGGAGTCTGATGCTCCTGTCACATCATGTATATTCTCGTAAGTGTCTGATTATGCCTTTATGTATAGATTTAAAGATAAATACATTTATGAATTTTTGAAACCTTGTATCACCAATTAATGTTTAAGGGGGATTCTCCTATTTACAACGCGGTCAATATGTGCAAGAAAGGTTAATCCCGTTCGTGCGTAGATCTGATAGAATTTCATGCCTTTTGAGCAGGTTTCTGGTAGATCTGCTTGATCTTTTGTTTATTGCATTTACCAAGTTCTTCCGTTCTAATACTACGTTCACACGCGAGTCGTGATTTCGAAACTTTAAGAAATCACGAGACAACGACGAGACAACGACTCACTAACAACGACAACGGTTCACACGGGCCTAACATTACTTGTCGAACGATCATAGTTTAACATGAACAGAGAGGGCATCGTTACAACAAGTGTGCTAAACTGAAAGTTTATTCTGTTCACAAGGTCCATGACTGTAATTTTGCTACCTTCAGCGATTATGCATGGTAATTAGTTGCTCGTGGTTTCTGACCCGGCTACACACGCACATCGTTTGATTCGAATGGTTTTCCAGAGTAAACATTCTAGAGACCAAAAATATGTCTGCGCATACGCGTAACTGCGCAATGCTGATGAAATAAGAAACGCAACGAACATAAATTCTTCGTCCTTGTAATAATACATATCTATGCAAAAAACGAGTCAAAATATTGACCAAGAATCTTATTTTAGCGATTATATTTACAAGCCGCGAAAAGTTGCCTTTCATGTCAAAAATCCCGAACTGTGTGTAAAATGGATGAGTGCGCAGACATGGGGCACTGTTGTTTTGCAGAGTCAAAATGGCACGGCCGTATTTTCTTCTGAAAACGAAGTTGTTCCTTTTGGAATTTTAGGAAGATTTTTCCAGACTTACTCTGTAAAATATCAAGAATGATAATGATATGAAGCAGTAGAGGGATAGAAAAGATTTTTTTTGTCCCCTTTCTCACTGTAATATCTTATATCTTTACTCTGGGGTCAAATGTTGGGAGCGTATTGTGCGTAAAGTGATTAATGCCGCGTAATCCTAATTAACATAATTATGCGCACTTGAAGATAATCAAGCAATAATTGGTATTCTGGAAATTATTGTATCTTTGGTTGTATCTTGGCCCTCTTGCATAAAAAGTTGTGATTAAACGCAACTCAAAAAATTAAGCGCAACTTGATTTTCAACCAATCAGGATCGCGTATTTGGGACTTGCGTTTAATTGTTTTTAGTTGCGATTGAACGCAACTTTTTATGCAAGAGGGCCCTTGTCTTCCACGCTATTTAGACCAAAGTAAACAAGATGCGCATCTACTCTTCTTACAGATAATATAATTTTGTTGACGCAAGAGTAATTTAATTTAAGAGTAAGCAAAATAGCACAGTTCCTCAAAGAAAAAAATATAATTTTGCCAATATCCAAGCCCGAATATCCATCCCCGAAACTTCATGAACAGGATATTGGTGTATTGACCAAGCAATCTCACAATCCCATCTTTAAACTGCGACCCAAATCAGGCAAAATCAGCTATTATACGCGACAAAATAAAACTTGGAACAACCCCATGCATCGCTCATTACTTATACAAGCACCAACCGCTCATGCATACGTGGTGAATAGATGCGAATTATCGCGCGCTAAGGGTTGACTGGTATAATCAAGATTTCACTCAAATTTTCTTCTATACCCTCCCTTACAACATACAGCCGGCTTGCGAATTTTTGTTGTTGTTGTTGTTGTTGTTGTTGTCAGGACTTGCGCCACCGACGAGAGAGGGCATGTATTTGAGCGTCAAGAGCAGTGTATGCATATGCAAACATGTACGTGCCATCAATCTTTATCCACGAAAGTTAAAGGGGCAGTCTAATGAGAACTCATGGGGAAATGAAATCGTGCGGAATTTGCAAAAGGCTCGTTTACTTGTACACATAGCACGCCCGTTGTGCGAGGCCGTCGGACTAAGGTCATAAATGATCGGACGGCACGAAGTTGACCGAACTGGAGCTCGGCGAATACTTCGGGTTTAACCAGTCCCGGCTCTTAGTCTTGTAACTGGTTGTAACCTCGTTCCCCCAAACAAGTTTAGTGTAATGCTGAAATATTTCCAAATACAAAACACGGTTAACTTCTGGTTGATTAGTCTAGCCATCGCTTCTGCACTGCCCTGCCGCGACTCGTTGTCGCCACGATTACGTAACTAATCCCAGGCTCTACCAGAGAGCTGGCTCTGTAATTACTTTTCCATATGTTTGATTACTTTCCCACCGCGCGAAATTTAAAACACAAGCCAGTCTTATCTCAGAGGTGGTCCAATATGAATCACATGTTTTAGCACGTGCGATGGAAGTCCTTGTATCGAAGTGACACGAAGCTCCGAGTATATTTTCCTCTCTCATCGGAAATCGCCCATGCAGGCCTACCAAAGTATCCCTTTAATAGAGATCGATGATATGGATGTGCAATGCGACCTACGTGCCGTATGTAGTAAGGTGCGTGATCGTGTGAAGAAAATGGACTTGAACGTCAAGTTTTGCTCCAAAAAATGGCTGTCTGGATAGATGTGGTGTAAATTATGAGAAAACACTGTTGTGGGTATGTGAGTTATTACATCATTACAAATATTAACTTTAACTTTTGTAAGTATGGTAGTCTTTATCTCATAATGATATCAAAAATCTTACTGTCAGATCTAATGTAGATGATGTAGATTTACATTAACTCCAGAGAGTTCCACCGCCACCGCTGTTAGGCGCCTAACGGCGGCGGTGGTGGTGGAGCTCCGTGGAGTAATACAGTCACTGTCATGTACCAATGTAGATCTATATTTATAGAACTAACAGTTAGATATTTGACATCATTATGAGATAAAGAGTACCATACTTGCAAAAGTTAAAGTTAATATTTGTAAAAATGTAATGGCTCACTTGCACACAACAGTGTTTTGTCAGAATTGACACCAGATCTATCCAGACAGTCATTTCTGGAGCAGAACTTCACGTTCAGGTCCATCTCAGGCTTTCGAGCGCACCAAAGGAAAACTAGTAGGAGAAAAGTAGGATCAAAATTTCGGAATAAGGAGAAAAGCAGGATTTAGGTGACAGAAAGTGGGATAAAAGTAGGATATTTGCAGGTACAGCAGATTTCTTTTTTCCTTGTTGAGACATAGCTGCCCAGTGTCCTGACTAAACCACAACAATTTGTATTTTCTGCACTAATAGCTTTTACCCATTTCATGACCAAACTCGAAGGGATACTTTAAATAGCTTTGAGAAAACATGTTAGATAGGATGACCACATTTTATAGCCAGGTTCCTCTCCTTTGGGATGCATTCATGCAAGGGAGCGTTTGGTATGACTGCACTTACATCTTGTGGTAGATCCCAGTGACCCATCTAAAATAGTGTTTGAGGTGGGTCTCCTTTTGGGGCCAGTCACAAAAAGGCACAAAAAGCAAGTCATTAGTTCAACCAAACCCCCCTTTTTAACACCACGCTATGAAAAGGTGCCCCCTGACACAGTTTTGTGGTTGGCTTGACATACACAAGGAAAGATAGAAAATGAAAGAAAGTAAAAAGAGATATACACAGGAAAAACGGAAAAGAAGACAATAAATGAATTAAAAACAAGAAATACAGAAGGGAGAACAAGAAGAGAATGTCAAATCCATTTTGAAATTCGGGGGTCACCACCATGATTTAACTTTTGTACCTGTCCGAAATGTTTTTGCTTGTCTCTGACAAGCAAAAAAAAAAAAAAAAAAAAAAAAGGTTATTCAAACAGGTTGGGGGGGGGGGGGGACATTCGCCTGTCTTCAAAAAGGTGGGGGGGGGGGACATTCTCCTATCTTCAAAAAGGTGGGGGGACATGATGCCATCCTGTCCCCCTGGATTTGCGCCCATGAGAGAATACAATAGAAATATGAAAAAAGGTAATCAGTATGTATAAAATAAGATTAAAGAAGAAGAAAAAAAAAAAACTACATAAGGAAATATAGAAAATTGGACAGATGTTGTTTTTTCCTCATTTTTTTTCTGCTGTTGTTTATTTCTATCTCTGCATGCCTTCCGCCATATTTTATTTCTATCTTTGACTATGTATTTCTTTGCTTTAATTTCCTTGCCATCTGTCCAATTTTCTATATTTCCTTATGTATTTCTGTGATTTTTCTTCTTGTTCTTTTCTATCTTTCCTTATGTAGTTTTTGTTTTTCCTCTTCTTTAATCTCAATTTATACACCCTGATTACTTTTTTTTTTCAGATTTCTATTGTATTCTCTATTTCTTTTAATATGTATTTGATTTCTTTCCTCTCTCGTTTTTTATCTTTATGTATTTCTTTTGTTTCTTTCTTGTATTATATAGTTCACTGTTTTTCCAAAGTCCTTAACTTTTTCTTTCTATTGGCTTCTGTATAGATTTCCTTTAAATGTATTTTTTTAAATTTCTGTTTCATCATGTAGTTCTTTGTGTTTACCCTTCTTTAACATTCTCTTCTGACTAGTTCTTCCTTCTGTATTTCTTGTTTTTGATTTTTTTTTATATTGTTTTCTTTTCCTTTTTCCCTGTGTATATCTTTTTACTTTTTTTCATTTTTCTATCTTTCCTTGTGTACGTAAAGCCTACCCCAAAATTGTGTCAGGGGCACCTTTTCATAGCGTGGTGTAAAAAAAAAGGGGGGGGGGGAGATAGTTCAACTAATGACTTGCTTTTTGTGCCTTTTTGTGACTGGCCCCAAAAGGAGACCCACCTCAGACACTATTTTAGATGGGTCACTGGGATCTACCACAAGACGGAAGTGCAGTCAAACCCATTGCTCCCTTGCATGATTGCATCCCAAAGGAGAGGAACCTGGCTATATGTGGTCATCCTATCTAAAGCCCCGTTTTAATAGACCGCGTCCGGACGGAGTCGGGACTGATGCCGGGTTAAAAAAGCGGGGCAGCAGGTGATAAAACCACGGGTGGTCCACCCCGGCGCGCCGTCTTAACAGACGTTCGCTGAAAACCTAACCGGGTAGGTTCCCATAGTAACGTATAGAACTGCATGACTTCCTGTCGCGCGCACGGGAGATTCAAAACGCGGGGAATGTGATATTTCACGAGAATCGAGTTCGAGTCATTGCGCAATGTCGAGCTGTCCGGTCAGAAACTACCCCGAGAGCGGCTTAACAGAACGGCTGTCCGGAATTAGCAGGGGTGAAGTCGTGATTTTACCCTCGTTGGACCTAGTCAAATTTTGGCAAAATTATACCGGGTAGATTCCGGTCAACACCTCAGTAGGAGCGGCTTAACAGGAAGGGGTAAAGAAATCTAACCCGGTATCACCCGGTCGAGGCGTTTTAAAAAGTGTCTGTTAAGACGGGGCTTAAGATGTTTTCTCAAAGCTATTTAAATTATCCCTTTGAGTTTGGTCATTGAATGGGTATAACCTATCAGTGCAGAAAATTCAAATTGTTGTGGTTTAGTCAGGACACTGGGCAGCTATGTATCAACAAGGAAAAGGAAATCTGGTGTACCTGCAAATATCCTACTTTTATCCCACTTTCTGTCATCTAAATCCTGCTTTTCTCCTACTTATTCCGAAATTTTGATCCTACTTTTCTCCTACTAGTTTTCCTTTGGTGTGCTTGAAAGCCTGAGATGAACCTGAACGTGAAGTTCTGCTCCAGAAATGACTCTCTAGATAGATCTGGCCCCCGTTGCATAAAACTTACCATTAACGGTAACTCTGCTATCAATGGTAACTACCATGGTAACATCACTCAACAGCCAATCAAAATCAAGGTTTCCATGGGAGTTACCATTGATGGCAAAGTTACCATAAATGGTAAGTTTTATGCAACGGGGCCCTGGTGTCAATTCTGACAAAACACTGTTGTGTGTAAGTGGGCCATTACATTTTTACAAATATTAACTTTAACTTTTGCAAGTATGATACTCTTTATCTCATAATGATGTCAATTATCTAACTGTTAGATCTAATATAGATCTACATAAGTACATGACAGTGACTGTAACTCAAGGGAGCTCCACCACCACCGCCGCCGTTAGGCGCCTAACAGCGGTGGCGGTGGAACTCTGTGGAGTTACATGTAAATCTACATCATCTATATTAGATCTAACAGTTAGATTTTTGATATCATTATGAGATAAAGATTACCATACTTGCAAAAGTTAAAGTTAATATTTGTAAAAATGTAATAACTCACCTACACACAACAGTGTTTTCTCAGACTTTACACCAGATCCATCCAGACAGTCATTTTTTGGAGCAGAACTTGACGTGCAAGTTCATTTTCTTCACACGATCACGCGCTGCACTATGTATTGCACGTACGTCGCAATGCTAGTGCACTGCACTGCACATAACTAATCGCATGCACTTCCCAACTTTCGTGGATAGAGATTGATGGCACGTACATTGCATATGCATGCATAGCCTCTAGCCGAGGCCTCTTGCTGCATTCCCCTGTAAACGGCTGCCAACGAGAACGGCTACCAACGAGACTACGAGGCGCGTCAGCGCCGAGGCCTCTACTCACTTGCCCCCTAATTAAATATGCAGTATTAAAATAAGGTAGTGATACGTCACAAATTGTATGCAGATTATATGCTATTTGCTGTGTTCACGCATTCTGACCAATGAGCTGCGTGTTTGGCGAAGAACTCGTCCATTATTTTAGAGGGAACTACTTTACGTAATAAAGTAATAAAAAACAAACTCCTTTTTTTTCCATTTATCTGAACAAATATTCATACTTTTACATTACAAAATTATATTTCATAGCATTTTTGCCGAAAAATAATGGCTGTTATTGAGTCCTGGTTCAAAAATAAAATATAGTTCTCCCTGCGTAGGAGCAACTGTGATTGTAAACCTATGTTGTAAACACTGTATTATACCTTTTGTGCACGTTTACTCGCGTGGACGTGTGCATGTGTTGTTGTGTCGATCAGCTGATTTGAGGAAAGTTGGTATAAGTTGATTTTGTTTGATTTTGCAATTTCGAGTGAAAATATGGGATGAAATCATGGATGACACTCCAACCAAACGCGTGGTACCGCATTGGAAAGAAAATAAAGGTAAATTAGCCTGTCACAGAGGACGAAGGACTTGTGTGATTTGCAATCGCGATTTAGTGACCATGCGAAAGTATACATGCGTAAAAGAACCATTGGCACAGCAACTTAAAGTATTAGCGGTGAGCACCCGGTTACTGCGCCCAGCGCAGCGGGGCTTGTTTCGTCCGAGATGGTGGGGCCTGTCCGCAGGAAATCGGTACATTGAGGAAGAGCTTGATATATGGCACTCTTTCCATAGCCGGTGGGAAGATTTACAAAAACGTCTCTCCCATTCAATGCACTGGTAATAATGGCTTCAACTTGTAAATCCTTAAAATGTGGTATTTTGAGCTTTTCGCAGCAAATTCAAGGCTTCTGGTCAACCTTTCTTCGCGACAAGTCTCCACCATGATGAAACGATGTGTCATGAATATTTAATGTGGAAGGCAAAAGTGTGGTCACTGATTGGTGAATCTAAAAAAATAATATTTAGTAGTAGGAGTCTGTCCCGCTCACTGATTGGTGGAAGGAGAGATGGGTGGGAGTACCACAGTGTCAATCAAAAGTTTTTCGCATATTAAGATCTACCGCTCCGGTAGATGTTTTTCAATAAAAATAAAAAGAATTGTTGTTGTTTGTGTTAAGTACAACGGGCAAATGAGTAGAGGCCTCGGCGCTGACGCGCCTCGTAGTCTCGTTGGCAGCCGTTCTCGTTGGCAGCCGTTTACAGGGGAATGCAGCACAGGGGATTGCAGCAAGAAGCCTCGGCTAGAGGCTAATGCATGTACTGCTCTTGACGCTCAAATACTGCCCTCTCTCGTCGGTGGCGCAAGTCCTGACCAAAAAAAAAAAAGTTGGCGTCTCTCCAGCGTTGTGTAAATGTGTTTCCATCTTTTGTTCCAAAGCTTAAAAAACAGTTTCTGAACCGTTTCTGAACTTATAAAGTGATTCTCTGTGAAGTACTTTGTTAGTCACTTTGTTCATTCAGTAAGTCCCCAATCTTGTTGACAAGGTTCAAGTTCTGGATCTTGGCCCTTTAGAGGTGAACCCCTAATCGTTTTTTGAACTCTGTGTGTCTCTTTTTTTATGCAAGCTGTTCCCCCATCATTATTATCATTTGGATGACAGTTTGTTTGTTTGTTAAGTTGATTCTTGTCCTGCAAGTTGATTCCTGTTGATGTGCAGGGATGCATATGACTTACATTTTGTTATTCAAACATCTAAATATGTTTCATAAATCTTTTAAACATTTTTCAAATCATTTTCTCAGACATGCTAAGCTCCACCCCCCCCCCCCCCCAAAAAAAATGCCTCAGATCTCATTCCTGCAATGACATCATCTGTCAATCATTAGTGAGCTAAGGAGAGACAGTGGTATGCAGCTTTGCCAGAGATGAGGGGGGGGGGCCTTTAAAGGCACCTATCTGATAGAATGTCATGCTTTGCGAGCAGGTTTATGGTACATCTTGACCCTTTGTCATGTTTGTCCACTGCTGTTGACAAGTTCATATAAACAATACTGTAAAGAGCTCTGCAGAACATTATGTACCCACATCTACGCTGGACTGCGGCTGACAGTGAATGTGACAGTGGACAGACACATTCATAAAAACGCCTCTCACCCAGTGGTCCATTCTGAGTACTCCATTTCGTGTCTTTCCGGAGTAGCCTTTGAAGAATGTCTTTAGAAAATCCGACTTTTCTTCCGGTTATCACCACTCTGTAACCAATTTCTCTGTGCCACTCTTTCAAATAGCCAGATATCTTCATATTTTATGACGAACAGGTGTAGTAGAACAGTTCTACTGCATCCATGGTTTTAAAATTGATGAGGTAGCTATCCCGTAGGCCGTATAGAACTAGGATTTGAACCTCGTCAATCATATAGGACTAATTGATGTAAGAACTAGAGAAACCTCAAGGGATCAGATTGCAATGAACTTCAGAAATGCTGAAACCAGTGTTGGGTCCAAGACCAGAGGGTTCGAGATCAAGATCAAGATCAAGATCAGACAGTCCGAGATCCAGATCAAGATCAAGATCCGCAGCTCAAGATCGAGATTAGAACATCTGAGATCAAGATCAGATATGTCCGAGATCAAGATCAAGATCGAGGTTACTGATGCCGATTCAAGATTCAAGATTCAAGATTCATTTATTTTTCGATACCAATTCATAAATCATATAAAGTATTTACATTGTAGAAGAAACTCATCATTCAAACATAACGCATATGAACTTGGTTTTACATATTGTTTTCTAAACTAAATGTTATAACAGAGAGAGGTTTACACACATTTCAATTGTTTCTTGATAATAATAATCGAAAAGGTAACGAAAGGGAACTAGCAGAGAAGCGGAGCTTGTAAATAGCATGTTCCCAATTAAAAATTATTATAATTATGTACATGATTCAGAAATCTCATCGTTATTTTTTGTTTTGTTTTTATTGTTTTGTTTTTTTACATATAGTTACGTTAAGTAACTAACTTAAATAATAAAAACACAAAGGCTCACCTAGATGAAGAAGCAGATGGGGAGGGACAGGTTGATAGAGGAAAAGAGATGAAATCAGGAAAGGGAGTAAGAAAGGGGGAATAAATCATTAAAAAAAAAAAAAAAAAACATAAAACAAACAAGGAGGGAGATCAGGATCAATCTTCCGCGTGTGGCTTGTATCCGGGATATTTTTGGAGGGTTGGCTTTTCCTTGTATGTTAGTAAGAGATGCTGTTTTAATTTTCTTTTAAACGTATGATTATTAGGAGTTTCAATAATATTTTGGGGAAGGGAATTCCAAAGTTTAGGTCCGGTTGTTGTGAAAGTTTTGTTGGCAAAGAGGGTTCTTGTTCGCGGCAGGTGATAGTGGCTAGCTTGTCTGGTAGGGTAAGAGTGATGATTATTATTGGATGTAAACATAGAGTAAAAAACATGTGGAAGTTCGTGCGACTTTAACTTGTGCATAAACAAGCCTAACTGTAGGGGGTGTAATTCTGTAATTTTGAGGATTTTGTGTTGATAGAAGAGAGTATTCGTGTGAGAGCGAAAACTGGTATTACATATGACCCTTAATGCTTTTTTCTGGAGTAAAAGTATACGCTCTAAATGTGCCTTTGCAGAGTTGCCCCAAGCTAAGATCCCATAAGTAATGTGTGGAAGTACCAGTGTGGAGTATAAGGTGAGTAGTGTGTGTGGAGGAAAAGTGTTACTAAGTTTATTGATTATGCCAATATTTCTCGAAATTATACTACATATCTTATCGATTTGGGGTTTCCATGTAAGCTTTTCGTCAATTATTAATCCAAGAAATTTCATGTTATTCACTCTATCAATGTTAGTGTTGTTAAGTATGATTTGTCCTGGGAGGTTTTTTAATGAATTGCTAAATAACATGTAACTGGTCTTTTGTAGGTTCAGTGAAGGCTTGTTTGCTTTAATCCAGTCTGCAACTAGGTCTAACTCGTTATTTACAGTTTTAAGTAGATATTCCGGATTGCGATGAGAAAAAAATAGATTAGAATCATCTGCAAATAATATGAATGATAAAAGGTTTGAGGATTTGTGGAAGTCATTTATATATATTAAGAAAAGTAAGGGACCTAAGAGTGAACCTTGTGGTACTCCACAATTTACTTTTTCTGTTTTGGAAGAGTGGTTATTAAGGTGTACAAATTGCTTCCTATTTTGAAGGTAGTTTCTAAACCACTCCAAGGCCTTCCCTCTTATCCCATAGTGATTTAGCTTATAAAGCAGGGTGTTGTGGTCAATAGTGTCGAAAGCCTTGGAGAGGTCTAGAAACACTCCGACAGTGTGGAGAAAATTATCATTTGATCGAGAAATTTTATCGAGTAGTGTAAGGATAGCGTGATCAGTGCTGTGGTTTGTTCTAAAGCCAAATTGGTGGTTGTTAATTACGCTGTGTTTCTGAAGGAATTCCATGGTTCTAGTGTATATAATTTTTTCAAGTAGTTTAGATAAACAAGTTAGAAGTGATATTGGCCGGTAATTACTTAATTCCTGAGTGTCTCCCTTTTTATGAGTCGGTACTACTTTAGCTAGCTTCATGCCATCGGGTACAATACCTGTCTGAAGTGATAAATTAAAAACGTACGATCTCGAGACTGGTCTCGAGATCAAGAACGATCTCGAGCTACCCAACACTGAGTCGTGTTTTCGCCGATTGGTGAACGAATTTAAAAGCTTTTTCGTTTTGATAATCTACGTAATAACAATGTTGATCTCGAGCGATCTCGAGCGAAAATTCCGAGATCAGAAGCTCCGAGATCAAGATCAAGATCAAGACCAACACCTTCGAGATCAAGAACAAGATCGAGGTTACTGATGCCGATCTCGAGACTGGTCTCGAGATCAAGATCAATCTCGAGGTACCCAACACTGTCTGAAACATTTCGAGTGTAAAAATAAATTAGTACACTGACATATTCCAGAAACATATCGAGTTGAAATTTTTGCTGGAGGAGGGGGATGGGGATGGGGAGGTTGAATAAAAATACCGAAATTTCACTAAATATGGACTTGACGATGACCCGGATCTTTCACATGATTTGGTTATACCTTATTATAAAACTCATCAACCAGAAAATTCGGATATATCAAACAAAATATTGGTAAAGCAATTAAGATTAAACTTAGGACTTTTCAGCAGGTGTTTTAATAATTTTGACCAGGAATATACTTTTTTTTTGGTTTTTTTTTTCATGCGGGAAGACGTGTTAAGATTTGTTACTCATGTTGCATTGCGAACAAATGGCGTAACTTGTTCTAAATGGAGGCTTATGAAATGCGAATTGGCATGGTCATTGACTAGGGAGGGAGGGTGTGGGATGGTCGTATCATCTTTTTATGTTTTTTCCCCCTCTTCCCATTTTTTTTATCTCTCTTCTTTTTTTCTCCTTCTTTTGTTTTTTGTTTTGTTTTGTTTTGTTTTTTTTGTTTTTGTTTTGTTTCTGTTTGGTTTTTGTTTGTTTTATTTTGTTGTTGTTGGTTGTTGTTTTTTTTTTTGGGGGGGGGGGTGCCGTGGTGGTAATACACTCTCTTGATGTCTAATCATATTGTGTTTGTTCTCATGATTTCGATTCATATTACAATTTCCATTTTCAGAGAGCGACTTTTCAATCAGCATGTCATCTGCTGCAATTCTCAACCTACCTTGTGTATATCGTGGAATACCATATCTGCATGGAGAGTCGTGGGCGGTAGACGAATGCACAACATGTACATGCGATAACTCGACTACAACTTGCATGATCGAATCTTGTTCCCCAGCATTTTGTGCTGAACCCATCAAACCCCGAGGAATATGCTGCTTCGTTTGTCCGTATAGTAAGTGTTCTGTTTTCTTTTCCACTAAAATAATAATTCAGTAATTGCTTCTTCCCTATTAAAGAGGAAGGCGTAAAAATCTCAATCAGAGAATTACGAAGCCCGCCAGGTGACATGAGGGGGAAAAATTCTCCATGGATTATTGCGTTCCCTCGCAATATTATTGCGTTCCCTCGCAATATTATTGCGTTCCCTCGCAATAGTTATTGCGTTCCCTCGTAATAGTTATTGCGTTCACTCGCAATAATTATTGCGTTCCCTCGCAATATTATTTCGTTCAATAATAGGTTCAGCAATGATTGAATCTTCCATCTTCCCTTGCCACGTGCTCTGCTATATGTGTATAGTTTGTATTAAAATGGATGCATTACATGAAAGGAATGTTGTCATTAAGCTGTGTTTTGACATGGGACTATTATTCGGGGATATAGTCGCAATTCTGGCTATAGAATGTGGTGTTGTAATTTCACTGCGTCACCTGAAACGAGTGCTTAGAGAACTTGGACTATTTAGGAGAAAAAAACTAAAGCAATGTTGGAGATGTTGTAGAATTTGTCAGTAACCAACGACATGGATCTGGACGCCTGCACGGGTACAGATGGATGTATGCGAAGTGCATATCCCATGGCGTCAAATGCAAGAAGGAAGACATAAGGATAATACTAAGTTTTTTTAGATCCTGAGGGGACATATCAGAGGAGGAGGAGAAGATTACAGAGACGTTCATACTCTTCCAAAGGACCCAATTTCCTCTGGCACCTGGACAGTTACGACAAATTGAGAAGGTACGGAATCTGCATTAATGGATGCATTGACGAGTTCTCTCGTAAAATTATTTGGATGGGCGCATATCAAACTGCATCTGATCCGAAGTTGGTCGGTGGATATTACATACTAAAATTGGAGGAGTTTGGAGGATGTCCTCGCATAGTACGAGCGGATTCAGGAACAGAGAACGTATGTGTCCGTGATTTTCAGAGATTCCTGCGAGAAAATGACGACGACGACATGGCAGGACACCTAAGTTTTTTGGAAGGCCCCAGCACTGGAAACCAGCGGATTGTATACTGGTGGTCATTCCTTCGCCGAGAATGTACAGACTTTTGGATGTGCCTCTTTCGAGACTTAGAAGATCAGGGTCTCTTTCTAGGAAATTTCGTAGATGTCAACTTGATACGCTTCTGCTTCACATATCTCATTCAGGTAAGAGATTATAGTATTAGGTTTATCAAAGCTGGCCGATTAAAAGAGTTAATTGACAACTTCTATCAAAACCAACACTATCCTTCCGCTAAACACACATGTCACACACACACACACACACACACGCACACACACTCTTACACGCAGATATTAACACCTAAATCATGCATGTACTTTGGTCTGTTTTAGATCTCTTTGTACACTTTCTCCCTTCACGAGTTCTCAATTCGTTCCCCCTCTCTGTAATGTACAGGGGGCTTCTGTTGCTGGGGATCAAGGAAGACACCTCCAGAGAGTTTTGAAATGTAAATAAAGTATCAAGATGTCATTTTGATAATTTTTTTTTTCTTTCCATCCTTTGAGAAGTAAGGATAAAGCCATGCTGATATATGAATAATTCAATATGTTCACCACTATCATCACTGTTTGAGCCATTTACAAGCAAAAGCAGTTGAACGAAAATCAATGTCTCCTTAACTGTTTCTTCTCGAACCACAAGGAAGTTAAGATTCGTAAATTATGGTTATTATCCTTATAACCGGACGCATTTTTATCACATTTTATAGCATGGTCTGGATGAAGCCGTTACTATGTGGGATTCACACTTGATTCGACCATCCAGAAATGCTCGAGTTCCAGCTGGCCGCCCAAATGTTATGTACCACATGCCACATTTGTATACCACAAGGGGCCATCTCTGCAGCTTATTTCAGGAACATATTCAAATATGCAAAGAGGGATGCGTCTTCTGGAAAGCGAATCCTTGTGACCAAGACATGTAAGACATATGTTGTATAGTGATGAATGAGAGTGGTTATCAGTTTCCAAGAGACCATCGAAGTGCTCAAAATCGCTATGTAGCTCTTCGGCGTGGTATTACAACTGAGATTGGCCAATAACTGCTGACAAAAAAAGTTCCCCTAACAAACTCCTCAGCTTTCTACTTTAATTTAACGTAAATATGTGAAATTTTTTATAGTATAACCAAAATCTCATTGCTTGAATCAAGAGATGTGGGCATACTCATACTCTCAATTGAGTCATAAAAGTGCAGTGTAATAAACCCCTAAAAAGTTGGGAAACTCAAGTTTGATTGATTATGTATATCACTTAATGCTGCATTTTCTTCACCATAATCATACGAAAGCCTGTTTAATTGTCTGTACAATGATATCCTATTGGTAATGGTTATGTTATCATGGAACTTTTATGTAGTTTATTTTAAAGGTCAATGTAAGTTTTATGCATGAATGTTCTTGTTAATTCTTCGTTTTCTCTTTTATGCTCTTAATTATGCACTTATCCATTCTTACTGGGATAATACAAAATATTACTTTGCCAAGTTTTCTTTAGTCAAACAACAACCTGGCATTAATGTTTAATGCTCCCTTTTGAAACTGACCAACCTGCGTTACTACGGGGGGTTGACTCTGACAACTAAAAACTTGTTACAAGAACATTTTTCATAGCCCCAGTAAATATGCTGTAACTCGCCTATCATTTTAGCTGTACCATTTTAAAAAAGGAAACCTATAGATTCAATCTAAAATTTCTCCAAAGCTAACATAGACTTTACATATCTGATATCAGGGAATACTAGCATGATCAATTCACTTTCATTTTGGTATATTAGTCATTCATATTCAGACACGGATGACTACTCAGCAATGAATTTCATAAAATGTGTCAAATTTGCTTCAATCCAAGTTATCAGCTGCAGTTTAAACAAAGGAATCCAGATTCAATTTCAGTCCAAAATTTCTCAAAACCTAAAACATATATTACATAACTGCTATCAGGGAATTATAGCATGATTAATTAATTTATGTTTCAGTATGTAATCGAAGTATAGGTTGCATAAGATGTTTGCCTGTTTAGTCAATATGTGACAAAGTTGTTTTTGTTTTAAAGTGAAGTAGTACACACAAGAAATAAGTAGACAACAAAGGATAGTTATAATGCAGTTGATTTGTTGTGCCAGCTTGTGAATGTTGAGCACAGAAATGTTCAGCATAGAAGTACAAATTGTCTTATTAGTGATAATAAGGTTTTAATTTCAAGTGAGTAGTTGTGTGAGGGTTGAAAAAGTAGTGTTTCCCATTATCGGATTTATAGGGGTATAGGTGATTTGGTAATTTTCAAATGTTGAAAATCAAGGGGGTGGAACGTTGATGCAGCTTTAATCCTTTCAAAATAATTTGTACAGCTCTAGATGTGGCAAAAGGCGTTTTAGGCGACTTTTAAACCATATTATGCAATAAGTTTTGTGGAGAGTTTTAAGGTAATGTGGTATATGAGATGGGAAACATACTGTTTTTCAACCTCTCGGTCTATCTAGATTTTGGAACCAGTTTTAAAACAATAGACCTGAAGGGGACATTTTATGAACGTTTATGATATATTCAAGGAAACCAAGATTAAAGAGAAAGTGTTTTATTTCTAATTAAAACTTGGACTTCTTTGTTTCAGTTATTGCGTCATCTTCATTCACTTTGAACAATGTGTGGCATAGATGAAATCTAGGGAATCCGAATGTCTGAAAATAATGTTTGGCCAAGAAAACATTGAAATGAACATTGCCAATGTGGCTGTAGAGTGTGATTAAAATAATTTATACACCTTTAGTGAAGAACTTTCAGTTACAGACCTGTATATTATGATCTCTGTAACCTTTTAACTTTGAAAAAAAAGGAAACCGAGATTTGGCTATAAAATTGATCTTACAGTCATAAGGAGTGATCTTTTCTCTTTCATAATAATATATACAGTGTGAGTTTAGAAAATGAAACCCAGATTCAAAACAAAATCTTGCAAAACCTAACATAGGTATACTACAACTAATATTTTTCCCCTCATGTCACCAGGTGGGCTCCGTATAGCAGAGCACGTGGCAAGGGAAGATGGAAGATTCAATCATTATTGAACCTATTATTGAACGAAATAATATTGCGAGGGAACGCAAAAATTATTGCGAGGGAACGCAATAATCCATGGAGAAGTTTTTTCCCTCATGTCACCTGGCGGGCTCAGTAGAGAATTCATAAAAATGCACGATCACGGTGCGCGGTGCCTTACAGTGGTGGATCCAAGATTCTCATAGTCTAAAATATGTGTCGGGGGGGGGGGGGGGCACAAGTACCCAAGTTTGGGGTTCTCATTATGTACATTAGAGTGGATTTACTGTTTCCCCTGCCCCCCCCCCCTTGTACCCTTTTGACATCTTCCCCTGTAACTTGTTGTATGGTTATCAAAATTTATTGAAACTTGGTCATCCTATTCAAAATTATATTCCGCACATTTTGAAACCAACCAAACGTATGTACCTTACTGACCGTTGCCATGACAACCGTCTATTTTAATATAAAACAACATTGTTTTGAGAAGTTTTTGATATTATGGGGTGGATATTGATTCGGATTTTAAACTTAGTGTTAATAGGGTTTGATACAATATTTAGACAGAAGAAAGATATTGTACATAAATTTGGTGAATGTAAACACCATGTTGATAGTGGTCACCTTAATTGCTTATCAGTAGTACCCTGCAAAGCATTATATAAACCTCCGTTTTGGGAAATTTGAGATTTTTCGACCTCTGTCAACACATAGAACTTGATATTCTCCATGATTTAAACCAACAAAATATATTTGTATCAATTTCCGAATACCGTAATTCATGTAAATGTGTTTTTTAATGATTAAAAAAAAAAAACAACAACAGAGATTGCTTTGAAGGTTGAGAATTTAGTGTAAATGTTCGGAATTATGATTCTCCTGGTAAGGGAATTTTGTGTTTCGAAATTATCAACCTTCAGAATTATGAACCCTATTTCATTTTCGGAATTACGAAACTTTTTGGATTTTGAACCTTTATGGTTGCTCCAAAGCTTCGGAGCAACGAATCTTTCGAAATACGAAACTTCGGAGTAACGAAGCTTCGAAATTATTTTCATTCACATAACATGCATAAGGCACAACAAACCCAGACGCTTCAGAATCTTTGTTTGGGACATGTACCGAAAAGTTTCAGCGGACCACTAGCGTGATCAAGGAGTTATCACAGAACGTGATAACTCCTTGGCGTGACTAGCGTAGCGTTCTACACAAACCAACTGATGCGCTCAGAACATGTCTTTCCTCTATGCAGGGAAATCTCACTGCGTAATAATGCGGCAAGAAAACTATTAAAGGGGAATGAAAGGCAACAGACATTAGCCGATAATCATGTAGATAATTGTCAGCCTGTTAAAAATATCTTCAAATTACTCCTATTTGATTATTTCAGAAGTAGAACAATGTCTCAAAAAGTTACAGTTTCCTTCATCTCGTGGGGGCTGCCATTTTCTTTACAAAGTAATGTCAGAGCAGTGCTATTTGCGAGAAACCCACTGACCTAATTGTGTCAAGTTATTTGGTTCAGCTGTTTCATAGGTGCGGCAGTTCTTTTGTTAAGCAGGATTTGGCATACACAAGTTGTTGCTTGAACAGACAAAGGTTTGTCGATTATTCCAAGAAGTGACAAAGACCTACGTACAACTGCTCTACACAACATCACCTGTGCGAGAGTTGGGGTACCAAGATGGCTGCCATTTTGCATTGGTGCCTTTGGTTGTACAATAGTTATTTATTATTCAACACCATATCCATTGTGTACAGGTAAATGGACATGTACTACTATGACATCACAGTTTTTCAAAATGGCAGGCCCCATGGGATAATATCTAGCAAGGAATTTGCAAACTTTAGAGAGATTGTTCTCCTTACTGAGTAATTAAATAGGAGTATTTTCAAGATATTTTGGACAGGCTGACAACTTTCCACATGAAAGTTATCAGCTAATTTTGATTGAATTTCATTCTCCTTTAACAATGCCGTTGGCTCACGACGTTACTTCAGTTAAAGATAAAGTCGAGTTCTGGTCATGCGATTACATTGTGAAAGAAACTGTGAGCCTCAAAGCAATTGGGAAATGTTAATCATGTCTGCATAAGAATTGGAGTATACTGTGAGGTTTTGGAATTATCAAAATGATAAGAAATTTACCCAATCTCGCTGAAAAGCACATTCACTGCACACAGAAATGGGTGTGTGGGACTGCACACACATGTGGCATGAATGTTCGGCCCGAACACTTCAGCTATTTCTCGTCATATTTCGAATTTGGGGGCATTTGAAGAGAAATCCTTTTCTACCATGATGTTCTTCAAAACTGACATACATGTAAAAGGAATGAGAAAACTCAAAACTTATATTTCTTCTCTTTAATTGCCCCGTGTACATGGTGTAGCATCGATCAAGCCAACTATTGTTCAATTCAATAGGATTCATGCCATTGGTAACATGAACAAAAGGCCCGACACCCGCCACGAAAGCTGTCGCTCAGACTTTCTATATGCGCTTATATGCTCTCATTTATGTGCGTGCCATAGGCGTAGCCAGGGGGGCACTGGCCCCCCTCCCCCTCTCCTATTCAGCCCCTCAAAAAAAAACCAAAAAAAAAGCGAGAGCGAAAAAGCGGGAGAAGTGAGACCAAAAAAAAGCCTAAAATGGCGCTACGAGCCGTTACCTTTCAATCACAATTTGCTAAAACGTCAAAATTTTCGCGCTTCGCGCGGGAAGGGGGAAAATAACTCCCCCTCCCTTTACACACACCTATTACATACAGTAATATATTGCGTCCAAATTATTGAAAAGCAGTCAGGGCGTCGAACTATAACTTTCCGCCTGAAAAAAATTGTTTGCTACGAGCTGTTATCTTTCTCTCAAATTTGTTAAAACGTCAGAGTTTTCTCGCTGCGCGCGGGAGGGGGGAAAGTCCCACCCCCCCCCCTGCACCCACCCCTGTTACAGTGCATTATTGCGTCCAAATAATTGAAAAGCAGTCCGGGCGTCGAACTAACTTTCCGCCTAAAAAAGGGTGCTGCGACCCGTTATCTTTCTCTCAAATTTGCTATAAAACGTCAGAGCTTTCGCGTTTCGCGCTGGAGGGGGAAAACTCCCCCTCCCTGCACCCACCCCTGTTACATACAGTGCGGTATTGCGTCCAAATAATTGGAAAGCAGTCCGGGCGTCGAACTAACTTTCCGCCTAAAAAAAGTGCTACGAGCCGTTATCTTTCTCTCAAATTGGCTGTAAAACGTCAGAGCTTTCGCGCTTCGCACGGGAGGGGGGGACTCCCCCCTCCCTGCACCCACCACCCCCCTTGAGAGCACGCTTTGCGTGCTCATCACCAATTTCGCACGCTTCGCGTTCTCACAACCCAACCCCCCTAAAACTGAAATCCTGGCTACGCGGTTGGATCCTTCACGTTTGGCCCCCCCCCCCCTAATGAAAAATCCTGGCTACGCCAGTGGTGCGAGCATTATTGCGTCGTTAGTGTGAAATCGAATCGATTTTCTTTTCCTCGCACAGGAACATTGCAACAATGCAATTCGATTGCGTCATTACCTGCGCTAATCGAGCCTGTAAAGCTAAGGCAATAACGCCAGTTACTGAAAGTATTATTATCACCTTTTTTTCGTGAAACGCGCAAATGACCGCAACAATCACTGACCCGGGGCCCGTTGCACAAAACTTGCGTTTGAACGCAACTCAGGAAAATCAAACGCAACTTTATTTTTAGCCAATCAGAAGTGCGCATTAAGGACTTGCGTTTGATTTTTAGGAGTTGCGATTAAACGCAAGTTTTGTGCAACGGGCCCCCGGTCTTATCTTCAGCAAATGAGACCTCGTGTGAGCCGGGCCTAATGTATTCTCTCTTCTGTCACACACACAAACACACACATACTTGTGCGCGCATCCTAACCGATGACATCTTTTACAATCTAGAATTTGACCGTATAACCGATGACCTGTGTGTGTAGAATTCAACCGCATAACCGATGACCCGTCTGAAATGTTACTATACAACCGACGACTTGTTAGTGTAACACTGACTGATGACCTACCCACCGATGACGTCATCGGTTCGCTGTGTGTCATCGGTCCGAATGTAAAGTTCATGCCTATGTCATCGCTTTAAATGGGCGCACACGCACACACACACACACACGCACACACACCACACACACACACACCCACACACACACACACACAAGGGCACACACAAGGGCACAATTGTTTAGTTCACTAGCGCACCCAAAAATTCCCCCCCCCCCCCTCCCCCTCTGAGCGACTTTTGGTTTGGAGGGCTGGCGAAAAGCAATTGTCGGCACTGGTAACCTGTTTTTTCTTCTTTTTTTTGTTTTGCTTGTCAGAGAATTATGGAGGAAAACTGGATCCCATAAGATATGATACCCCCCCCCCCCCCATACTGAGCTACTTTTGGAGGGCTGGCGGGGGAAAAAAAATCTCGACGCAATTGTGGGAACTGATAACCTCCCCCCCCCCCCCCCCCCCCCCTCTTGACGCCAAGGTCCAGATACGCCACTGGTTTAATTATATTAATAAAAATTAACCATCAAGTTTATATGTTTTATTCCTATTCATATAAGACTTGACAGTACTTGAGGTACGACCTTCCATGCAAAGCAGTCTCCAGGTGTCAGCTAACGGTGACGCAACTGTAATTCTTGCCGTGGAGGTCCTATTTAAAGAACAATATGCGAGTAAAGCGAGTGGTGAATTTCTCTGGGAGCTAGCTGCCTGGATTCTCCCAGTAAACAGTACTAACAGGTATTATAAATACTTTGAGACATCATTATAAAGAAAGATGAAGAATGATATTGAAACCTGCGTATAACAAGTTCAGAATTCAATTCAATTCAAACTTTCATAAGATAAGTTTGAGTATTATAATCTTCTTGCGGTGCTATTTGGTGTTGATTTGTCTTTTGATTAATAGATTATTGAATTGTGAAAAATGTAGCCAAAAAATACTGTCAGGATTATGTAAACACACCCATTGTCAATCTGACAAGGTATAATAGAGAAGCTTGCTTGGTAGCTGTGTAATTAACACATGAATAGTACATTTCAGTCTAGCATTTACATACCACAGATACCTGAAAAGCTCTTCTATTATGCCTTGTCAAACAGGTGAAGAGGGTGTTCTTACATAATCCTGACAATATCTATTAACTACTTTTGAGAAAGCAATACATTTTCACAATTTAATAACTAATCAAAAGACAAATTAACACCAAATTGCACTGCAAGAAGATTATTATACTCAAAATTATGTTATGAAAGTTTGGATTGAATTGAATAGAAGACTTTTGAGTTATCATAGTCAGAAGGTAATAAAATGGTTTTTCATTACATATAGAGCTTTTTTTTGGGGGGGGGGGCAAAGCGTTGTCAAAGGGCACTTTGGGGTTTTCATTTCTGGGGGTCTGACACCCCCTTCCCGATGGACAATTTTGTCAGTTTTTATATTTTTGGAATGTACATCCATAGCTCTTCCTTCTGACAAAATTTGGTTTCTGGGCTTCAAGGGGAAAAATTTAACCCAATTTTTAGGGGCCGTCTGACACCCCATCCCGACGGAAATTTTTGTAAGTTTTTTTGTGTTTTGTAATGTCCAGTCATACTGCTTCCTACTGACAAAGTTTGGTGCAAGGGGGAGATGGGGTGAAATCGACCCGACTTTGGGGTCTCTTTTGGGGGGCTCTGGGCGCTAAACCCGGCGGCTACGTTCAGGCTGACAACATTTTTGTTTAGATTTTTGTTTAGATGGTCTGAGTAAGTTTAAGGGGTAAAAAATTATGGGTAAAATAGGGTGACTATTTCGGGACAGGCTCCTGGCCTAATAGCTTTTCCGGTCAAATTCGCAAAATTAGCTTTCAGATTATTTTCA
Organism: Heliocidaris tuberculata; assembly: GCA_025618425.1. Lineage (NCBI taxonomy): Eukaryota > Metazoa > Echinodermata > Echinoidea > Camarodonta > Echinometridae > Heliocidaris > Heliocidaris tuberculata. The sequence goes on from CM046847.1 coordinate 21,639,992, forward strand.
AACGCTATCGTACTCATTTGATTTGCTCTTCCCGTTTACTGTTTTGTTTCATATTAGTTTTCAGTCGTTCAAATTCATTTTCCAGCGTCGAAAAATATGCTTCGAACATCAAAATTAATTCATCGTCGTTCAATTTAAAGAGGACAAAGCGTCATTCAAATTCATTTACGACGACCTTTTCATTAATAGGCAGTCAAGTTAGCAGTATGTTCATTCATTTTCAAGCAGGTACAAGAAATACAGAAAATAGCCGGGCTTTGCCTTTTTTTAATGAATCTAACTTCTCCATGTTTTTTCGATATTTAAACATTCTAATGTTTTCAAATGTAATTCACTGTTGCAAAATGATTAAGTCATCCAATTATATGGTGTAAAAGCAAATTATTGGGCTACCCTTAATTTTTCATATACTGTATTATTTCCAATGCACGTGTACAATATATTCAAAGTAGCCTTTCACATTATATTGTCTTTTTTTTTAAATTTTGTCTAACCTTTTTTTTTTAGTTGACCATTCGCTTGTTATTTCTTATTCCTGTTATCGATAATCACAGGGCCCCGGAAACAGGAGGAGGGGTACTAACAGGGTTCGAGCAACCCCACTTCAAATTCAGAAATCGTTCCGCGGCGCTTGCGTTTGTTTATCAACTTTGGATATGTTCCATGACAATAATAAAAATAAAAAGTGTTCTCCCGATATTTAGCTTTACAGCTTACCTACAAAGTGCATATCGTAGCAAATGCGATACGGCATTCGTGCAAATGAAAATAATCACTTATCAGGCTGTGAAATGACATCCGTTGAAAAAACATAATTAACACAGTAATGCAAAAGATGAAACTCGTCAAATTTGAGATTCTGGCCTTGTTTGGGCGATTTTGATTTTGGGGATATTTCATAGTCGTGTGGTTTGAATAATTTAAGCACATATAGGCAGATAATATATACTGTTTTTTCTGATCCCAGGTGAAATAAATGGGTACCTGCTGATGTAAAAAAACAAACAACAAAAACAAACAAACAAACAAACAAACAATATTGATGTTTTGAGTGCCATGGGCGCTTGTTGAATGACCGGATTGCTTACACTGTGGGCTCACATGGTTAATCCAGGCGGCCAGAGGATTCCATACCAAGTTTACTCGATCCAGAAATCGGAAAAATAAAACCCCACTCACATTTTGTCTTCCTGTTTGTTTGTTGTTGTTTTTTGGGGGGCGGGGGGTTAGATTAACATATATGGACAATATTCGACTATCCTCAACCATCAAAGCACATTTCATGAATTTATTCTTCTTATTTTTCGCATATTTTAAGGATTCGTTTCACCCAGCAAATCCTGTATGTTGATCAAGAGTCGCAGAGTTACCGCAGAGGAGAACCATTCATCTTTCGGGACGTCGCATATTCGTTCAGTGCTCCGTTTTTAAACTGCGAGGGCGGTGACGTCTGTGTTGAACTTAAACGTGGAAGACGGGCACAACCAACTTTTGGCGTTCCTTTCTTCATTCACGGTCACCCAAATGGGACATCGTTAATTGGCTGTACCTCTCTTTGTTCTGGTAGGAATGGACTTTTTGGCTTAGCGTGGCGTCCTTTCATCTTCTTTTCACATTCTCTATATCCCCTCTCCATTTCCTTTTCTCATTTGTTTTTCTCGCTCCCGATATTTTTCGCAGTTTGATTGGTGAGCACGCCCCCTCCCGTAAATAATTATTCTCGATGACCCCTTTGGCTTCAGTGACTTTATTTTTCATAATTATTAGTAGTTAACATATGGAAATATATATATATTATGGGTTTTCCCGCTCAAATTCGCAAAATAAGCTTCTAAATTCAAACGCTTTCCCACGCACGTATTCAAGCGATTTGCTAGTCTGTTTTACTCCTTTGGTTCATACTGGTTTTCATTTCCCAGCGTCCAGAAAATTGCTTCGAACATCCAAATCAATTATCGTCTTTCACTTTAAAGTGACCAAAGCGTCATTCAACTTCATTTATGACGACTCGGGTGCGGATTCTTTCTCGAGTTTTACTACTTTATTAATAGGCAGTCAAGTTAGCAGTATGTTCATTCATTTTCAAACAGATAAAAGAAGTACAAAAATAGCCAGGCTTATGAATTTAATTTCTCCAATTTATTCGTCATTTACGCATTCTCATGTTTTCGAAATCAATTGTTGTTGCAAAATGATATAGGCATCTAATCATATGGGTGTAAAAACAATTACCATGATTACTGGACTACCCTTAACTTTTCATACTGAATCGTTTCAAATGTGTACAGCGTATTCAAAGTAGGCTTTAACATCATCGTGTCTGTTTTATTTGGTCTAATCTTATTTTTTTTAAGTTGGCCATTCACTGTGTTATTTCTTTTTAAAATAATCTCAGTCCCTCCCCCCCCCCCCTCCCCCAATAGGAGGGGTGCTCACGGGGCTCGAGTAACCCCAATTCATAGTCAGAAATCGTTCCGCGGCGCTTGCATTTATTTATCAACTTTGTTCTGTTCCATGGTTTTACCTTGATGTAGAATATATCATTTTTCATCATTATCATTTATTCCTGATCTATGACATTGCAAGAACACTATTTCACACATTGTTTCTAAATCGTATTTTTGAATAAATCGAAGGGAAGGAGTGCATTGTTAAATCCATTCCCAAATTTTCGCGATCCGAAGCTCCTATGAATTTGAATGCTCATTGGATAAAATTCTAATTTGAATGCTCATTCTATCAAAATGCATGATAAAAGTATGCGATAGCTTGCCCTAAAAATTAAATTGAATGCTCATTTTAGGCAACTGAATGGTGACGAGAGAATTCACATTCACGTTAAATTGAGCGACTGTGCATCAATTTGGATGCTGTTTTGATGAATTTGACCGGGAAAATCTATTTTGCTATGTTTTTCCCCAAAGATGATCGAATTCGAAAAAAAATGAAAAGTGGTCCTGAAAAATACGTTAGAATTAGTCTATTGTACTCACCCTGATACTGTTACTTGATTCCCTTCTATTAATGCTCCTTTTTTCCTCTCGCTTAAACACTATTGTGTGTTTTTGACGAGGAAAGAAATACCCTAGGTGATGGTGTAACAATTGTTCATAAACTGTCTAGGCCCTGACGTAGCTCCATGCGTGGATTCGAAAGGAAGACATTTACACGAAGATATCTGGCAACGAGATCCGTGTACAGAATGTACTTGCGACAACGGCACAGCTGTGTGTTCTACCCAGAGATGCCCCGCTCCTGACTGCAAAAGGCCTGTGAGACTTGAAGGCGAATGCTGTATCTCCTGTCCGTATCGTAAGCTATAATCAATAAAAATTGGAACATGTGATCAAAACACGCAGTCTTTTCATGTTTGACCCATAGAAGTTCAGGGGTTTCTTAAGGTCTTAATTAATCAGCTTTCCCTCCTCAAATGGACAAAAATTATTCTTATTTCACTCCTACATAGTTTGAAAAAAAAAATGAAATGAATCTGTGTGAATGCAAATATCAAAATTTAACATAAAAATTGCAGATTTGTACAAGAAAATAATGATTGGGCCTATATATATTTTACACTTCAGTGCCAATTTAGAGACTGTAATGATTAGTAACATTAAAATTGCTCTTATTCATGAATGGCACAACGTATACGCAGACGTTCTGTGTCCGGACAGGTTGGTTATCCGGACAGGTTTCTTTTAAACTGTAAATTGAACAACCTTTTCTTACAAATTGTCATAAATCTTTCACAGGATATATCTTGACAATCGTTTGAATTTCCAATATTCACAAATTTTTCTTGTTCTTGATGCATATTTTTCGTAAAATCCGATGGCAAAATTGACAGGTTAATTGTTGTTAAGTGTTCGGACACACACCCCCCCCCCCCCCCCCCCATCATACGGCATTGGAAAAAGCTCCTAAGTTTTTTTTTTTTTTTTTTTTTTGTTTTTTTTGTTGTTTTTTTTTTGTTGTATTTTTTACCCTTCTGCATGCTCATTTATAATGTGCAATTCTTAGCATTCTGGATCAAAAATAATGCAAAACCTCACTAAAAGGAGACATTGTACTTATTCAGTCGATCTCGACCAATCATGAAAATGACTGAAGATTGATGCGTGAACAATCATGCGTAAACATGGCGTAAATTATTCGTAACTTAGAATTCACCAAAAAGTCGGAGATGACCACCATGATGACCACTCAATGGCACGCATGGGTACGCAATACTGCGGGGTAGTGGGGGACCAAAATGCGTGCAAGCGTAAATGGGGCAACATTTCCTGGGAGCGGCATGGCACGCATATTTCTAATCTGTTCAATTACTTTCAAATCATCTTTGCTCCGCCTCACCGGCATGCATTACGAGCGGATGAATTATTTATGTGTGGCCTGTAAGGGTGAGGAAAAATCCCCCCCCCCCCCCTTACGAATTTTGAGATTACGCCATCCTCGGCCTGGCAGCAGTTAGTAGAGTTCAGTGGTAATGAGGGAATCGTTCAGAATCTGAACTACGCAGTAGCATGCTTTGTCACCTAACCGATGCGCCTAATTCACGAATTAAAGGGAGCCACCGCTCGATATCCATGTACGTTCAATTTCATTCGCTTGCCCCTATTGCAAGGCCGTGCATAACAACAGTCTTGGAGCAGCGAACAAAATTGCCGTCGAGGGTGGGGTAGTTTGTCAGTTGGGTTGTTCAGTTCGTCTTTCTTCGGTCGAATGCGTATCACTGCAATTGCGTGCTCGTTTACCGAAGATGTGCGGAGATTCCTGAATATTACCCGAGCCGGGCCAAGCTCCAAAACACCACGATTGGCGACTTTTCGGTCCCTTTAAGTCAACCGTTTTGCGTGCAAGTGTAATGATGCCCCATTAGCACTTGCGCAATTACGTGACATGTCGTAAACCATTTTGCGTGCAAGTGTCAGCAGTGGTGGTCGGTGTCGGTGATTGCAACATTTTCCGGTTGTCCCTGGTCGGCGACCAGTCTCCACTCTATCCAACCAAGTTTGTGAGACATGACCATTCGACATGCGAGTTGCCTATTCGGGAAAATCATACGCAATGCAGTTTAAACTAACATATACGTACTAACTCGTAAAGGTACTTCATCCCTTTTGCAGACTTACACAAAATTCCGCGAGACTTTGTCAGGTTTAGTACATACTGCCTATGAAATTTCAAGGTCACAAGTTCTATAACTCCTTTGGAAGAAATCAAAATCTTTCTTTTAACAAGATAAAATCTATTTTCGAAAAATTAACTCAAGGCAATTTCAATAGCCCTGTCTGTCACCTTTAGAAATGTGCGAACATTACAATGGCGTATTACGTAATCCGAACCTGATTTCTATGGGCAGTACAATAGGCCTTTGAAATTGCTATTGAGTTTATTTTTCGAAAGTAGTTTTTATCGTGTTTTTGTAGCAGAGGGAGATATTCAGAAATCAACGCAAGTATATGTACTAGTACCGGTCAAAAAATAATTCTAAAAATTACTCGAATTTCGAGTCGAAAAAAATAGTGTTACCAAATTGTTGTCATTACTTACTTTAAAGCAAATTATAATTATTTTCACATACGCACAAGTTTTCCAATTACAATTATTTTGCGATTTATCGCATACTCACACAACTTCAAAATTTAGGGCTGCAAAAGGGATGAAGCACCTTTAAATTTAGCTCAGTGTCACATAACTTCTAACAATCAGACACAATTTCAGATAAAAGTATTAAGCCAAGAAATACTTCGAAAACAGCGAAACTTATAGTCCCCTCATCGTTCAGTGCGAGGCGTAGTGTCTAAAAAGGCATGTGGGAAATTTTACAATGTCATTCTGTTTTTGAAAAAAAAAAAAAAAATAATGCTGCGGATATATGAATTTTAAATATTCGTCATATGAAATTTATATATAAGTAATCATTACAAATAACATCAGTCAGGGAGATGCCGAATTCCGAGGAAGATTGAATTACCGCGTTTGTGGGAACATTGAAGCGCGAGAGGATGTGATGTACTGGAGCGATGCGAACGGGTCACAGCGAACCGTTATTAATGTTCTTATTCCAGTCGCTACGATAATAATTCACCGAAGCGAGCGAGAGAGAGAGAGAGAGAAAGACACACACACACACACACACGCACACTCACAGCTCCGCATCGAAAGGGATGATGGAAGCCCGTAACCAGTAACATACACGCAGATACACACCATACACACATTTTTTTTTTCATACACGTGTGTGTATGGTGTACACACGGTGTATTTCGTTGAATAGCTGCAGCAAACTAAGAACGCCGTGAACGAATCTGTGGCACGCAGATTCAAAAAATACATTTTCGAATCACGTTTTCATCCTTCAATTGCGAATTTTCCACAAGGCTTGTGAATCCTGATTTTTAGAGGGGATAAACTTTATTTATCCATCTTTCATTTGAGTGAAATTTCAATATCAACATTCCATGAGGGTTTTTGTTTGTTTTTTGTTTTTTGTTTTTTGTTTTTTTTTTTTTGTTTTTTGTTTTTTGTTTTTTTTGGGGGGGGGGGTAAATTTTTAAAGATATGTATGTCAAATCGGTGTGGGATTGACATTGACTTTGTACGCGTCGATCCGCGGTCAGAAAGCGGTCAAAGGGTCATGAATAATTCATTAAGGCCAATCTTCCCGCTTGGTGGGGAATTTGATCGTTCCCTAAAACTCGGTACTCTCCCTGTCTGAACCTTGTAAAGTGCATCGATGTATTCACATACTGCGCTATATAATTTAATATATTATATTATATTATTATTATTATTATTATTATTATTATTATTATTATTATTATTATTATCATTATTGTTATTATTATTATTAATGGTTAATATTATTATTATCATTATTATTATTATTATTATTATTATTATTATTATTATTATTATCATTGTTATTATTATCATCATTATTATTATTGTTATTATTATTATTATTATTATTATTATTATTATTATTATTATTCAAGTTGGATTTTTTTTTTTGACAGATAAGTTTCAGCATCATTTTTTAAAAATACATATCAACAGCAGGTTGACAGGGCAAGATTTCATCATGCCTTCCGTACACACTGCCCCGCATTGAACGACGAGGACACTAGAGACCTATTTATCTTAGAGTAGGCTACCTCTATTAGAGATTAGTGACAACTCATGATTGAACGCCATTTTTGTTTCCATTGCTATGCAACATTTTTATTCAATTCCGATGAGCACCTGGGTGTTCTCAATAGAAAAAATTCGAATTTGTTTCCAGAAAAGTCAGACGTCCATGTCGCTACTCTCTATATAAAGGTACTCTACGTCGCTGTTTTCGAAGTATTATTGTGTTTCTGGTTTTCCGAAGTTTTCTCTGACTGTCCAAACCGATAAATCATTTTTTCTTTCTCATCTTTCAACCTCTTCTTCCAAGATGTAAGAGTTAGGAGAGTGTCACCGCTGATCATCTCACAGGGCCAGATTGGGAAACAAGAAGACCAAATCCACCTTCGGGTCTCGATTACTTTCCATGAAAGCCAGCACACTACCAGTGTTACAGGGATGCACCTATGGAAACTCAGTGCATGGGCCGCTCACCAGTCTCAGAGTGACAAAAGGTGAGATTCACTAAACAAACATTGCAAAACTACAAAAAAAAAAAAGGAACACAACAATTAGAGCTTAATTTGAAGGAGATTTTTTTAATAGCAATGTTCCACAGCAGCTTCCCGAAAGGCTACATCAAATGATACAGACAACCCACGAAACCGATGTGTCGGTTTCAAGGGCCGTCAGTCTCTTGGGCTGTTGATCTCGTGGACTGTCGGTCTAATGGGATCTCCCGGCAAAATTGTTTCAAAAATGTAACCGAAAGTGACCAAACATTACTGATAAAATATTTGTTATCATAGACCGATTTACACATTAGACATTCAAAAAATTGCGATGATGTGTTGACTAGATTCTACTGTTTTGTCCCCGCTAACTTCTTTCTAGCAGTCCCTCATTCCTCCTTTCTGGCTGCATATGCCTCTATCTAGCTATTTGGGGTTGGGACTATAATTCATGTAGTGAAAATGTGCGTTAAGATTATATGAAAGGGCAGCTCTGAGTATGGAATGGTACCCCCTGTCTATAATACTTCCATCTTTCTATCACCCTACCTCTCGTTCTCAGATATGACTTCAGAGAGCAGATTCTTGATGAAGACCAAAGATCACAGCCGTATTTGAAAGGCAAGGGATTGGCCTTCGAGGGCGTCGAGTTCCGTATTGTCCACCCGTCTGTTATTGTCTGTAACAGCCCGTTCTTCATCTGCGTAAGATTCGACATGGACAGTGACTATCAAACGGAGCACGACCGCGGCTTTGAACTCTCAGGACTTCCTAATAACTCATCCCTTATCGGTTGCAAGTCTGCCATGCTTCCTGTCAAGTGGTGCAATAACTTAGACCAAACCAATAGTACGTAAAAATCAGTGGCGGATCCAGGTTCTGTAAAAACAAAAGCAGAAGGGCAGGGGTGGGGGGGGGGGGGACACAGTACCGAAAAATCTCTGACTACCAAACAGAAAAATCGGGGTAAACACTTTTAGGTGCAGATCTACTCTCTTACATGTAAATTGAAAGCAAAAAACAAACAACAACAAAAAATCAAAACAAAGTACATGTATGTCTTAAACTAGACCCCCCCCCCCCGTAAAAAAAACAACAACCACAAAACAAACAACAACAAACAAAACAAAAACATTTTCAGGTGCATTATAGAGTCTAAAACATGAAAGAGCTATTACACTAAGTAGGAGGGCTCATTTTTGTAAAGTTGTATGCCAGATTGGGTTTTAAAAGGGGGCATGGGGCGGTTATGCCCACCCCTAAATTTATTTCTTTTCATTTCTGGTCGCAAGATAAATTGTATGATTTTTCTTGTCGTTTAATTTTTCATTCCCTTTCCGATACACAGTACAGCAATACCAAGAGCGAATTTTATGAATTTGTGGAAAGTTGGATGTTCAGATGAGTATATATATATATCTACATGTTTGTTTCGTAAATTATGGCAACTGAATTACTTTACATAAAATACATGGTAGGGGAAAGGAATTAAGATTAAAATGTTTATTCTCTTGCAGGTATCGCTAATTCTAACGACACCAATTCATGGATGTCTTGTAATTCTAATGGAAACATGTATGCTCACGGTGAAGAATGGAAAATGAGTGATTGTTCAACATGTTATTGCGGTAATAGCACCATAACATGCCATACTGAACGGTGTAAATCAACCCGCTGTGAGGCTCCTATCAAGCATCCCGGCGAATGCTGTTTCATCTGCCCGAGCGGTAAGATATTCAGCACACCTGTATACATTTAACTGAAGATTATTGAGTGTCATAGCAAAAGATGAATTAGATAAATGTTTTAAGCTAGCTTAATCTAACACGACTTAATCAATTGGACATATTTTTAAAAATATATTAATGAAAACGGTAACGGTTCGCACCCACTCACAATGAATCTAATTAGTGCTGGTCCATCCATTTGATCAGCTATCCAATAGTTCCTTATGATCACCTGTTCGTGAAGCGATTTTTTTTTTCCTGTCAGGACTTGCGCCACCGACGAGAGGGGAAAGTATTTGAGCGTCAAGCAAGAGCGGTGCCGTCTATGAGAGTCTGGCCAACTCGGTTTCAGTTGGGCACAACATGGCGTATATTCCTTTGTTACATGCTTGCCTAACGATTCAATCTAGGACAACTACCCCCTGGAAAACTACCAACGGACAACTACCCCCGGACAACTACCACCCCCTAGGACAATTACCCCCAGAAAAACTATCCCCAGGACAACTACCCCCCCCCCCCCAGGACAACTACACCAAGGGCAACTACCCCCAGGACATCAACCCGCAGGACAACTACCACCCCCGGACAATTACCCGCCGGGAAAAAATTACTCCCATGAAATGACATTACCCCGATACCCCAACCCCCCCCCCCACAACTTCCCCCTGGACAGTCAACCCCCCCCCCCAAACAACTTCCCCAGAATCCTGGGGGTAGTTGTCCAGGGGGGTAGTTGTCAGGGGGAATTGTCCTGGGGGGGGGGGCTAGCTGTCCTAGGGGGTAGTTGTCCTGGGGGCAGTTGTCCGGATACGTGCCCAACAAAGCATCGTGCCACCATATTGTTACCCAGTGGAGCAGAGTTGGACAGACTCTCTATATACAGCACTGGTCAAGTCAGGAGGCCCCATACGTATAACGCATGCAACACGCTCTGACATGCGCTGGAAGCGAGTGTTCCAGGCCTGTTCCTAGTAGCACGCTGTCATTTCATACATTGTACATAATCATGCGGGTGGGAAAACCCTTGCAGGGGCCGCGGAGCGTTTTTGAAAGTGGGAGAGGGCCTGATCTGATTTCACTTGAATAATGACAATTTCGCACCTTTTTTCGGGGATTATATAAAACTTGTCTACTCAAAAAAAGTGGGGGATGCAGCCACCCAGAC